>JARQOC010000005.1:175769933-175822527 GCA_033576535.1 Allobates femoralis
GGAACAGCACTATTTCATATAAGACGGGTGCAAGCTTGTCCTACCATCACCAAGGTACTATCATATGAAAGCAAAAAATGGACTGCAGCACATCCTTTTCAGTGATTCACGTGGATTTAATCCTGGACTGCGACGTTTCGGCTTAGTAACAGCCTTCCTCAAGCAGTACTGAAAAGGATGTGCTGCAGTCCATTTTTTGCTTTTATATATATATATATATATATATATATATATATATATATATATAGATATGTATAGATTAGTATATTGGTGCAGCACAGCTCCCCTTGGTGCCCAGCAGTCACAGCTCCTCTCCTCCTTGCTGTATAAGTATACAAAATAAAGGACTGCAGCACTCTTCTTTGTGAAACAACCGCCTTTATTCGGCCATCAGGTGGGTGGTGACAACGCTTCGGGATCCTGTCCCTTTCTCTAGCAGCTATACAATGTCAAGGCTAGGTTTTTTATACCCTTGATTTTCATATGCTCACATAATTGCTAATTATCACATTCAGTTGTTTTTTTATCTATATAGTGCCCTCTAGTGCAAAAACAGTGCTAGTGCACACCTATTCACCTTTTATATCATTATATTTAGCCCTTATTTTCCACATCATATATTTACATTATCTGTTCCATATTGATACTTATTTGATTGCTTTACATGTCGATATTCATCACCTTGCACAGCTATGGCTTCCACCTGGTCCGCCCTTTCCTTTGCAGTATACAGTTCTCCTTCTTGCTTTCCTGCCGCCATTGCACGTGTCCAGCATCTCTATGAGATCGCCCGCACATGCGCGGTGCAATTTGGGTAGTTTACCGTCGCTATGGCGATACCGGATATCCGGCGTCCGCCATCTTGCGACTCGCATTATATGCCTTTACACCTGCATTTGCATTTCAGCGGTGTTTACATGCCTGTTGTCAATGTCCACTTGGTAGTTTGTGCAAATTGAACAAAGTTGTGTATGTGCAGGTCACATATATCCAAAAAGTGCTATGTGCACATGCTAAAATCTATTTTGAGACTATATATTAATTTTATTTTAAAACTACCGTTATCGTTATTAGTCTCCCCTATTTTACTTGTCATTATCCCTCGCCCATGAATCATCAATGTGTATACCACTGCGGTCAGGTGTCAGCCTTACATGGTGATAGGAAACCCCATCGCTCACCATGTATGCCGATCTTGGGGTCAATAGGATTTCTTATACTATTGGGAAAACCCTATATTATCCATTTAGTAGTTCCATGATTAATAAACCATAGTCATAATATAGTCACATTATTTTATTTTTCTATACTTAAAGTGCTGAAGTGTCATACATTTAAAGTGCTATGCATTGCATCCATAAGATGCTTGTGTTATTGTATAAAATTAAAATGCTTATCGTCATGTGCTTTGTGCATGGCATCTACAGGTTGAGGAGGTTGAGGAGTTCAACAATAAACCTATGACAGCGTATAGGAAAGGGAAAATTCTGAAGGATGCTTTTATTAGATCAGACATTGGCTCTATGAAAAAGAGTAGACAAACAACTCTGACATCGAGAGATAGAAAAGGGTGTTATTCGTGTATCTTGTGCATTGATTGTAAGTACATGCAGAAAGGTCCAAGTTTCACACATAATGGAGTCGAATATAAAATCAACCACTTCCTGACCTGTAATAGTGACCACGTGATCTACTTGCTAGAATGTCCATGCAGCCTCAAATATGTAGGTGAGACCACTTTAGAATTTAAAACGCGTTTTAACCAGCATAGACATGACATCAGAACAAAGAGGAAAGACCTGCCAGTCCCAAGACATTTTGTAGAAAAAAATCACAAAGAGAGGGATCTGAAATTTAGATTAATCGATGCAATACCCCCACTCAGAAGAGGCGGAGACAGGACCAAATTATTGAAGATAAGAGAATTAGAGTGGATTTATAAACTAAACACTCTGAGGCCGTCAGGGATGAATGTTGAATACAAAATGAGTCTGACATTATAGAGATTTTGTAACAAAGTAAAGCAGGTAGTAAGGAAATCGGAAATAAACAAGAGAACCCTGATAGGAAAAGTAACTCGGACGTAAAAATGGTACTTGTAGATGGAGAGCACTAGTCACAATAAAGGCACAAACTGTATACGAGCTTAATGATAATCAGATATTAATCACTTTTAGGTGTAATTTCGATGCACACTAGTATTCATATAGATGAATTTTAATGTATTTTAATATATTTATATTTTTTATTATTATTATTCATATTTTAGCCCATCTAATGATCCAGAGCAATGTTCCGGTAGAAAGCACAGCAAGGCAGAAACAGTGGCCGCTATCAAATTTGCAGAACAGACTATCTGGTTGACCTGTAGATGCCATGCACAAAGCACATGACGATAAGCACTTTAATTTTATACAATAACACAAGCATCTTATGGATGCAATGCATAGCACTTTAAATGTATGACACTTCAGCACTTTAAGTATAGAAAAATAAAATTATGTGACTATATTATGACTATGGTTTATTAATCATGGAACTACTAAATGGATAATATAGGGTTTTCCCAATAGTATAAGAAATCCTATTGACCCCAAGATCGGCATACATGGTGAGCGATGGGGTTTCCTATCACCATGTAAGGCTGACACCTGACCGCAGTGGTATACACACTGTGGTTGATGATTCATGGGCGAGGGAAAATGACAAGTAAAATAGGGGAGACTAATAACGATAACGGTAGTTTTAAAATAAAATTAACATATAGTCTCAAAATAGATTTTAGCATGTGCACATAGCACTTTTTGGATATATGTGACCTGCACATACACAACTTTGTTCAATTTGCACAAACTACCAAGTGGACATTGACAACAGGCATGTAAACACCGCTGAAATGCAAATGCAGGTGTAAAGGCATATAATGCGAGTCGCAAGATGGCGGACGCCGGATATCCGGTATCGCCATAGCGACGGTAAACTACCCAAATTGCACCGCGCATGTGCGAGCGATCTCATAGAGACGCTGGACACGTGCAATGGCGGCAGGAAAGCAAGGAGGAGAACTGTATACTGCATAGGAGAGGGCGGACCAGGTGGAAGCCATAGCTGTGCAAGGTGATGAATATCGACATGTAAAGCAATCAAATAAGTATCAATATGGAACAGATAATGTAATTGTATGATGTGGAAAATAACGGCTAAATATAATGATATAAAAGGTGAATAGGTGTGCACTAGCACTGTTTTTGCACTAGAGGGCACTATATAGATAAAAAACAACTGAATGTGATAATTAGCAATTATGTGAGCATATGAAAATCAAGGGTATAAAAAACCTAGCCTTGACATTGTATAGCTGCTAGAGAAAGGGACAGGATCCCGAAGCGTTGTCACCACCCACCTGATGGCCGAATAAAGGCGGTTGTTTCACAAAGAAGAGTGCTGCAGTCCTTTATTTTGTATATATATATATATATATATATATATATATATATTTTTTTTTTTTAAATGTACTTGTGTATTTGTTTATTTTGATAACTTTATCTCTTTAAAGCGGCCGTCACACGTTAAGATCTAGCTAACGATGTCGTAGACGATGTCAGATTTGCACATCGTCCGAACGACGTGTGAGATCGTTCATCACAACGCTACACCCACAGACATCGCTCAGACGATTCTCCGATGCAGCGATCCAGCGGTCGTCTGAGCGATGCACTTATCCTCTGTGGACATCGTTCAGTAAACAGTCACACAGAAACCTCCTAAACGATGTTGTTGCAAATGTGGGCGTCTTCCAATGTTTAATTGGAGCACATAGGCGTGGTACATGGTCTCCAAGCTGCGCCCCTCACTACACCATTGGTGGTCAGTACTGCGTCCTCATTGGTCAGATGTCCTTTGAAACATGGCGGCCTCATCTCCAGAATGTCCTGTGATGTTGGTCGCAATGTACATGTGTAATCACGATGTGCTGTACCCCAGAACTAATTTTGATTGGTGAAAAGGTATAAAACGCTATCCCCCTTGGTGCGTCGTGCAGAATATGATCACTAATGCGTTGCTCAATTCTTGTAGTTTTAAAGATCCGTTAATTAATCACCCTGTAGCGAGCTGTGTGTGTGGCATGAGTGGGTTTTTTCCAAACACCTGTGAAACGCATGTGTGTTTGCTGTGTGCTGTTGCTGATGTTTGATTTAAAGTGTGTGAGAAAGCGCATGTGTTGTCAAGCGGGATTGTGGGGAAAATGTATGACAACGCAAAGGAGGCAAAGCGCCTCTGAACATTCATTGTTCCTGGTGCCCTAATGTTTGTGTACTCTGTACTGTGCTTTGAAACACTTGTGTTGGGACCACCATATATGTGGTCCAACATATGCGTGTGTGCATGTAATCCGTTTTCCGACAAAAACAATGTAGCAAATAACAAGTTCTGCGTCAAAAATCAGGGCCTTTTGGGTTATACGTTTTTGCCACAAAACGCACATTAAGCTGCCTCACCAACGTCACGGTAGGCCCTGGTCGAGACAGTCCTAACTCTGTCCCTAGGTGCTCCCAAACAAAAATGTGACCACTGTCACAAGGGCCTTTGGGGAGGTATGTGGGTCCTGGACCCACCTGTCTCTCACAGGACCCATAAGCCGGGCCCTTCAACACAAATAACAAAAATAGTGCCAACAAGCACCAAGAAGCCAAATCCCTGGCTCATGTCACAGACAAGAGGTATGTCTGCAACACATAGCTCCCCTGAAATGGCCAAGGACTGGCCCTCTTCAAAACATTAACTGAAATATCCCTAAATCTGGGTATTTTAAAAAAAAACACACCTCTTCACCCCAAAAAAAAAGGGACACATGTCCTGCCTCCAAGCCGGAACTGCAGGACACAGTGAAACTGTGCAATGTAAAAGTCCCCATGGCACACTAATAATTAGGGGAGGTTGTGTTGCCAGCTCACAGCCCCTGGCAGTACCAGTCCCTCATCTCCTGTGCCTCCTGGCGGCTGCTTCCACCCCCTAATGGCTGTAGTCCTGCCATCTGTGGGGCATCAGCACGCCAGCCCCCCAACACCACCTCACCATTTGTGGAGTCAATGCGGTCCTCAAAGTTTGGTGGTGTGTAGGCCTGGCAATCCGGGCACGGATGTCCACAATTCGGCCCGGGCATTTATATTTAAGATCGGCGATCTTGTGCTTGATCGCCTTCACAGCCCTCTCCACACACAGCTGGCGCCGCAGGGCCCGCTGGATCTTAAGCACAGTGCTGCGGTTGCGCAGCCTCGGATGCCGGTGGGGGTGGTGGCCCCAATAATCTAATCGATCGCAATGATCGATTAAGATCATGAGTTCCGCCATCCCCCACGTGGCAGCGCGGCGTGTTGCGGCCATAACTGAGCTGCAATGTGCAGGGGAGGAGCTAGCACCTTGCATGCGGAATGAAAATGAAACCAACTTCATTCCGTGAGGACCGCCCCTTGCGTGACGTAACAAGACTTAAAGGCGACCTACGCGGCGTTAACAGGGCAATCACCACTTTTTGTGTCACCTACGGGACAATATCCCATGGGCGTGACGTAGTGCCGCGTTGTGTGTGCCGCGCCTGGCAACATTGTTTGGGTGTATGACAAGGTGGACACTATAGCAGGGTCATGTACCACGCAGGTTCTATTATCAAGTCGACGCACTTGTGGGTGCACAGTTCTACATGAGAAATTGTGCAGCCGACGCCTATGTGTGGTGCTGAAGACAGCTCTTCAAAAATGGCGCCCTGTGAGGACAGCCAATGGCAACGCATCATCCTCCACCAATGCGAGCTAGTGCCGAAGCAGCCAATCCGAAACCATTACGGTGCACGAATCACAACTGAGGAGGCGAGGCAATGGGAAACTCCTGGCACGCCTACGTGCTGGATTTAGGCATCGCGCAGTTCCTACACGTGCATACGATCTCGGTTGTTTAGACACGCCGATTCTGTTCATCTTATGAGTCGACATCGTCAGATCTGAGGTCCGGGGCTCAGATCGCGATCTTGCGATTTGATCAGGTATCGTTCATCGTATCCTGCCGTCACACGCATCGTTCAAGCGATGTTAAATCTGGCGCGTTCGAGCGATATCTTTCAAGATATCTTAGCGTGTGACGGCCGCTTAAGGAGGAACACGGGGGGATTAAAATTTTTAACGAGGATGATCCTGGCTGTCAATTTCACTGGGTATGGAGCAGGCTCAGCCCGTGAGCCTGCACTATTCACCTGCTTCTGACTTGTGCCATATATGTACAATGGATCTCAGGAAGCTGTTTCTTATTGTTACACTACAAGTGCACTGGACAGACTTTTTATAACTTTGATATCTTTGCAAAGCAATCATTACTAGTTGAATATTTGCCTCCAGAGAAAATCATTATTGTCTGGGCTCAGTTTCAGACTGACACCAAGCACCACACACATTGGTCACTTAGAAAAATAAGTTATTCTTAATGTATCTAACCATTTGCTTGCTTGGAGAGAAAATATTTTCAATTGCTTTTTTTTCTAAACATTATGCATGACAATGAGGAGAAGAATCTTCTTGACACCATATAAAATTTCGAATGCACTATTCATCTAAAAGAATAGCGTACTGTCTGTACGTGAGGAGACACTTATTAGTTGGCATTAGATGCTAAGCAGGTATAATCTGAAACACTGTAAGTGTTGATATAAATCTGAAAAACAATCTGGTTTATCATTTTTATGTGCATGTGTTTCCCTTTTCTGAAAGTACATGCTTTCATTTGTGGCCTGAGACCATAAAACTTGAAGAAAAAGAAATAGTGCCGCAATTGTATCTATTCTAGATTTAGTCTTACTTGTCTGAATGCAAAATAGGAACAACTACTGTGAGACAGATTTCTTTTGAAGGGAAACTTTCACTAGGATATTTTGAAAGTAGCATTATGGATAAGCAGAGACCCTGCGTCATGGGCGGCAATAACAGACAAAGGGATATGGAAGCAGGATGGCAGTGATGGGCTAATCTGTTCTCAGAGGAACCTCTAAAGGTGAGGATGTCTGAGTCGCCACCTTTGCCCAGATCCTGACCAGCCCTAGGCTATAACCTCCTTACCTCCTCCCAGGGACCAGGATAGTCACAGCAATTCCACCCAGGAATTTGGATAGGTGTCCCCTGCGACCAGCGGGACCCGTCCACAGGGTGCAGGGAGACCGGGTCCCATCTGGCACCCTCCTGTGCCCCGCAGACATACTTACCAAGTCCTCGTTCCCATGCTGCCCGCTGCATCGACAGCGGCACCCCGGGATCTCACTCCTGCCTCCTTATTTCCTGCTTTCCAGGGGAACGTGCATAGAGCAAGTGCGCGCTGCTCTTAGCACATTTAAAGGGCCAGTATACCCTTTTTTTCTGACACCACCTCTCAGCCAATTGCTGAGAGGCTGAAGGGTATTTATGGCCCTTGCTTCCTATGGGAGGTGCCTGGGTAACTTCCTTGTTAGTCTAGTTGACAGCTTGGGTCCCTAAGCAGCGCATGCAGTTTCTTTTGTCCACTGAGATCCTAACATATGTTCTATTGCTTTCAGTGCTGGATCCCTCCTGCCTAACTTACCCGCAGATCCGTGCCTCTCTCGCTGGTCCCTGACTACCCCCTGGATCCCTTCTGCTGCACCAAGATCCGTTCCTGTCTTCTCCTCCGATTCCCTGGTTTCAGTGTCCTGTTCCACCTTGGGTCGAACCCACAGGCTTGACTGGTTCATTTGACCCTCTCTGATTGCGCTTGGAGGAATCCCTGTTTTATGGGGTAACTCTTCTTGTGCTCCCTTAGAGAGACCCCAGTGCTCTGGCCCTGTGGACTTCCCTTGGGGATCAATCTCTATGTTGTTTACAAATAAACTTTGTTCCTTATCTGACGTCCTTGTCTGGCTCGTTTCTGGCATCAGCCTCCACGGTATCTCCGTTGTCTAGAGCAGTGTTTCCCAACTCCAGTCCTCAAGGCACACCAACAGGTTATGTTTTCAGGATTTCCTTAGGATTGCACAGGTGTTAGTTTAATCACTTGCACAGGGGGTAATTCCATCATCTGTCTAATGATAAGGAAATCCTGAAAACATGACCTGTTGGTGTGCCTTGAGGACTGGAGCTGGGAAACACTGGTATAGAGGATCCACTATGCAGCTCCACCTGTGGTGGCGTGACAATAGGAACAGCAATTCCAAGGAAAGACAGCTTCACAGCACACTGCAAAATACAACTTACAGGTCAAAACGGGAATTAACTCTTTCAGCGACACCAGCTGCAGGGTAATTATTTAAAGGCTGGGGGAGTGGACAACACACAGCAGCAGCTCACCTGGAGAGCCACCGCCAGCTAATACCCTGGACAGCTAATAAACACATTTTAACTACTGCATAGCAGTTGGTAGGGACTACAGAACAATTTGCAGAGACAAATTGTGCAATTGTGCAAATTATACATGACATTCTGATTCCAGGGTTGTCACATCGGGAAATCACTAGTACCTGCTTCTCTGTAGTGTTCCATATTCATGAACTCTGTTCAAATCACTGATTGGCAGATTTCAGCCTATGCAGAGAGTACACAAAAGGCTCTTTATCAGTTTTGTGGAAGGGATTATACACTGTCATGATATGTAGTTTTCCCTGTCCTGTATTTGTATGATAATGCCATGTGATGTACCGTATGTAACTGTTCTCTGGTTTCTATTAGATGCAACTTGACTGTCTCCTTCCCCCAATGCTTGCAGCCCTGAGCCATAATGTAATTTAGGCTTGTGTCAACACAGCTAGGGAATTCCCCATTGTTCTCCTAAGAAGGGGATTACTTCCAATACACATCCTCGCAGACACACCGGAGCCTATTATCCAAGACTCTTCGGATGGACCAAACCATTGAATGGGAGGGTGTGAACCCTTCTCCCTCTAGGGGTGGATCCACAGGCACAGGACAATACATTCTTATTTTTAAGATCAGAAGAGAGTTGACTGTGGATGGGACAGGAGCGAGACCTGAGCTGAGGCCAGATCTCGTCGTCCGTGGGATTGTGTGGAATCCATTGGACTCGTGTGGACTATTGCTTTGTTATCTGGCACAAGGATTATCGGGAGGTGCCCCCGAATCTGCTTCCGTTGGACTAATTGTGGACTCTGTAGGTCTACCTGCGTGTGTTGTTCCAGCGTTCTTGTTAATAAATCTGTTGGACCGTTCCTAGGCCTGTTGTTCCTTCTTGCTCTGCCTTACACCCCGTCACAAACTGGTTGGCAGTGCTGGGATCAGAGCAGAAGGAATGGAGGACAACGGCCCATCAACATCTGGAACCAGGACTTCAGGGTACAAGAACTGGACTGTGGCGAGTCTGCAAACAAAGGCCCGTGAAGTAGGAGTCCGTTTCAAAGGACTCTCCAAGGAGCAACTGATTGAGGCTTTAGAAGGAGCTTGCCTGCAAGATGACGCTGAGGAAGGATTCCCACAGCAAATGGAGGAAAGACTGCAGCCGGAGGTAAATACACGGAAAAGTCAGTGGGTTGTGTGGTACGAGGAGGAGATGGCCTTGCTGGGAGATGAGGTCTCCATAGAATATAAGATGGAGGCCATTCGCGGAGCTAAGGAGAGGGAGAAGGAGGCCATTCACAGAGCTCAGGAGATGGCATTGTTGGAGAGGCAGATCGCTTTGGAAGCAGCTCGAAGCTCCAGACAGACTGTAACCCCTGCACCCACCATGAGGGAACTCCCCAGAGTGTCCCGCAAAGACTTCAAGCAGTTTAATGACGCTGCAGGCGACATTGAGGGCTTCTTCCAGGACTTTGAGCATCAGTGTCGATTAATGGAAGTCCCAGAAAGGGAGCGAGTCCGACATCTGGTGGGGCTCTTAGAGGGTGGAGCTGTGGAAGCTTATAGAGCTATGGACCCTCGGGGGAACTGTGAGTACGCAGAGATTAAACAGACTATTCTAGAACATTATGCTGTAACCCCAGACACTTACAGGATTCAGTTCCGTACTTTAGCCTGTGATGGGGAAGGATCTTTCAAGATGTATGCTCACAGGCTCAAACAAGTATGTCTTCGCTGGCTGGAGGGAGAGGGAGCCTTAACCTGGGAGACCTTCCTCCAGGTCATCCTAAAGGAGCAGTTTTACGCCAAGTGCCCTGCTGAGATCCGGGAATGGGTACGTGAAAGGAGACCAGCCACAGTGGAGCAAGCTGCAGCTCTAGCTGATGAGGCTCTCACCATCAAGCCTCAGTGGAGATATCTGCTGGAGGATGGAGAAAGGCCTACCAGCTCCACAACACCAGGGACCCCTTGCCCTGCTATTCCCATTGTTCATCGTTCCTCTAAGCCACCACCTCATGTTGATGCCCATGTGACTGTGCCTCCAGTTGCTCCTACAGCGTCTTTTGGAACACGACAAGGAGAGAAAGCAGCAGAGCGCAGGTGTTATGGTTGTGGGCTTCCCGGGCATCTGCAGGCCTCTTGCCCAGCCATCCAATGCAGGAGTCATCCTCAAACTCCTACAGCACCTTCAGGTGGGAGCCGACTGCCAGGTCCCCTTACACCCCACGCAAGAGGGAGCTTTAGAAGTGGAAGGATCCCCAAGCGCAGATGTTATGGATGTGGGCAGTCTGGGCATTTGCAAGCCCAATGTCCAGGTGTTTGGAGGCAGAACAGCTACAGACCACCTTTGCCTGTTCATTATCTACAGGCACCCACACCAGGAGAAGGTCTGGATTCAGTTCCTGAGGACTTGCCGAGTGACTCTGATATCCTGGCTCCCCTACCAGGAGTTTATGGGGTGCGGCCCGCAGCAACAAAGACTCCTGCTCATCGAGGTAAGCACTTGCAGGAGGTCGTGCTGGATGGACAGAGACTTGTTGGATTTTGTGACTCAGGGGCTTTCCTCACACTGGCTGATCCCCGAGTGGTTCGGCCTGAGGCAATCCATAGAGGACCTGGGATTGTCATTTAACTGGCTGGTGGACAATGGAGGACTATTCCCAAAGCCACTGTGGATCTGAACTTTGGCTTTGGGGTCAGATGATGTGTGATTGGCGTGATGAGCGGCCTTCCGGCAGATGTCATTCTGGGCAATGATGTGGGGCAGCTACAATGCCAATTTGTGGCTGCATGAAGCCAAGTGTAAGACCCACTATGACTGTGTGTACT
This sequence comes from Allobates femoralis, assembly GCA_033576535.1. Taxonomy (NCBI): domain Eukaryota; kingdom Metazoa; phylum Chordata; class Amphibia; order Anura; family Aromobatidae; genus Allobates; species Allobates femoralis. The sequence continues at coordinate 175,781,102 of JARQOC010000005.1, forward strand.
TAACAAGCGACCTGTAGAGGTCCCTAGTACGTACACAAATTGAGGGGGGAAGGGATTGTCATGATATGTAGTTTTCCCTGTCCTGTATTTGTATGATAATGCCATGTGATGTATGTAACTGTTCTCTGGTTTCTATTAGATGCAACTTGACTCTCTCCTTCCCCCAATACTTGCAGCCCTGAGCCATAATGTAATTTAGGCTTGTGTCAACACAGCTAGGGAATTCCCCATTGTTCTCCTAAGAAGGGGATTACTTCCAATACACATCCTCGCAGACACACCGGAGCCTAATATCCAAGACTCTTCGGATGGACCAAACCATTGAATGGGAGGGTGTGAACCCTTCTCCCTCTAGGGGTGGATCCACAGGCACAGGACAATACATTCTTATTTTTAAGATCAGAAGAGAGTTGACTGTGGACGCGACAGGAGCGAGACCTGAGCTGAGGCCAGATCTCGTCGTCCGTGGGATTGTGTGGAATCCATTGGACTCGTGTGGACTATTGCTTTGTTATCTGGCACAAGGATTATCGGGAGGTGCCCCCGAATCTGCTTCCGTTGGACTAATTGTGGACTCTGTAGGTCTACCTGCGTGTGTTGTTCCAGCGTTCTTGTTAATAAATCTGTTGGACCGTTCCTAGGCCTGTTGTTCTTTCTTGCTCTGCCTTACACCCCGTCACATACACCACTCATCATTCAAAGAATGGTAGCTCTTCAGTACATATAGCAACAATTTTATTAAAACTGCAACAAGTAGCCAAGTAAATGACACATCACTGTAATTAAGGTTTCTAAGTTATGCTGCTTTCAGATGTGCAGTGAAAGATTCACTTCAAGAAATGTCCCAGCAAACTGCATGGAGTGTAAAAGAGAATGCAGACAGAAAAACAAAACTATGGCGGCATCTCTCCTATCTAGTGATGGGTGAACCCCCTGATGCTCGGTATCGGGAGACTTACCCAGACTTTTTTGGAAAGTCCAAGTAAGTGGCTGGACATTATATGAACTTGTGTCCAAACCCCGAGCTTGACCTTTACAGTTATGGAATGGGATGTGGGGTGGGGGCTGTAAAATAAAGTATATAGTTCATTAACATTATCAATATACTTACTGGGTCCCACGGCATATGAGTCGGGCTGGCAGGGAAGGGGTTACTTGGATACCAGGACGGTGGCTTCAGTGGGGATCATGGCTGGTCAGTCCCAGTTCCGTGCCCTGGGCACTCACTGGCTGATGGGGGTGATGATGATGGGGGATTACATGTGACACCACCTGTGGTACTTGTTAATGTGGTTACCAGCACTTCAGCTAGCCGCTGAGGTGATGGTGATGCAGCAATGATAGTACAGCTCCCCACAGGTGGAGCTTTACCTCATGGCAGCGGGGTGGATGAAAGGAGTAATAGTTTTTGGTTCTGTGTAAGCGTTGTAGGCAGCGGCGGTGAATCAGGCACACACACACAATAGTCTCTGTTTCAGTACCTTTGTACTGATGTCGGAGAGCAGGTCCAGGAGAGTAACCAGGTGGCCGGTGCAGTTTGGGACGTCCACCTTGGAGAGTTGTGAGGCCTCCTGCACTAGTGTGTTCGATGGTTGGGGTGAGATCTGCCTGAAGTTTGATCTACCGCTCTGTTTCTTCAGGAGTCTGCTCGAAAAACTAAAATTAAGGACCTTTTCTTGGGATCCCTGTCTTCTCTAGGGCCCTGATCCTTCAACCGGTCTAGCTCAAGCCTTTACTTTCTCCTGAGCTCAGGGGGACTAAATTCTCCTGTTCTGTCTGGGATTTCTCTGCTACAAATGGAAAAATAGCAGGTACGGACCCCGGTGTCCGGGTTGACTTTAAGGGTAACTAGCTATGTTCCCTTTTTCCGTTCTTCCTAACTCTTCCACTGGCCTCCGTCCCTCTCCCTAGGGATCTGCACAGCTGGGTCGGTCATCCCTGGTTCTGGGCCTAATTCCCAGCAACCAGCTCCTCTAGGCCCTTCAGTCCTAGCTCACTGACCTTCTTTCCTAACTGTTCTTCCTTACTGTCTGACTGAACTACTGAACTGACTCCTCCCTCAGATCTGGACCTTTATAGGGGATCTAGCTTAAGGGCAGCCAGTGGGGGCTCCCCCTCCAGGCCTGGGGTGGGAAGGTGTTGTGGTTGTGTGTGCCAAGGTCTACATTCCTCCCCACACCAGTGGGTCCTGTGGCAATCCCGGCAGGGGTGCCATATTTCCCCCTGATTAACTTCAGCCCTCCAGCACTGACAAATTTTCTAAACACATAACAAACATAACATGACATTACTATTTACATCAATTTAAACAGAGTCTCAAAATAAAATTTTACAAAAACCAGGGAAAAATGGGAAAAACAGGTAACCAGTCCATACGGCGTTAGTCCATCCGTTGCAGGCTGCTTAAAGTATTTTTGCCACCACCAGTCCTGTGGCTATGGACCATTTTTGAAATTATAAAAAGTTAAAAAAGTCCAAACAGATAAAGTCTCTGTAGGCTTAAAAGTTCAAAATACACAACAACACTTACTACGGGTGCCTTGGCGTAGGAGTCCTAGGTACTGCAGGGGCCTCTACTTGTCATAAGCACTGTAGGCTCTCCTGGCTCTGGGATCACCTATTGGCCAATATTTTGCTCTCCCTAGACAGCTCCTTACACCAACTCCACTCACTCCTCTTTCTGCTGTTGTCTACCTGGTGTGACCTGTTTTAGCCTTCTCTTCACCCTTCTTTACACTAACATTAATTACATATTTACATTTTTCTAAGTTTTGTACTTTATTGTCTGTACCTTAGTGGTGTTTGACCCACGTTACTATGTGGTGATCTACATAAAACTGGTATTCCACTAATTTGTAAGTCTGGTGCAGAGCAAGCACTGTTTACTGACCCATGTGTTGGTCTACGTAACACAGGTATGCCTAAGTGTCTTCTCATTCTCACAGTGGGTATGTCAGATGCACCGCTTGCAGGATTCTCTGGCTCTGCTACAATAGGTGGTTCTTCTGCTCTTGGTTCTTCAACTGGTTGTGGGAATGTCAACATTGGTATTAGGTATGCACCTTCTATTTGGGGCCAATCTGCAGGTAAATCTCCTAAGATTGTCTTGACTGTCTTTGGTTCTTCTTCTTCTGGTACTGGACAAGGGACATCTTATTTTGGTTGCGGTGGCTGAGGGTACTTCTTTAAATGATCTCTGGACACTGTTGCTGTTGTTTCTCCATTATCTTTACTGATCAGACAGGTCTTCTGGTTGTCAAAGTTTGATGGTAATACAGTGTATGGTTTTGCTTCCCATTGATTATCTAACTTGTGGAGTCTCCTTTTCCTTTTCAAAACCAATTCACCTGGTGTTAAGGGTGTTCATTGTGTACTTTTGTTAAAATTTGTTTCTTGCTTTGCTCTTGATTTTGCCAGACTTCTGTCAACACATTCCTGTATTTTCTTGTACTGCTCTTTTCTTCTGGTATCCCAATCTGCATCTGAGGTGTTTTCTTCAGGAACTACAATGCCCATTTTAAAGTCTACTGGCAATTTTCCTGGTCTTGCGCTCATTAGGTATGCAGGGGTACAATTTGTTGAGCTCACTGGGATGTTGTTGTAGATGTCAGCAATGTATGGTAACTTCTGGCCATCTGTTTCGTTCTTCTAATGGCAGAGATTTTAGCAATTCTATTACCACGTGATTCATTTTCTCGCACATTCTGTTGGTTTGGGGATGGTAAGGCGTGGTACGAAATTTTCTTGCATTCGTACAAGTTACAGGACTCTTGAAACACTTCAGCTTTAAAGGCAGGACCTTGATCTGTCAATACCTGTTCTGGATACCCGTGTGTTCTGCAGAATTAGGCTTGAAGGGTTCTTGCTGCTGTCTGAGCTGTTAACTCTTTTACAGGAGCTACCACTAGGAATCTGGAATAGTGGTCCAACTTGGTAAGAGCATTGGTATAGCCTGATCCGCTGGATGTGAGTTTGACGTGATATAAGGCTACCAGTTCTAATGGATGTTTAGTGATGATAGGCTGTAGTGGTGCTTTCTGGCTGTTACAGTCTTTTCTTCTCAATGAGCATGGTTCACAATTTTTACACTATTTCTCTATGGTAGATCTCATGCCAATCCAATAGAATCTTTCACGCAACAATATCTCCAGTTTTCTCCATCCAAAGTGTCCTGCTCCATTATGGTACGCTTCTAACACCATTTGGACGTCTCTCTTTGGAACCACAACTTGCCATACCGTTTCATGGGTTCTGGGGTTGATATGCCGTCTACACAATTGATCTTGATAGATCAATAACCTGCTTCTTTTTTTTCACAGGTGTTGGGCTGGTGGAGCATTCTTTTCAAGTTGGGAATCCAGTTGTGTTATCAGCCTCTTCGCTAGGCTCACTGCCGGATCACTGTCTTGTGTCTCTTTCCATCTATAGTGAGGCAACGGGTTAAGTGCAACATTCTGATGGTTCTGGTAGATGTTGGCTTCTGTCATTTCTCTTTTTCTATGGAAAGCTGGGAGTTCTACTTTCTCCAAGTCATCCACCTCTTCTTCAGGTACTTGTAAATGTACTTGAGGGTTTCTGGAGAGGCCATTAGCACTGCCATTTTTAAGGCCCGCCCGGTACTTGATGGTAAAGTCATAATTTGATAGCCGATCCATCCATCGTTGCTTCAATGCACCAAGCTTCGTGGTATCAAGGTGTGTTAATGGATTATTGTCCGTGAAGACGGTACATTTTGAAGCTGCCAGGTAATGCTTGAACTGCTCTGTTTTAGGCCAGACCAAGGCCAGGAACTCCAACTTAAAGGAAGTATAGTTTTCTGGGTTCCTCTCTGTGGGTCGAAGTTTTCTGCTGGCATAGGCAATTACTCTTTCCTTGCCATCTTGCTTCTGGGATAGTACTGCTCCCAAGACTACATTACTTGGGTCGGTGTAAAGGACAAATGGTAAGGTGTAGTCAGGATAAGCCAGGATTACTTCACCGGTCAGAGCCCGCTTCATTTGCTGAGAAGAATCTTCTTGCTCCCTTCCCCATTTCAATGGTGGTTCAGAGGACCTCCTCTTCCTAGTTTGGTCTACCAGAAGATCTTGTAGGGGCACGGCCATCTTTGAGTAGCCCTTAATGAATCTTCTGTAGTACACAACCAAACCTAAGAATTGACGAACCTCTCTGATGGTGATTGGCCTCTGCCAGTCCTGGATAGCTGTCACTTTTTCCAGATCTGGTGCTACTCCATCTGCGCTGACCACATGCCTGAGGTATTGGACTTTTGGTTTCAGCAGGTGACATTTAGATGGTTTGAGCTTCATTCCGTACTTTGTTAGAGCTGCAAATACCTCCACAAGGTGTTCCTCATAGGTTTTGGAATACACGATGACATCGTCCAGGTATAAGAGCACTGTCTCGAAGTTCCAGTGTCCTAGGCAACATTCCATGAGTCTTTGAAATGTTCTTAGTTCATTGCATAACTCGAATGGCATGCTGTTAAATTTGCATAGGACCATTGGTGTTGCGAATGCTGTCTTCTTCCAGTCTTCTTCTGCAACAGAGACATGCCAATACCCACTAGTGAGATCTAATTTAGAGAAATAATTAGCAGTCTTTAATGCAGCAAGAGACTCCTCTATGCGGGGTGACAGGTAAGCATCCTTGTGAGTGATCTTATTGATTTCCCTGTAATCCACACACATCCTCATAGTGCCATCCTTCTTTCTGACTATGACTAAGGGGGCTGCCCAGGGACTACAGCTATCTCTTATAACCCCTGCTTCCTTCATGTCCCGCAGCATCTCTTTAGCACACTGGTAATGGTGTGGTGGAATGGGTCTGTATCTCACTTTAATTGGGGGATGATCTCCTGTGAATATGTGAGGGTGTACCCCTATAATCCTCCCAAAATCTAATGGATGCTTACTGAATACATGTTCAAACCCTTGTGCTAGCCGGTAGACTTTGTGCTTCTGGTGGGAAGGAATGGCATCAGTTCCTACGTGTAACTGCTGACTCCACTCCTCCAGCTGTCCCTTGGAGTTGCTGTCCTCTGCTTGGCTTGATGGGGGCAGGGGCTCTGTATGTTGTTATCAAAGACAGTGTAAAGCTTTGCTACAGTAGCATACCTGGGTAGTTTTGCTTCTTCCTCCCTACAATTTAATACACAAATTGGTACTCTTCCCTTGAGTACATCCACCACCCCTCTGGCTGTCAGCAGTGTAGGTCTGTGTTCTGAATATACCGGCTCTGAAACTGCCTGGTATTCCTTTTCTCTGAGACCTATAGCTGCTCTACAACATATCATCATTTCACTCTTTGGTGGTAACACAATAGGGAACAAGTCTGTTACCTGTACACTGCCAATCTCTCCACCAGACAGATTTACCTGTTGCTTATGCATGAGGGCATGGATTTCTCTCTGGAGGACTCTCTTCTGTCCATTACCAGCAGTTACAGCAATCTGTAGGAGTAAAAACAACACTTCTTCAAGGCAGTTTTCAATCACATTAGTATCAATTACCAGTGGCGTAACTACTGAGGTCGCAGAGGTCGCAAGTGAGACCGGGCCCTGCAGGGGGGTGGGGCCCGGGCCACCCTGCAGAGAAGCAGCTGGCTCCTGTCATTAGGTGCTAAGCTGTTCCTGACTTCCTGCACTTTCACTTTACAAGCGGCAACACTTGGCTCTGCCGCCTCCAGTCTCTGCCTGTGATGCTGTGGTCTCTGACCTCATACAAGTGTTATCCCGGCCTTTACAGAAGACATCCACAGGTGAGCGCAGCAGTGTGACTGCACAGTGTAACATACAGTATGTGAAAGGCAGAAAAACATTATCGGCCTCCCAGCAGCAAAGGCTGTGTACAGCTGAACGTTCACTTTGCCTACCCTCTCCCTCAGTTCAGTGACCGGCAGTGTCTATGAGTGAGATTCACTGATCTGCAAGAGAAAGTCTAGGATCTGGAAAGGGGGGGATGATGGGGAGAGGGGATGCCATAGAATCAGTCCCATACAATGTGAGCAGTGGGAGAAGCATTTGAAGCAGCTTTTTGTTGAAAGCAGGCAGCAGAGAATGTTTATCTAACAAGATGAAAACCATATACCATATATAGCAGGATGGGAGACTGTATATACTGTACATAGCAAGATGGAGGATAGGGCATAACAACCAGGGTCACAACTGCGACGGAGCCCAGAGGTACAGGGGCCCGCGCCCACCAGTCGCCGACCCCCGACCTGAGTGCCTGCTTCACATGGATGTGCGTTCCCCGAGGACGCATATCCATGTCACTGTGCACCAGTATGCCCAGACTGGTCCTCAGACAGCTGTTCACAGTCGCCAGAGGACTGGTACTGCCATTGGCCACTGCGTGCAGCACCATGATTAGGTCATCACACTGTGACCTCATGACAGGACGTAGCGACCAGTAGGAGTGGTAGGTGTGAGCTCCATGCAGGAGCTGAAGAGTCTAAATCCTGACATTTCCAGGGGGCCCTGTGTGTCTCCTCTCCCCCTCTCCCTCACAGGAGCCCTGTGTCTCCTCTCCCCCTCTCCCTCACAGGGGCCCCCGTGAGGGAGAGGAGCAGTGGAGACACAGGGGCCCCAGTGAGGGAGAGGGGGAGTGGAGACACAGGACCGCTGTGAAGGAGAGGGGGAGAGGAGACACACAGGGCCCCCTGTGAGGGAGATTGGAAACACAGGGCCCCTGTGAGGGAGAGGAGACACAGGGCCCTTGTGAGGGAGAGGGGTAGAGGAGACACAGGGCCCCTGTGAAGGAGAGGGGGAGAGGAGACACACAGGGCCCCCTGTGAGGGAGATTGGAGACACAGGTCCCCCTGTAATGGAGAGGGGGAGAGGTAACACAGGGCCCCCTGTGAGGGAGATTGGAGACACAGGGCCCCTGTGAGGGAGAGGGGGACAGGAGATACAGGGCCCAGTGGAAAGAGGCACAGCGTCATGGGGAGAGAGACACAGCGTACATGGGGAGAGGCACAGCACACGGGGGGAGAGGACAGAGGGAGAAAAGTACAGCGCATAGGGGGAGACACAGCCCGCAGCCTATAAATTATACATCTATACATAAAAAGCATGTAGCCTTTATATTACAAATATATCCAGGCCCCAGCCTCTATATTATATATACGCAGCGTCTATATTATATATACTCAACCCGCAGTCCCACTGAGATGTTTTTGCCTAGGACCCACGAAAACCTGGAACCGGACTTGTGTGTTTGCTTTACAGTGACGCTGTGTGTGTGTTATACAGTGGTGCTGTGTGTGTGTGTGTTATACAGTGGTGCTGTGTGTGTTATGCAGTGGTGCTGTGTGCGTGTGTTATACAGTGGTGCCGTGTGTGTGTTATACAGTGGTGCTGTGTGTTATACAGTGGTGCTGCATGAGTGTTATACAGTGGTGCTGTGTGAGTGTTATACAGTGGCGCTGTGTGTGTGTTATACAGTGGTGCTGCGTGAGTGTTATACAGTGGTGCTGCGTGAGTGTTATACAGAGGCGCTGTGTGTGTGTTATACAGTGGTGCTGCGTGAGTGTTATACAGTGGTGCTGCGTGAGTTTTATACAGTGGTGCTGCGTGAGTGTTATACAGCGGTGCTGTGTGTGTGTTATACAGTGGCGCTGTGTGTGTGTTATACAGTGGTGCTATGTGTTATACAGTGGTGCTGCGTGAGTGTTATACAGTGGTGCTGTGTGTGTGTTATACAGTGGTGCTGTGTGAGTGTTATATAGTGGTGCTGTGTGTGTGTTATACAGTGGTGTTGTGTGTGTGTTATACAGTGGTGCTGTGTGTGTGTTATACAGTGGTGCTGTGTGTGTTATACAGTGGTGCTGTGTGTGTGTTATACAGTGGTGCTGTGTATGTGTTATACAATGGTGCTGCGTGAGTGTTATACAGTGGTGCTGCGTGAGTGTTATACAGTGGTGCTGCGTGAGTGTTATACAGTGGTGCTGCGTGAGTGTTATTCAGTGGCGCTGCGTAAGTGTTATACAGTGGTACTGCGTGAGTGTTATACAGTGGTACTGCATGAGTGTTATACAGTGGTGCTGCGTGAGTATTATACCGTGGCGCTGTGTGTGTGTTATACAGTGGCACTGTGTGTGTGTATTATACAGTGGCGTTGTGAGTGTGTATTATGCAATGGGGCAATGTGTGTGGGGGGCATATGTATATTTCTGGGGCAGTATAGTGATACTTTTGCTTTTTACGGTATCGTGTCGGAAAGTGCTGCTGAAAATGAAGAAGAGGGAAGTCTGGAGAGACGAGACATGGATGTCAAATCTCATCATGGTGTCTGTGCTACAACGGAAGAAAATAATGGGAAGAACTCCAATCAGAGATGTCATCTACAGTAGAAGGTAAAACTATGTAAACGTTTGTGATCCTGCCTGCGTCTCATCAGTGCTGTGATTGCTGTGTGGTCCGCAGTCTGATGCTGACTGGTAACAACAACTCCCAGCATCTCCTTACCATCTTTAAAGACAAGCTGGGAGGTATAGGTTCAAATGACATAAGTGTATCATGGGGCTTATCTAACCTTGAAAGTAATCACTGTAGTAAGCCCGTCGCTGCAGTCATGTCCTGACTGTTCTGGCACGGCATTCATCTACTGATGGTGGTTCTGTCACTGCATTCATCTACTGATGGTGGTTCTGTTGCTGCATTTATCTACTGACGGTGGTTCTGTCCCTGCATTCATCTTCTGATGGTAATTCTGCTGCTGCATTCATCTACTGATGGTGGTTCTGTCGCTGCATTGATGTCCTGACAGTTGTTCTGTCACTGCATTCCTCTACTGACGGTGGTTCTGGCTCTGTATTCATCTACAGATGGTGGTCCTGGCCCTGCATTTATTTGCTGATGGTGTTTCTGGCCCTGCATTCATCTGCTGATTGTGGTTCTGGCCCTACATTCCTCTGCTAATGGTGGCTTTGGCCCTGCATTCATCTAACTGAGGTGGTTTTGGTTACGCATTCCTCTACTGATGGTGGTTCTGTCACTGGATTGATCTACTGAAGGTGGTTCTGATTTTGTACATATGTAGCAAACCATAATGTACTTCATGGCTATGTTAAAACTCGAAAAACTCAGCATACGTTATGGTGTGGTTACACTGAGTTTTCGAAGCAGAAAGTCTTCAACTCCTCCTCAATGCTCAAAACGTGGAGTCTATATAGTTGAGTCAGACAGTGACCGCTCTATGTGACTTATTGCCGGAGATTGAACTTTGCTGCACATCAGATTGTCCGGTAAGGCTAGGGTCACACTCACATTTTCAGCTCGTCCCGCGATGCTAACATGGCGTCAGCAGCGCATTATTGCTGACATAACCTAATGCTATGTTAGCACCACGTTACCTGGCCAATACTTAACTATGGAGGCCAAGCCCCTAACGTTTCCTGGAGTGTCTTTTCTCACGTTAGGAAATACCGCGAGATTTCAAACACCGGCACTGAGATGCCAGCATTTGACTAGTGTTAGGAGCGGGATTTCCATAGGTGAATATTGGTAGAGGTAACGCGTTGTTAACATGGCGTTAGGTTTTGTCAGCAATAATGCGGTGCTGATGCCATGTTAGCACCTCGTTACCTCTGCCAATACTCACCTATGGAAATCCCGCTCCTAACACTAGTCAAACGCTGCCATCTCAGTGCCTTTGTGTGAAATTTCGCGGTATTTCCTAGCACGAGAAAAGACGCTCCATGAAACATTAGGGGCGGGGCCTCCATAGGCAAGTATTGGCATGCAATACTTTTGTGCTGGCAAAACCTATGTTTTCAGAGCGACCCCCTGCAATGCTCTGAAAATGTTCATGTGACCCTAGCCTTACTTTATTTTACTTCCTATCTAAAAACGTATATCCAGTTTAAAAATAGTAAGACATGAGGATAATGTGTGATTTGTCTGACCAATAGAAACACTCATCTGAGTTGATCTGAGTGCACAGGCAGCACTCGGACAATACAGTAATGTAAATATCGCCTATGAAGCAGCCGGAGGTAAACATGTTAAAGGGATTGTCCAGTTTTAAGCCACAAGTCTGCAGTCACTCTGTCTGTCACGCTGGGAGTGGGGAAGACACCCAGCGTAGGATAACGACAGGGGGGGGGAATAAGGAGTCCCTAACGCTAAGGGCACAAGAAGGAGACGGTGACCCCTAGACTTCCTAGAGCTGACCCTGTCTGCCCTAACGTCCCTATACAGTCTCCTCAACTGTCGCCGACCACGAACCTCGTCCCTCTCTGATCCTAGCACTATCTTATCTAAGGATCAGATGGAGGGGTTCACTAGACCCCTCCACTATCAACTAAAGACAAACACCAGGGAAGACAGACATTTGGGAAAAGGAAACACTTATCTGACAGCAGAGCTCAGCAACCTCCACAACCTCCGCGTCTGCTGGAGCAAGGATAATGAGTGCACAAGGAACTATCACCTGCACCGAGGAAGGGTGATGAACCTCCTTATAAAAGTGGAAAGAATCCGCTGGGTCCTAGTGACCTACAATATTGGTGGATAAAACCAGACCGAGCACAAGACCTCCACAGCCGTCCCCCCATAAGAGCGAGATCCCATCACACCCTCTCTCCATCTACACAGAAGGTAAATGCCCCTGAAAGAGACGGACCATCCTCCACCATTATGGCTGGTGGGCCACACGCTGGGATCGTCTGCACGTGGCCTCCACCCTGTCATCCGTGCCACCCGTGACACTGTCATTCTATGTGACTGCAGACTTGTGAATCCTCATACTGCTGTGGTGATTTGGCGGATATGTGACTGCAAGCATGTGATTTGGATACATGCGGTCACATGCTGACTAGACTTCTAAGTCTCACTTAATGCTGCTGTATTGAGCTAGGCCAGAAACAGTCTAGTCGGAATGTAGCTGGGAATATACATATCACATGTATGCCATCACAAGACCGCTTGTTCCCAGCGCCAGCACTAGACAATTCTCACAGTGCACATGATGGGAGGATTCACAAGTCTGTAGTGACATATAGAGACTGTAAACATGTACCTTAAGATTGGACAACCCCTTTAAGGGTGAGCCGATACTCATGGGCCTATGTTGTGTGCTTGCCCCCCAGGCTAAAATTTGCCAGTTAGCCCCTGTTTCCTGATCGTGGTGGGAGGGGGTTTGAGAGAGGGAGGTAGTGATGCTGCGCCATTAGATGCTTGCTGCCGCAGGTAGTTATGGTGCTCCTGACCCATTCATTAGAATAGGCTAAATGTAAAATTCCTGCCAATATGTGCCAGCTGGCAATGCAGTCGTAACTACACATGGATGGGAGTCAGAAATTGCCACTGGCTCAGGTGCGAATATTAAGATCTGCCTATACACATTATAATAATATGATCTGATATACAAAATGCTTATTATTTTTAAACAATTTTTTTTGTCAAACAACAAAATACCTTTTACTGTTAATCGCTTGCTTCTAAGCTTTCATTATTCATTTTGGCGTGAACAATAAATGTAAAATCTGGTTACAAAGCATATGAGCAGTTTCAAAATCACACCATATACAGAAACCTGTTAGTCTTGAGCAGCTGTTCACTGAAGCTAAAGGAACAGCGCAGTGTAATTAATTCCCATGCACAACAATGGCTTTCTACCCAGTACTCCGTAGGCTCTTGCTGCACAATGCATTCATTCCTATCTGGAACTTTCAGCCTATTCCAGAGGTCAAAAGACGGTGCAGACGTGTACTCATTTTGACACCCATACATGTAATGGGCTGTTTAAATGTCACAATTTGTGCAAATTATAGTAGTAGCTCATTTACATTTCATATTTTACACTAATTGACCCTGTAATTGACTCATTTATAAAAGCCATAACCTGTGTCTTGCTCTTTACTTCAGCAATAAAACAACCATTTGTATATATAATGAGAGGTAGATAATGTAGTACAGTGGAGGTTTTATGTCATAGTAGATTTCATTAGTCTTAGTATCTTTTGTTGTTGGCACTGACTAGTGATTTCAGATTTTTTTCATTGTGTAGGATATTTCTAAGTGTTATTGCATTACACACATTTAAATACACAGAGTAACAACAATTCATAAAGCCTTATAGCTAAGCCACAGATAAGCCGCACCACCCTGTTGACAATAAAACAACTATAATTCAATATATCTATATACACTGCTAAAACACTTAAACACCACGAAGTAACTTCTGTGAAATCAACCTATTCAGTTATGAAGCAACACTGAATGTGAATGAATTTTTCTTTCTGTTGTGCAAATGGAACAGGCTACTGGTAGAAACGATAGGAACTTAGCACACCAACCCCTAAAAAGGAGAGATTCTGCAGATGGTGGCCACAGGCCATTTCTCTGTTTAAATCCTTTTTGACTGTTGTTTTGGTCACTTTTGCATTTTGTCACTGCTCGAACCCCAAAAGGTAGCATGAGATGTTAGCTACAACTCACAGAGGTTACTCCGATAGTGCAGCTCACCCAGGGTGGCAGATCAATGCGAGCTGTGGCAAGACGGTTAGCTGTGTCTGTCAGCACGGTGTCTTAAGCATGGCGCAGATATCAGAAGACAGGCCAGTACACCAGGAGACATGGAGGGGGATGTAAGGGGGCAACAACCCAGCAGCGGGATGATACTTTTTCCTTTGTGCAAGAAGGAACAGGAGGAGCAGTGCTACAACCCTTCAAAATGACCTCCAGCAGGCCACAAATATCCATATGTCTGCTTAAACTGTCAGAAATAGACTACATGAGGGTATATGGAGGGCCTAATGTCCACTGTCCAATGTTAGGCCTCATTTAGCTGAAGTGTGTCAGCAGTTTCTGCATGATGAAGGCATTAATGCTATGGAATTGCCTGCTTGTTCTTCAAACCTGAATTGAATTGAGCACATCATGTCTGAAGGTACCATTACACGGTACGAGATTGTTAACGATATCACTTAAACGTCACGGGTTTGGAGTCATTCAGGCGACATCATTAGGACATCGTTTTGTGTAACACAGAGATACGACTACGATAAATCGTTGGATCATTGATCGCAGATTTGAGAACATGTTATCAAATCAGACGATCCACGATCAGCCAACCTGCTGCATCGTTCTGTGTGACACCGCTATAACAATGTCATTCACAACTTCCTCCAGTCACATCAGAGAACAAGTATTGTTTGCTGGGTTGTGCGAACGATAACTGCTCACTACATTGTTTGTGTGTCATCCACGATAGCTAAACGTGTAACATCTCACCAACGATGTCAAAACGATGTACTAACAACCGCGCGCCCACGAGATCGTTAGCGATATCATTTCAACATTTAAGCATGTAACGGTACCTTTATTCTACTCACCAATGCCACATTGAACCACAGACTGTGTAGGAGTTGACTGATATTTAGATCCAGGTCTTGGAGAAGATCTCTCTGGAGAACATATGCCGTCTCATCAGGAACATGCCCTGAAATTGCAAAGGAAGTAAAGGGGAACTCTGGGAGAGAAAACCTTTTAGTACAATCCCTGCCCTGCTACATGATGAAGCAGACCTGTACACTGCAGTTCTAGGATCTATAGATCGCTTCTAATTCAATAAAATCACACCTGCTCCTCAGCTCTACCCCCTCCCTCAGGGGATATAACATTTTAGCCTGACAGTTTCATACAGCAGCGTGGACCCTGGGGGCTGCAGAATCATCCTACATTCCAGCCCATTTACACTTCTGTATTGGGAGGGGGCATGGCAGGGGTCTTGAGTGCCACCTAATGGTCATACCACAATTCTGCCTCTGGTATATTATCCTATGAGATGTGACAAGGGTACAGGCTTGAAATAGCAATCATGTCACCAAGCAGATACAAATATATGCTGTGATCCTTTGTTGTATGATGATGGATAATATGTACTGTTATTGTTAGGTGAGGAGCACATGCAAAGCACTACACTAATTGATTCAGCTCTGCACGGTCTCCCCTCCCCCATAGGAACATGGTACCTTCCTGTCCTTACAACTTTCCATGTATCGTTATCATCACTCCTCATTGACAGTCACAGCAAGGCATTCAGAGTCTGCAGCATCTGCTACACATACGTTAATGGGATAGGATCTTGGAGATGAGAATACCCCTTTAAGTAGCTCATTTATATCTGTATGTATGTAGTCACATGTTTATTGGTGACAAAGACAACCAAGTTAGCTACACCGTAAGTTATGTATGGCCTTAAAAAATATGCATATGTAAATTAAAGAATATTTGACACAACATCTAGAACCCTGTTAGTCTATTCCCGCTTTGGGTAAATCTTGAGTGTTCCCACACCGCCATGATAAACTATCTAAAAGTCTAATAATGCAGGGCCATTAAAACATATTTTCTCAATGTAATACAGTATGCATTAATTTTCCATAACCTATGTTTTTTCTTTTATTTTTTATGGGTGTACTTATATATGAACATTTATATATTGTTTACCACTGAAATGCTGAACTGTTCACACTGTTTATGATTACATTTCATGCTGCACTTTAGAGTTTCCCAATAGTCAGGACATCTGACTTCCAGTGAGTCATCTCTATGCATTTTAACTATTATTCATGTCAAAGTACTAGCAGTCAGCAATTATTTAATGTTTCCTGACATCAGAGAAAAAAATAATTGAATTCTAGACAGCTGATGTCACATGCGGTTGAATAATTATATGTCTGGGTGGCAGGACTAACCCCAGCAGAGATGTCTCATTTATACTGTACATGAAATGAAGCTGTTAGCTCATCTTAAATATCAGACATTTCTTGCAATGTGCGGAACAAAAATTAATTACAAAAAAGGCTAAATAAAATAGCCAAAACATTCTTTAACAAAAGATTACATTATACTTTTAAATCTTTCATTATACTTTCATCGGTGCGTGATTTAATACCTTAAGTGGTCATATATCAATAGTGTGATTTCCATCTGCAGTATGTTTACTGAAAAGGTGGAAAGGCTGTTTGTGAATCTATTGTAACCTACAGGAAAAGATCATTCCCTGTATGGACTATGTTCAATATATTTTCCATTTATTATCCTTTGCCATTTATCATTATGTATAACCTAAAAGAATCTGTAGAATTGTAGGAACATGGATGAATAGAAATTCCAAAATATTGTTAGAGTGTAACCACCATTTATATTTTTATTCAATAATAATGTAGAGCAAGTTATTATAATAAACTATCAAATATACTTCATAAGTGAAATCTAGAAGAAACCCTTCTAAAATCTTGCAGCAGATGTCCCCCCTAGGCTGTTTCTAAACCTGACATATGCTGGGTATGGGGACGGGGCCTACATGGCATGACTGGGTATAGGAGATCAGATTACCTCAGACAAAGGCAGTGCTTCATGCTGTCAGCAGTGCACATGCTCCTGTTATCTTATCTCCTTAATTCAGATCACTCTGCTCTGTGCTAACAGCTGATGGCCCCCACACAGCTCCTCAGCACCAAGCAAGCAGAGTGATGTGAATGGAGAAGTCCAGATAACAGGTGCCTGTGTACTGCTGACAATCTGGAGCTCCCTTTGTCTAAGGTGAACTGAGTGTACAGCTGAAAATGCTGTGTAGGTCCCACCACTCCACACTTTTATGGTTATATGGCCGTATTCAGTGTGTGTGATAAGTTGAAGATGAACCTTATTGAGAATGAGCATATATCAGGTTCAGAAACATCATAGGGGGACCATCTTCTAAAATGTTTTTGAAAGCTTTCTTAGGCTAGGGTCAGACCACCATCCAACCTTGCGTTCAGGGGGTTCCCCATCTTGTGATGCGTTTGGAAAAAGCATGAGGTTTGCACCTCCCCAGTGAGAAGGCGGCTTTTGCAAAGCGCTCAGGTTCCATCTGCCATAGGATTGCATTGACAGCGTTAACGCAGTCTTACCCTTCCTGTAACACTGTGCTAATGCTGAAAAATTCTAAGTTTTAGACAGAATGCCTTGAATGCTAGGCTGAACGCTGGTCTGACCCTAACCTTACAGGTTTCACTTATGAAGTATATTTGAAAGATTATTGTAATGATTTGATCTGCATTATTATTCAATAAATATTTAAACAGCTCTACTTATATAATCCGCAGTTGGGAATTTGGGCACTGTAGCCGAATCCCAACATGCTTTGCGGGACTGCGAGTGATGACGCGCAGCGTCATCACGAGCCGCAGACCCGCACTACTGTAAAAAAAAAAAAAAAGTTAATGCTCACCTCTCCCCGAGCCCCCGCCGTCTCCTGCCGTCTTCCTCCAAGCTTCCGGTGGCTGCCGCAGGCTCCGAGTGTCTGCAGAGCTCTTCTACTGCAGTCAAGGACCTGTGGTGATGTCACAGTCACGTGACACCAGGTTACTCCATGATAACCTGGTGTCACGTGACTGTGACATCACCGCAGGTCCTGAACTGCACTATAACAGCTCTGCAGACACTGGGAGCCTGCCGCAGCCACCGGAAGCTTGGAGGAAGATGGCAGGAGACGGCGGGGCTCGGGGAGAGGTGAGCATTAACTTTTTTTTTTTTTTAACCCCTGCCTTCCTGTTTGGAGACCTTTTACTGTACTGAGCATGCTCAGTACAGTAAATGTCTCCTCCAGCCTCACAGCCTCCCCATCCTCACTGCCTCCTCCAGCCTCAGTCTCCTCCAGCCTCACAGTCTCCTCCAGCCTCACAGCCTCCCCATTCTCACTGCCTCCTCCAGCCTCACAGTCTCCCCATCCTCACAGCCTCCTACAGCCTCACACCCTTCTCCAGCCTCACAGCCTCCCCATCCTCACAGCCTCCTACAGCCTCACACCCTCCTCCAGCCTCACAGCCTCCCCATCCTCACAGCCTCCTCCAGCCTCACAGCCTCCTCCAGCCTCACAGCCTCCCCATCCTCACACCCTCCTCCAGCCTCACACCCTCCTCCAGCCTCACAGCCTCCTCCAGCCTCACAGCCTCCCCATCCTCACTGCCTCCTCCAGCCTCACAGTCTCCTCCAGCCTCACAGCCTCCCAGCTTCTCAGCCTCCTCCAGCCTCACAGCCTCCCCATCCTCACAGCCTCCTCCAGCCTCACAGCCTCCCCATCCTCACTGCCTCCTCCAGCCTCACAGTCTCCTCCAGCCTCACAGCCTCCCCATCCTCACTGCCTCCTACAGCCTCCTCCAGCCTCACAGCCTCCCCATCCTCACAGCCTCCTACAGCCTCACACCCTCCTCCAGCCTCACAGCCTCCCCATCCTCACAGCCTCCTCCAGCCTCACACCCTCCTCCAGCCTCACAGCCTCCCCATCCTCACAGCCTCCTCCAGCCTCACAGCCTCCCCATCCTCACTGCCTCCTCCAGCCTCACAGTCTACTCCAGCCTCACAGCCTCCCCAGCCTCACAGCCTCCTCCAGCCTCACAGCCTCCCCATCCTCACAGCCTCCTCCAGCCTCACAGCCTCCCCATCCTCACAGCCTCCACCAGCCTCACAGCCTCCTCCAGCCTCACAGCCTCCCCATCCTCACAGCCTCCTTCAGCCTCACAGCCTCCTCCAGCCTCACATCCTCCGCCAGCCTCACAGCCTCCCCATCCTCACAGCCTCACAGCCTCCTCCAGCCTCACAGCCTCCTCCAGCCTCACAGCCTCCCCATCCTCACAGCCTCCTTCAGCCTCACAGCCTCCTCCAGCCTCACATCCTCCTCCAGCCTCACAGCCTCCCCATCCTCACAGCCTCCTCCAGCCTCACAGCCTCCTCCAGCCTCACAGCCTCCTCCAGCCTCACTGCCTCCTCCAGCCTCCCAACCTCCTCCAGCCTCACAGCCTCCTCCAGCCTCACAGCATCCTCCAGCCTCACAGCCTCCTCCAGCCTCACAGCCTCCCCATTCTCACAGCCTCCTACAGCCTCACAGCCTCCTCCAGCCTCACAGCCACCCCATCCTCACAGCCTCCTACAGCCTCACACCCTCCTCCAGCCTCACAGCCTCCCCATCCTCACAGCCTCATCCAGCCTCACATCCTCCTCCAGCCTCACAGCCTCCTCCAGCCTCACAGCCTCCTCCAGCCTCACAGCCTCCCCATCCTCACAGCCTCCTTCAGTCTCACAGCCTCCTCCAGCCTCACAGCCTCCTCCAGCCTCACAGCCTCCCCATCCTCACAGCCTCCTCCAGCCTCACAACCTCCTCCATCCTCACATCCTCCTCCAGCCTCACAGCCTCCTCCAGCCTCACAGCCTCCTCCAGCCTCACAGCCTCCCCATCCTCACAGCCTCCTTCAGTCTCACAGCCTCCTCCAGCCTCACAGCCTCCTCCAGCCTCACCATCCTCACAGCCTCCTCCAGCCTCACAGCCTCCTCCAGCCTCACAGCCTCCTCCATCCTCACATCCTCCTCCAGCCTCACAGCCTCCCCATCCTCACAGCCTCACAGCCTCCTCCAGCCTCACAGCCTCCCCATCCTCACTGCCTCCTGCAGCCTAACAGTCTCCTCCAGCCTCACATCCTCCTCCAGCCTCATAGCCTCCCCATCCTCACAGCCTCCTCCAGCCTCACAGCCTCCTCCAGTCTCACAGCCTCCCCATCCTCACAGCCTCCTCCAGCCTCACAGCCTCCTCCAGCCTCACAGCCTCCTACAGCCTCACCATCCTCACAGCCTCCTCCAGCCTCACATCCTCCTCCAGCCTCACAGCCTCCTCATCCTCACAGCCTCCTCCAGCCTCACAGCCTCCTCCAGCCTCTCACCCTCCTCCATCCTCAGCCGCACTACCTGACACCGCTGCCATCCTGCCAACCGTTGGCCCAGCTCCATCGCCACCGCCCTCGCGCCCTCCGCGAGGTCCATGCTGCCCGGATGCCGCCGGAGCCTTCTGCCCCTCGCCACTCTCTCACCGCTGGGCTCTCAATGTCGCCATGCTGGTGGAGTAGCGGTCTACGGGCTGTGGCCGGGTGACGGGAGCCAGGGACGTCGTCCTGTGGCCGGCAACAGCCAATGGGAGTGAGCGGACCGTGTCAGCCTGCAAAGCCTGACACGCCCCGCTCACTCCCATTGCCTGCCCCTGCAAGCGGATTGGGCGCTGTGTTGTACACACAGGACGCCCATCCCATTGACCAGGACTTGGCATCCTAGACCAATCGGATGACCGTCCTGTCTTTACCACACACCGCCCAATCCGCTCCTTCTGCTCAGGTCACATGTGTGACCTGAGGGCAAGAACTGATCCCTCTCTGCATCACCCAACCCGCCGCAGACGACAATGCCGTGTGACTGGGGCTGCGATCAGCCCCAGCACGCAGCCATGTCCTGCCGCCGAGCGGTGATGTCACCCCTCCAGCCGCATCTCTCCTCACCCCTCCAGCCAGACCTCTCCTCACCCCTCCATCTGGACCTCTCCTCACCACTCCAGCCTCTGCTCTCCTCACCCCTCCAGCCTCTGCTCCCCTCACTCCTCCAGCCTCCCGCCACATCATACTCTGCTATCCACAGAGCCCCCTCTATACTCTGACACCCACAGAGCCGCCTGTATACTCTCCTACCCACACAGCCGCCTGTATACTCTGCTACCCACAGAGCTGCCTCTATACTCTGCTACCCACAGAGCTGCCTCTATACTCTGCTACCCACAGAGCCGCCTGTATACTCTGCTACCCACAGAGCCGCCTGTATACTCTCCTACCCACAGACCCGCCTGTATTCTCTGCTACCCACAGAGCCGTTTCTATATTCTGCTACCCACACAGCCGCCTCTATACTCTGCTACCCACAGAGCCTTCTCTATACTCTGCTACCCACAGAGCCGCCTGTATAATCTGCTAACCACAAACCCGCCTGTATACTCTGCTACCCAGAGCCGCCTGTATACTTTTCTACCCAGAGAGCCGCCTGTATAATCTGCTACCCTCAGAGCAGTCTGTATACTCTGCTACCCACAGAGCCGCCTGTATACTTTTCTACCCAGAGAGCCGCCTGTATAATCTGCTACCCTCAGAGCAGTCTGTATACTCTGCTACCCACAGAGCCGCCTCTATACTCTGCTACCCACAGACCCGCCTGTATAGTCTGCTACCCACAGAGCCCCATGTGTACTCTGCTAGCCACTCACCCGCCTGTATACACACAATTCATTTCACCGCGCTCCCGATGCAATTGCATCGGGCCTTTTTACTAGTTAATGTATAAACAAAAAATATAATGCTAGCTATGTATAATTACTTGGATATCATTTATCATAAAGTAATGACAGGTCACTAAAATATGCCATTGCATTCTGGTTGGTAAGAGTCCAAATATTTTTAAAGTACCACCGTTTAGGTTTAGTGTTTGCACCATTTCACAGTTTTCACTTAAACCACAGCACTAACAGTCCCCTTTAGGTAGCAATAGAGGATAGATGATAACCTTTTCATCTGACATGACTCCCACCAATTCCCAAAGGAGCTTTTATGAATCCATCAGTATGGAGCACTGGTTTTGTGTGCCTATCACCATTTGTTTAAATCCTTATGAAATTGATGGTAATAGTCATATACACTGCTTAATTTTCATGAGTCATTTTAGAATACAAGCCTAAGGCCCCTTTCACATCTATGCGCCCAGCGTTTGCCAGTGCTGGTGCAAGTGCAAGTGCAGATACATTCACAGGCAAGCGCAGGCAAGCGAATTGGCGCATAGATGCAAAGCTTGGTTCTGCTTTTGCAGCTATTACCTTCTAAGGTGAGCTCACGGAAGCCCGCCTCAGAAGGTGTAATATAACATTTCTAGTGCGTCCGGAGCGATGTATGCACTCTGACTGTGCCCCTCTGCAGATTTGCACTTCCGGGATCCGCTCCCGTGTGCTTGTCATAGAAGGTAATGGCAGCGAAAGCGGAACCAAACGCAAGGGCTCTGCATCTATGCGCCAATGTGCTTGCCTGCCCTTGCCTGTGAATGCACCTGTGCTTGCACTTGTGCCAGCGGAGGGCAGGCAAACGCTGGGAGCATAGAGTGAAAGGGGCCTATCTCTTGACCCCTCACAGATTATAAAGTTACTGAGTAAAAATCTTTGACATAGGCTAGGGTCACATTTACAGCTGCAATTGCAGATCCTGATCCGGTTTTGAGCATTAAAAATGCTCAAAACCGGATCCGGATCCTCAGCCATAGGCTGCAATACAAAAACCGGATTGCACTACTTTTGAACCCCGTGGTAAAAATCATGCAGGCTGCGTCCATCGCAGCGGTTGAAAAACCGGAACCGGTTTTTGTAACATGCCTATGGGACCGGATCTGGTACTGCAAGATACATAAATGTACCTTGCGGTACCGGATCAGGTTCCGGATACAGTTTTGAAAATTTCAAAAATGCTCCTTCCAAAACCGAATGCATTAATGCATCCAGATCCAGAATGAGGATTGCATTTTCACCAATTTTAAGAAGTATGAAGGCACAGTCCAAAACCGTATCCAGTAATAGATGTGGTTTCCGGATTGTGCCTTCTAAGGGTGCCTTCACATTTGCGTTTGGAGCGCAGCGCACCGAAGACAGCCAAACGCTTGCGCACATGCGTTCCTATGTTTAACATGGGAACGCATGTGCCTTCATATGGCTGCGTATGGCTGCATTTGCGTTTGGATGCGCTTAATTTGTGCACCCTCCGAGCGCACTCCAAGCGCATCATGTTACATTTTTTGTGTGTCCGGAGGAGCTTGTTTTATCTGCAAGCGCCCGCAAGCGCACAAACCATGCATTGAAGTCAATGGATCCGCAGTGTCCTCCGCATGATGGCGCAGGAGAACGCTGCTGATCTCATTGAAATCTCTCCCGGTGGCCGCCGGTGATCAGCTTGCAGCCACCGGAAGATCTGTTACAGCTGCCGCTACTCTCCTGCTGGTGTCATCGCGGGAGATTTTAAGACACAGCTGATCTGACAGCTGTTTAAATCTCCTGCGCCAATACCAAATAGGTGTTAGAAATAAGTGGGAGATTTGAAGCAGCGATCAGCTGTTTCATATCTCCTGCACCGATATCACCCTATTCGGTGTTGGCGCGGGAGATTTAAACAGCTGTCAGATCAGCTGTATCTTCAAATCTCCTGCGCTGACACCGGCAGGAGATCAGCTGTGGCCAGGAGGAGGAGATCTCTGCCACTGACCTCCTCCTCCCGGCCGCCCCCGAGACAGCTGATTGGCTGGCCGTGGTGCATACTAATGTGAACCCATGCGGAGAATCTCCGCTGTGTTCACATTAATATGGCTGTGTTTGCACTGCGTTTGCGTCTGCATGCCATACGCATGCAGACGCAAACGCAAGTGTGAAGGCAGCCTAAGTGTGACCCTAGCCTAACTTGAAATATTAACTCCGTAACTGCAATGTTTAATTGAGTTACACTTAAAGCCCTGACGAATTTTGTACTCTTGTATGTTCACGTGGCATTTTTGCTCCATAGTTTATGCAGCGTGTTTGGTGTAAAAAATATGTGGCATTTTACAATACCAGCATAATCATTGAGATTTCTGAAATCTTAACCATATGCTTGTTTTATTTACCATGCATATTTTCAGCCCTACTGCACTTTTTTCCAAGATGCACCATATACATTCTTTCAGCATTTTTTGCAGTGCTTTTTAGACATGAAAATGAATGGATAAAAATCTTAAGTAAAAAAGCTCCAAAATATGCATTTATCATGCCCTAAGTTTACCATATAGCTGCAAATATATACAGCAGTACTTTACAATTCATAGTGTAGTCTTAAAAGGAAACTGTCAGGTTCATAGCCACCAACAGTCTAAGGTACATATAAAAAATCTCTGCCTAACAGTCCCTTCATTAATTTGCAAGCATAAACAGATCTTTAGAAAAATATTTATATTTTAAAACACTGTTTATAATATGGTGGAACTAACGAGCTACCATTCTCTTTAAAGTGATCCTAAACCCAGAAGACAACCCCACATCCCCTTCATACCTATCCATGCAGCTTGTGAACCTGCTGCCATCCATCCCTGTATCTTCCAAAACCGCTGTGGCAATCTTCATAAATCATACTTTTATAATCTCATTTCTGGGCGTTTCACTGCAATTTTAAAGCTGCAGCAGGCGGGCCTGTGTGCCGCTCTCCCCCTCCTTGTTCCTTATTATACACGCCGCCATGGGCGTGCTAAACAACAGAGAGGCGGCTCGCCTCATAGTATGGGCGTTGAAACCGGTATGACGCGTATTACGTCATACCGGTTTCAACGCCCATACTATGAGGCGAGCTGCCTTTCTGTTGTTTAGCACGCCCATGGCGACGTGTATAATAAGGAACAAGGAGGGGGAGAGCGGCACACAGGCCCGCCTGCTGCGGCTTTAAAATTGCAGTGAAACGCCCAGAAATGAGATTATAAAAGTATGATTTATGAAGATTGCCACAGCGGTTTTGGAAGATACAGGGATGGATGGCAGCAGGTTCACAAGCTGCATGGATAGGTATGAAGGGCATGTGGGGTTGTCTTCTGGGTTTAGGATCACTTTAAGAGAGACAGGACCAGCTAGGGGATCACCGACCGTCCACAAAAAAGAAAACTTTTTTGAGCTGATTTTCTGTTCATCCTTGACCAATGCCTGTTTTTTTGTTAATTTTATATGTCCTCCTTCCTAAATTTTGAGCAGTTTCTGCTCACCCCTGCTGGATTAGCAGGCATGCTTGTAGCTCTTGGGCTACAACGCAAAACTCTTAATGGACTTTGCCATTCATGGACTTTCCACCATTTTATTAAAGTCTGCTGATCCCTTTGCGACTTTCGTTATATATACTATGTATGCTCATATATGTGTGTTTGAGACTTATTACAGTCTGTGATATAGTAAAGTTTTTTGTACTTCCCTTTTTGTGTGCTGGACTGTTTCTGCAAACAGGTTCTTTGATAGCGCCCTACATAGACTGGTGAACAAGCTGCAGGACTCTGACCTGAAGGTTTGAGATATGAAAAATTCAAGACACTACATACACTCCTGTAGAACGGAACTGGCCAAATCCAGTATTCAAGGGCTGCAAATAATGCTTATTTTCAGAATTTCCTTAGCATTACACAAGGTGCTGGAATCATCACCTCTACAAGTGATGGTATTAGCAACTGTGCAATGCTAAGGAAATCCTGAAAGCTTGCACTGTTTTCAGACTTTGAGGACTGTAGTGGGCCACCACTGCCCTAGAAGTGTCTGTGGAAATAGCCAGGGGACAAGAGGAATCCTCAAACTGTTTCATCACAACTGAAGTTTTCCATGTAACCTCTTAGGCCCTGTGGCATTGTTTGATGCTTTTTTGACACATATTTTGAGAATCTACTTTAAAATCTGCATATTTGTCCTGAGGGCATCAAAGTCTATTACATGTTAGAAGTGCAGTGCCAACATTGCTTTTTTTTCTCCTTGCGCATGTGGTTTAGATTTATTTTTTCTGCTCAAAAATCTGCACCAAACCTGCAAGGAAAAAACACATTGGCAAAGCACTTCTAAACTCTCATAGACTTTACTGGCTTCAGGATAGACATGCAGGTTTTGATGCAGATTCTCCAAATGTGCTTTAAAGGAAGCATTAAACAGCATAAACATACAATGGGCATGGGGCCTTACATCAATATATGGTGAGGACACATTCACAGAAAGCATCCCCCATACGCTGGGTGGTAGACACAAAGGCACTGGTGAGAGTGTGAAAAGTGCTGCCATCACAAACATTACTGCACTTCAGAGTCAAGTGGTAACACGGGGCAAGTTTGCACTGCGCTGTTCTCCCTTACACAACAGCTCCTAACATGCACCGTCTCATGATACCAGCAAGATATATCCACTACATCCCGCACAATATCCCAGCTCTCACAAGAAGGTTAGTGTTACGAGCGCTGACACCACAGAATTCCCTGCTGTATGATACCTGCTTTGTAACCTGAGATAACCTCACGGCAGTCATGAGGATGTCTAAGTTTTATGAGAAGGTCAGAAAGCAGTGGTGAAAGCATCTCTGAAGTTTGCTAAGTAATAGCCACCCCTCCTCTGTAGGCACTACATCCAGGCATCAGTGGTAGCCTCTTGCTATCCAGCTATTGTTTTCCTACTGGACTCTTATGCTGTATGATTGTGGTGACCCATATATATATTTCAGGGAGTTTACCTATCACAGCCTTTTCTGGGATCCCCAAATTGTTGTGCTCCTTCATATTTGACTGTGTTTTTAATAGGTAAACTACTGTATTGATATCAATATCACCCCTTCTCTGAAGCATTGTTATTTTCATCTATACTGATGACTTGATTACTCTGATATATGGTTGTTGTTTTATATACCACAACTGACCATAAGACATATAAATCTGCACGTTTTGATTATTGATTGTATTTATTGTTTGTATCAATTGTATAAAGTGTTTGAATATGATATAACCACACTGCTACAATATATGTGTATGGTTTATTTTGTATTTTTTTGACCTGTTTGCAATTATGTGTCTTATACAGAGGGAGGGCTGGTCCGGACCAGTATTGATTTAAATGTTTTTTAAAATTTTCTCTTTGGCTTTTTGTTGTCTGTCACTATTGATAATTAAATAAAATCACATTTGCATATCTAATATTGGTCGTGCTTAGCTCTATAGGGGTACACTTCTCTCCTCTTTGCCAATATTCATAATGGGTGAGATGTCATACTGCATCTTCCTCTCTACTCATAGGATTTTCAGTCCATTAGTTATAGTTTTTTCTCATGTCTACTCATTTACAGGGGAGGTTTGTTTAAAAAGATGAAGCATCATATTAGAGCTGCCTTTCCGTAGCGAAATTTACAGCCCGATCTCTTTGGTTACACTTATTCCTAATAACAATTTATCATTCATAAGAATGGGGTACCGTAAGGGAGAAGCCCCCTCACTCACAAGGTCTGCACTTCAACCACCACTCAACCTTCTCCTAACTTATTCATTCATAAATAAGAACTAATAGTCACAAATGGGATTTTTCATACATGAGAGCAGATCTCCCGAAGGCTTTCACTTAATTCTCGGGGTTTATGACCCCAATAGCTTCAGTTACCTTTCTTCATCTTGGGGAAGAACAACATTATCTCTTCAGGAATGATGGGCGGATGGCAGGATGTCCACAAAGGGACAACACTATCCCATTTTATCTCATTATCAAGGATTACGACTACATCGCGCTCCAATCAATGAGTACCAGTGTGTCTCCGCGTCCCAGGTCAAGGATACACCCTGAACGATCCCTCGTGCAGGACCCCATTGTTTGAGTGTCAAATCTATAAAAAAATAAGGGGAATTTAGATATTATCCAGCTTTTCATTCAAGCCGTAAGGGTACATACTTCTGAGCCTATAAATCCAAAAGGCTTCTTTCCTATTAAGTGAATACTTGTGCCTGTGGCCTCCAATACATGGGACGAACCATACTAATGTTCCGGACCTGTCTGAATGGCAACAGGCACAATGCAAAATAAGGCCTAATGACACATAGCCTATTGCGACATCTGAATTCTAATAAAAAATTCAATATTTCAATAACATCAGTGGAACGAATACAAAATGATAATACTAATACAACACAACAACTTAGTAAGAAAGTTGTTCCTTCCTTTTCTCCTGCCATTTTTGTAAGGCATTCCTGTTGGGTTTTTAGTTCATTTATTTTGAGGGCTTCTTGTATTTATTTTTTTTGGTATCCTTTCTCTCAATCAAAATTAATGAACTTAAAACCCAACAGGAATGCCTTACAAAAATGGCAGGAGGAAAGGAAGGAACAACCGAATTTATGTGATTACTTGTGCCTGTGGCCTCAAATACGTGGGACGGACCACACACATGGTCAGGACCTGTCTGAATGGCCACAGGCACAATGCAAAAATAGACCTAATGACACACAGCCTATCGTGACATCTATTGCTGAATCATGATAAAAAATTCAATATTTCAATAACACCAGTGGAAGAATACCCGAATAATCCTAATAGAATACAACAACTTAATAGGAAAGAAGCCTTTTGGATTTATAGGCTCAGAAGTATGTACCCTGATGGCTTGAATGAAAAGCTGGAGAATATCTAAATTCCCCTTTTTCTTTTTTTTATAGATGATGACACTCAAACAATGGAGTCCTGCACGAGGGATCGTTCGGAGTATATCCCTGACCTGGGACACGGAGACACACTGGTACTCGTTGATTGGAGCGCGATGTAGTTGTAATCTTCGCTAATGAGATAAAATGGGATAGTGTTGTCCCTTTTTGAACATCCTGCCATCCGCCCATCATTCCTGAAAAGATGAAGAGATAATGTAATTCTTCCCCGGATGAAAAAACATCTGGAGAAGAGAGGTAACTGAGGTTGTGGGGGTCATAAACCCCGAGAATTAAGAGAGAGCCTTTGGGAGATCTGCTCTCGTGTATGAAAAATCCTGTTTGTGACTATTAGTTCTTATTTATGAATGAATAAGTTAGGAGAAGGTTGAGTGGTGGTTGAAGTGCAGACCTTGTGAGTGAGGGGGCCTCTCCCTTACGGTACCCCATTCTTATGAATGATAAATTGTAATTAGGAATGAGTGTAACCAAAGAGATCGGGCTCTTAATTTTGCTACGGAAAGGCAGCTCTAATATGATACTTCATCTTTTTAAACAAACCTCCCCTGTAAATGAGTAGACATGAGAAAGAACTATAACTAATGGACTGAAAACCCTATGAGTAGAGAGGAAGATGCAGTATGGCATATCACCCTTTATGAATATTGTTATCATTTAAGAGTTGCAAATTGGAATATAACCTATAGAGACTTATACCATTAAACATGTGCAGTTTGAGCATTCTGCATAAATACAAGTTAATCGGGGAAAATTTTTAATGAACACCCCTCATTCACACAGCCAACAGTCTTAATATCATACACATCATATTTTTCAGTCTATAAGACACACTTTTTTCCCAAAAATTGTGGAAAAAGTGGGGGTACATCTTAGCATATGGATGTACGTTAACTGGTTGTGGCTTGAGGGCAGCAGCAGTGGATGGTGTCACTGGAGGGAAAAGCGGGTTACCATAAGCAGAAGCAGGCTTTAGGAACACCTGCCAGGGATCACAATTGCCCACTGTGTAAGTTCATTTAATATTTAGTGCTTCTCCCCCACTCACTTTTTAGCACTGGGGCAATGCTAAGAGGTGGGAGGGATGATGGGTGATGGAGTGGAGGGAGCACATATTAAATCTCATACACATAATCACCCGATGCTACTGCTGCCGCAGGTGATTGTGTGTGTGGATATTCACTGCTTTCCATGCATTATCATTGGCATTGGAGCAGTGAATATCCTGGCACAGAAGATTATGCTCATCATCCATCAGTCTTCCGCAACATCGTGTGGTCACCTTAAGCTCGCAGCTCATGGCAATTGGAGTGCGACACATGACAATGATGTCATCGCTATGCACTCACATGTTGATCAGCTTACAGCATGAGAACACATAAGAGAAAGTTGTGCTGATGCGGGGGAGTGATGGCCAGTGAGTAAATTAATTAATTTATTTTTACTTAATTGTGTGCTGTGATGGAAAATCAGATATATCAGGTTGAGGGACAAATACCAGACCATATACCAGAATGCCACACATATATGAGGATGGGACACATATACCAGGATGGGATCCATATAACAGTATATAGGTCATGTTTCAGGATGGGGGATCATATACCTGGATGAGGACCATATACCAGGATTGGGTCCATATACAAAGATATGTGCCATATGCCATTATTTTGGCCATACATACCATGAAGGGGGCTATGTACCAGGATAGGGCACATATACCAGGATGGGGGGCATATACCAGGGTGAGGGACATATATACCTTGAAGGAGACCAGGATGGAGACATTCATTTAGAATTTAGAGACATTACCATCATAACAGTGTCAGCAGCAGATCCCCCCCTCCCATAACAGTCATGGCCACACAACTACTGTAAAATCTGAGTGCATCTTATGGTTTGGTGCATCTTATAGTCTGAAAAATACGGTATAGAGTCTGCAGCCCGTATATTATAAATACACAGCCAGCAACCTATATATTACAGTGCCTTGTGAAAGTATTTGGCCCCCATAAACTTTTAAACCTTTTGCCACATTTCAGGCTTCAAACATAAAGATATAAATTCTAATTTTTTTGTGAAGAATCAACAACAAGTGGGACACAATCGTGAAGTGGAACAAAATTTATTGCATATTTTAAACTTTTTTAACAAATAAAAAACTGAAAAATGGGGCATGCAATATTATACGACCCCTTAATTCTTTGTTGTGCCACCTTTTGCTGCAACTTCAGCTGAAAGTTGCTTGGGTATGTCTCTAAAGGTACCGTCACACACGGCAATATTGCTTGCAATTTCACTGTCAATTTGCAGTGAAATCATGGACATATTCAGGGGCGGAACTACCGTGGTGCAGCTGGTGCAGCTGCACCAGGGCCCCGGCCAGCTAGGGGGCCCCTGAAGGCTCCAGCGGCGGTCCGTTCCGGGAGGGGGGGTGCGCTGATAGACTACAGTGCCGCCGCTGCCGCCATTCACTTCCCCGTGGGGTGCTGTGCCTCACAGGGCTGACTCCAGGGGGGGTCCCGGGCTGCAGAGGCCAGGAGGGGGGCCCGGAGACACTCACAGCCGGGGCTCCTCCTCTGTCACTCTGCTGCTGGCCGAGCCCCAAGGGCAGGGGGCGGAGCCCAGCAGCGTACCTGAAGAGGGGCCCGGGGGTGCAGCAAGGCAGGTGGGCGCCGTCGGCAGTGTGCGGTCACGGTGACTCCCCGGCGGCTGCAGTGTGAGTCGGACATTCTCTCTCTGAGCCGCTGGAGAAAGTGCTGCGCCCGCCGGCTCCCACTGCTCAGCTAGCTGAATTGAAGCCCTGACCGCAGACACTTCCGGGTCAGGGTGATCATCTCCACGCTGAAGACGTCACAGCGCCGCAGAGGCGCGAAACAGCAGCGGTGGAAATTGCTCCGCTCTAATGGAGCTGAAGACACCGAAGATGGAGTCCTCATGCCAGCGTAATTGGGGGTGGGGGACATTATTATAGTCAGTAAATGGAAAGAGAGGGGGAGGAGAGTGATGCTCAGCAGAGGGAGGGGGAGAAGAGAGTGATGCTCAGCAGAGGGAGGGGGAGAGGAGAGATGGTCAGCAGAGGGAGGGGGAGAGGAGAGATGGTCAGCAGAAAAACCCTAGAAAACCATTGCACAAGTATGTTAGCACAGCTGAAAACGGTTTGGCTGATTAGAGAAGCTATAAAATTGACCTTGCTTTGAGCCACAGTAGTTGAGAATCTAGAGGGTTACATTTTTCTGTTCTATAAAACTCTCAAAATGGCCAGAAAAAGAGAACTTTCATGTGAAACTCAACAGTCTATTCTTGTCCTTAGAAATCAAGGCTATTCCATGCGAGAAGTTGCCAAGAAACTGAAGATTTCCTACAACAGTTTGTGCTACTCCCATCAGAGGAGAGCGCAAACAGGCTCTAACCAGAGTAGAAAGAGAAGTGGGAGGCCCCAATGCACAACTGAGCAACAAGACAAGTACATTATAGTCTCTAGTTTGAGAAATCGACGTCTCAAAGCTCCTCATCTGGCAGCTTCATTAAATAATACCCGCCAAAGTCTGCAATGCTGTAATTGTTGCAAAGGGAGCATTTTTGATGAAAGCAAAGTTTGAAGAGAAAATTATTTCAAATAAAAATCATTATTTCTAACCTTGTCAAAGTCTGGACTAGATTTTATATTCATTTTGCAACTCATTTGATTAATAAAAGTATGAGTTTTCATGGGAAATGCAAAATTGTCTGGGTGACCCCAAACTTTTGAATGATAGTGTATTCAAAACTCTCCTAAGGAAATAAATCATTCCCTATAATGCCTTGTGATATATACATTAATTTGTCTAATGTCTATATTTTCAAAGAAACCAGAGAGCAGCTTCCATAAATGTGCAGAAAACAATATAATAATCTGCAATCAGAAAAAACAGGTAATAAAAATATTAAAACAATCTGGTCTCAATTAGTTTAAAAAAATATACGTGACACCTTAACTTAATTAACTTAATGACAAATAAGTAAAATATATTTGAAAAGAGTGTTGAATGTTTTAAGAAATTTGTAATAAGTTAGAGTAGAGTGGGGCTCTGCCAAAAAAGTCTGCCTTGTCATGGCGGGAGGCTTAAAAAATCTTTTGGCCAAAACAATAGCAGAGGGCTATGTAGGTGTTTGATAGAAATTGTTAATGTATGATTGATGAAGACAGGGTGCAGAAGTGGAGTTTTTCTAAAAGCAGGTGATGGGACTGTTAAAGATGTAAGGAGTAGAGGCGGGGTTGGGGAGGATCCTGGGTGGAGTCTTAAGGGGGCCTGAAAGATTACCAGAATGGGGCCCTGAAATTCCTAGTGTAAGACCTTGCTCTGGGATCTTTCCTGACACCAGAACATAATAAACAGGATACACAAAAAATAAAAGAAATCGTTCTGCTCACCTCACTGCACACCTTTCTGACCCCACCTGTCCTCATTGACATCCATCCGGTCCTCGTCGCATCTTTGGATTTTTTCAGCCGCAATGAAATTCCTGGTCTTTTCATGCTAGACCAGGGCTTCTGGGTTTGATAGTCACAGAAGGTTCTGCCCATGCACCCGCAAATGTGGATTTTTTTAAAATCATGTAGAATTAATTTCCACTCAAATTTTTTAGCTCATCTCTACTTAAGAGGATTTGTTTATTGCTACTATTCTTGATATTGACTGCCATAAATATGCCAATGTGGTCTAAAAACCTACTGAAAACATTTGGTTCAATATATACTTAAATGTGTAGAATCTATCACCTGTAAGTGAAATGATCGATTAATTGATTTGAGTCATTGATTCACTCCTGAATTTGAGAAGACATAACCGTTAAAAAGGTTCCTCGGGATAAGTGCATAATTGCACACAGGCAACATTAGTGGAAAAACAATAAAGTAGTACTTACCCTGTGGTCCAGCTCTGTATCCCTGCTGTTTTCCATTGGTAAACTGTTTACATTAAAGTAAAGGAAGATGTGAAGGGGTTTTAATCATATACAAATAAAGTAAAGGATTTATACCCTTGAGCTGTATTTCTTCTAGTACATTCATTAGTTGAAGATATCACAGCCAATATGCTCCATGTGATGACTTCTGCAGAAGAGATGAGGGGATCTTTTAAAATTCAAAACCACCAGGTTTCTTAAATTTTCCCCAAAAATTGGTTTGCATTTAAAAAATTCACATCACATCGCAATACTACAAAGCCTCTAATTGCCCTAAAAAAACAGCACTTCTCTTGAATCTTTGGATTAATTTTTACAGACTGAGACTTACACTTCTACTTTAAATCTGCTTGACCTCATCAGGTTCTCCTTGTATCTTTCAGTTTTGGCTTAGTGAGAGCAGGATCTATTTTATTTTATCTAAACTCCATTTTGTGAAAGCCTGTATTTCTTGCTGTCAAAGTATCTCTCCTTGTGAAATGGAGAAAGACTTTATTTTAGATAAGAAGCCCATGTGATTCTGTGTTTAAGAGCAAAAGAATGAAGTTTGGGATTGTGACACTTAAAGGGAATCTGTCAAGTCAAAAAAACCATATGCAACTAATATAATTTTCTAATTCCTCTGGTGAAGCTGTTTCTATTCATGTTTTTCTTTATTAATACTCCCCCCCCATCCTCTGTAAACTGCAAATAAAAAGATTCTCTCTACCTGTCAATCACAATGAGTGATCACATAATTCTCTGCTGCCCACTCCCCTGGGATTAATATTCATGTAGTGAGATCATTGCACTGCCCTTCTCTGCAAACACACATCCAAAGGGAAAATGAAAGCAGGTATGAGACATAGCGCACAGGGGGGAGGGAGGGAATAGCTTCCTGGGAAGAAGTGTATAAAAAATGAACATTTACATACTGTGAATTATGCAGCAGTAAAAGCAATGGCCTGAACTACGCAAGTAGCTGCCTGCTGGGTGTGAAGACCTACAAAGGGTACAGTAACGAATTTTACTTATTCTGAAAGGGCTGCTCAGGCACTATTCAAATATACTATTAATATCATACTGAAAAATGACCTGACAGAGTCCCTTTAAACCCTTCCTGACCTTTGACGTTGTACAACGTCATGAAAGTCGGTGCCTACTCGAGCCATGATTTTGTACAACGACATGGTGGTTACCACGGTATCCACCATTGAGCCCCGGTGCTCTGTGGCTTCTATCACATAGCACCGGGGATTGAGATCAGGAGGGGTGGATTCCCTACCCTGACCCCAGCATCACTGTGATTGGCTGTTTAAACAGTCAGTCACAGTAATTCTGTCTCCACCTATAGAAAGGGTGGTCAGAGCCTCTTCTATAGGCTCAAGCACTGGAGGGGGCAGTACCTGGCCCCTCCAGCGCTGATGAGGAGTGATCTGATCATTACCTATTAGCTTCACCAGCATGGCAGCGGTGCAGGCACTTGTGCCTGCACAACCGCCGGCTTCCGCCCGCCGCCGCTAAGTTCTGCCCGCCGCTTCTCTGCCCACTGCCACCGTTCCTCTGTAGCCCGATCCCCCTGCAGGGGGATCAGGCTGCAGAAGAGCGATCTGACAACCTGGGCACAGTGATCCACATAATGAATCACTGTGCCCGGGCTGTCAGATCGCTTTTTTCATTTTGATCCCCATTCAGGGGGATCAAGCTGCAGAGTAGCGATCTGACAGGCAGTCAGATCACTTTCTGCAGCTCGATCCCCATGCAGAGGGATCAGGCTGCAGAGTAGCGAACTGACAGCCCGGGCACAGTGATCCACATAGTGGATCACTGTGCTTGGGCTGTCAGATCGCTTCTCAGCAGCCAATCTCCATGCAGGGGGATCAGGCTGCAGTGAAGTGATCTGACAGCCCTGGCGCAGTGATCCATTATGGAATCACTGTGCCAGGGCTGTCACATTGCTTCACTGCAATGTCGGGTCACCTGACCCAAGCCTCAGAGATCATGTGATCTCTGAGACTTAGGTTTGCACAGTGATGCTGCACTGTATGGCAATGATCTGCCATACAATGCATTATCACTATGACACCAACGACTGCAACAAGAGGACAAAGATGTAGAAGAGGCGATTCCCTGTGGCACAAATGTCATGAGCTACATGGCTCCAGGGGAGTGTGGGCACTCCCATGGGGCCATGAGTCACAATATTATTAACCCCTCCAAACACGCCTTCATAGCCGCTGCTGCTGTTGTGTGCTGACATGTAACACACAGCAGCAAAAGCGTCTTTTACATGTTGAATCACACACAAATTTAATAAATAAAACTTTTTAAACTAATTTTACATACTATAATGTGCCAGTGCAGCTATCACAGCACTGGCACATTATTTTAACGGCATAGCTCAGCATCGGATGGAAAAATCTCCATACGAAACTGGCGCAATGCCAAAATGGATATCGTTCTCGATATCCTTGTGTGTGACAACGCATGAACGATATATACATATCGTTCGTACGATGTCTACCACGTGACTTTTGTAAGGATATCGTTCAGGATATCCTTGTGTGTAACATCACCATTATACGTCACATGCTGGTGACGACAGCTTCCATTCGGTTCTTTCCACCTCACCTATTGCCTCCTCTTGTATAAGAAAGATGACGTATTTTGCAGACAGATTTGCAGACAAACTTGAGCCGTTTTTTGAGTAAATACTTAATGTAGGAGATGAAAACTCACTGATGAGTGGAAAAGGGGGATTTTTTTACTCTTAAAATACTATGCAAAGTTTCTTATTTTAACTTTTACTGTACTTGTACTTGATTTACGAGAAATAATAAATGAATTGAATCATAGTTACTATTACAATTCGCATCTTAACTGTTATAAAAGCAAATTACATAGTAGAATCTACCTTACCTTGCCTGTACTATAGAAAAAATACTGTATATGCTATTTCCTTTTTACATAGTCTGCTCAAAAAGCAACAGTCATTGCATATTTGTTGCAGAAAAAAGCAGCTGAGCCGCAAAGAAGCTCATAAAATGTGTCTTTTATTAAATTCACATTAATGTACAAAATGAGAAGATGACTTGGCCGATGCTGCTCAGATCTTGCTCTCTTTACAGTTCTCATGAGTAAACACTGAATAGCTCTCGTTTTCTTTTCATTGCATATGTATCTGCACAAAGTAGAATATAATTCCTATGTTATTCCTCCTGGGAATAATAAAACTATAGAAACACATAAATACTAGGCAATACCGTTATCTGTGTCAATGGGTTTTTCCCTTACACATATGACATTGTGTAAACTGATTGGATTTTAGCTCAAATTGGTCACGATAGCAATTTTTTCATCTCTAGGTCATTGTGGCCCTGATATCTGTCATTTATTTTGTTTGATTAATCCACTGGGGAAAAAAATATCTTTGATTCAATAGTTTTCTAATTTAGATCAGAGATCCACTAAGTTTTTAACTTTAGAGGTTTGTCAATTTTTTTCTGCCCATTAAACCAAAAACAGCACCGGGTTGTGAACTAAAACATATGTCTTAAAGGGAAAATGACAGCAGGTTTTTGCTATTGAATCTAAGAGCAATATGATATGAGACTGAAACCTTTTTTCTAGTGATTTGTCAGATTTTGGGTTGTTACTGTTTCAATAAAATTACTGTTTTATCAGCAGGAGATTATCACTGGAGGACTAGATGCCATCTAGTCATCCAGCTCTGTGTAACGCCACTTCCACAAGGGATTTGTTAATGTATAGCATACACAGAAAGCTGTCACTCAGTGGTGTGTATGGGATAATTCAGGGCTCAACATTCAGTGTACTGCTACATCTGCAACAGAGCAAACAGTGATTTATATCAAACTGCACCAAGCAGATCAGTAAGTAATACATTGCCGGAATCAGACTATCTGCCTCTACATTATGTTCTCCAATTATATAGCAAAAACCTGGTGACAGATTACCTTTAATTTATTTTCATGGCAATTAAGAAAGATTTAAAGGGGTTGTTACTACTCGGACAACCCTTTCTCCTTCCTCATGTTTGCTGTGATTAAAAAAAAAAAAAGATTATACTCACCTCCTATGCCAAGTACATTCCAGTCGTGCCAGCATTCAATCTCCTGGTGCTCCTATGAGGATTTTATGTCACGCGAGCCCTGTGCCCAATCAGCTCTCACTTCACTATCCTCACCTTTGAACATAGTAAACATCAATAGGAATTGAGAGAGGAGCCACAGCTTTAAGTTCCCCTTTATTCTTTGTATTTCAAAATGGGGGAGACAATGAAACCGATTGGGTACAAGGCTCGCATAACTTAATAACCTCCCTGGAGCTTTAGAGAGTAAGTCTGGACACCTCCGGGACAGCACCTGCATGAATGGTGAATATAAGCTTGTTGATTTTAATGGGAGCAAACATGGAGAATTAGGAGAGGTTGTTCGTTTTAGTGGACAAACCTTTAAATGGGAGAAAATGAACTTTTATCCCATGTGCAAATGAGATTACATTTGCTCAGTGGTGAGTGCTAAGACTCTAGTCTGTAAGCCCTGTCCCTCAACTTCCCTTTGGTCTCTCCACTCTCCTCAGTCTCTCTTTATTAAAGATGAAGGTGGAGCCATAGACAAGGTTTACTAACAGGAGTCTGAGCAATGGCAGAAAACATGGCCTCTCACTAGCAAACTCGTTGCATGTGATAATGGTTTGTTTTCTTAACAATCAGACTTCTCTTAATGGCTACAAAGTATATTTTCCCATTTCAATTATTTCTTGATTTTTTTTCTATTTATTCAATAGACCAAGAAAGGGTTAATAACTAGAAACGAGTGGACCTGAACTTTAAAATATGACGTTCATGCTGGAAGCAGACTTTACAAAAAATCAGGGTTGGAGTTCAGAGTTCAGGTGCTTTACGTATGCAAATTACTGGGCCGAGCTCTAAGTGCACCCAAGCACAGCAATGTTCGGCCCAGTAAATTGCATACATAAAGCACCTGAACTCTGAACTCGAACCCTGATTTTTTGTAAAGTCTGCTTTCAGCATGAACGCCAAACTTTAAAGTTCGGGTCCACTCATTTCTAGTTATTAATAGTGATGAGCGAGCATGCTCGGCACTACTCGTTATTCGCACGAGTATCCCGGTACTCGGGATGCTCGACGAGCACCAAGTACCGCTGACATGCTCAGACTCTTCACTAATAATTTTCGATCTGACACAAATACAAAGCTCCCTTCAGTGCACACAGTGAGCTGGCACCTCTCAGAGAGCAGATTGATTGTTAGGATCCCTCTGGGGGCACAGCAAGGAGTTGTTTGCTGCGACGATTTGAAAAAGCCCGCCCTCCCACCCTTTCCCTGAAACACTCGTTTTATAGCCGAAAGTCTGTGGGCGGAGCTTGTCACTAATTGACTTACATTGGGCTCGGTGCTTGGGCCGAGTACAGGAGTATCTTGGGATGCTCGGCCCGAGCATCGAGCGCCCGAGCATTTTAGTACTCGCTCATCTCTAGTTATTAACCTTTTCTTGGTGTATTGAATAAATAGAAAAAAATCAAGAAATAATTGATTGAAATAAATGTGAAAATATATTGTGTAGCCATGTAATGTGATCTAGTTACAGTGTTCGGCTCACACTGGGGTACAATGAGCATTATCTTATATGGTGTGAACAAAAAAATGACAAAACTCATCCTCCCTCCCAGAAGTGCTTTTTATATGGCCAAACTGTCCAATCAGTGATTTCCAACGAGGTTTAGGTCAAGTTCAGATCCAGAATAGTACTTTATCTAAAGTCTGGCTGAACTCCCCGAACCCAAACTTCAACGGGTCCCCTCATCTCCAGTAATAACGGATCCGACAGACCCGCTTTTACGGCTATAGACACTCCAAAGTTTAATGCAACTAGTGCGGTTTTGAATTACGGTATCTCCCTTAAAATAAAAATAAAAATACCAATAACAATCTTGATTTTAATTTCTGGTAATGCAATAAAAATTATAGAAGGTTTTGTTTGTTTAAACATGTATTTTTTTTTTTCTTTTAAATAAATAAAACAAATATATATATTTTTTTGCCCAAATATACACAAAAGTATGTCTCAGTTCTAGTGGGAATACACTTAATTACAATATGTTTCTCTTATACAAACTGGTTACAGAAACTTTACCAATTACATTTTATCCAATAAATGTTAGCTATCTGGCCTTTACCTACAAGTCCCAAAAGGCCTCTGCAGATAATTGCTTTTTAAATTCAGCTAGAGGCGTAACAATGAACAATCAGTCATCTCTGTTACTGTTTGAGGATAATTTTTTTGCATTATCTCAATGTCATGTATATGCTCTACACTGACAAGCTCTTGATTTTCCAGTTAATACATTTTAAATGTAATATTTTATCAGAATATTCCATTGTACTTCTGATATGTTTCACAAGTTATCTATTACTTTAAAACATGCATAGAACATAAAAGGTTTCTTTTAGTATATGATTCCCAGAGAGGTTACAATAGATTTTATATTTTTCCCTCTAACTCTCTACATAATTATAATGAAGCAATCAAATACATGATTAAAAGAAATATTTATACTTGTGAATGTATATTTGTGATATCCTGTAATTGCTACGTACCGTTCAAAGTTAACATGTTAAATACTTAGGAATATAATCATTTGGAATTTAATTTACATTAAGAACTACTGACATTAATTGAAAATGGGATACTTTTTATGATAGAAGAAACTTAAATGCAACTGTCTATATAGACACAGTCGACAAAAACAACCTTATAAACCAATTCATGTTTCATTGTCATTGCAACGTGATGATTCCAATCTACTATATAATTGTCTAAGGTTCTCTGTCTGTCACGGAAATCGCGTGCCAGCGCCGGGGCGCTCATTGGTAGCTGCCAGCAGCCAATGAGCTAGAAGTACCATATGTACTCGAGTATAAGCTGACCCAAGTATAAGCCGAGGCCCCTAATTTTGCCCCCCAAAGCTTGGAATACTTACTGACTCGAGTATAAGCCTAGGGGGAGAAATGCAGCAGCTACTGAAAAATTTCAAAAATAAAAATAGACACGAATAAAAATTACATTAATTGAGACATCAGTAGGTTAAATGATTTTGAACATTTATTTCAAAATGAAACAGTAAACTAGCTCTGTAAGAGGAAAAGAGGCTCACAAAACCAATATGGTATCAACAATAAAACTTTAAAAGTGCAAAATCCTGAGCTCAATCTGCAACCAAGGTAAAATACAAGAGTTAAAATCCTTCAAGACTGGATTTCTCCTCATCATCTGTATGCCCAAATAGAACTTCAACTTCCGCTGGTGTGAGGTTGTCAGCATAGACATTATCATTATCACTGACTTCGCAGTCATCATCATTGCTGCTGTCGTTCTCATACAAAGCACTGTCTTCGCTACCATCTAGAGAATTACTTATGCCACATTTCTTGAAGGCTTGTTGCACCATGTCCTCTGGAATATCTTCCCATGCATCTCAAACACACTTTGCTATTAATTCTATGTTGGGCTTTATCAAATTTCCAACTTTTGTCAGTTGGGCTTGACCAGATGACATCCAATCATGCCACATCTTTCGCACACGGTCTTTGAAGGGTTTGTTTAAACTCACATCTATGGGCTGTAATACAGAAGTAAGCCCACCTGGAATAACGGCCAAAGTAACTTGGGACGACTTTGCCAATTTTTCCTCAGATGTGTGGGCTCTGAACATATCCCAGACTAGCAGTGATGGTTTTTTCTTTAAGGCTGCTCCTGGTCGTGCGTTCCAAATTTCTTCCAGCCATTTTTTTGTTCCATCTTCATCCATCCAGCCTTTAACATGTGCGCGCACTGTAATTCGTGGTGGGAATTTGACCTTTTTTGGCAAGGTCTTTCTTTTGAAAATAATGACAGGCCGCAGCTTAGCTCCATTAGCCAAACATGACAGAACGACTGAAATGGTTTTTCTCATTTCCTGTGGTTCTGAGAAAAATAGTTTTGTCTCCCAAACTTACCACAGTTCTGTTGCTTGGAAGATCAAAGGTCATGGGAGTTTCATCCATATTTCCAATATCTCCCAGGTCATAGTTATGGATCTTTCTTTGCTTTATGATAAATGAATGGAATGGCATCACTTTGTCCTCAAGGTCTTTTGGCAGCTTCTGGGAAATCTTTGTTCTTTGCCTCAAACATAGAGAAAACCTATTCATGAAGCGGGTACACCATCCTGCTGGCGCAACAAAATTTTCAATGCCTATTGCTTTTAATCTGCCCTCTTTAGCCAAATGAGCGCTTGCTGAGAGGCGCTGGGAGCTGGCTTATCGCTCATCACCCGGTGTCACACGCAGCGATGCTGTGGGTCCACTGGGCAACCATCGTCAGTTTTTAGAACAGGTTCTTAAACCTGACGACCATCA
>JARQOC010000005.1:175822627-176080771 GCA_033576535.1 Allobates femoralis
CACAATCTACAGTGACAGCAATTTGGGCACGTTAACCAGACAGACAAAACAATAGTTGTGGATTTAATGATGACATCTAAAAGTCAATTAAGCTTTAAATAACAACCCCAATTTATTACCTTTTTCAAAGGTTAAAAAATATTAAAATAATAATATTAATGACAATCAAGTTTGAATTCTAACATGTTAAAAGGAATTTGTTACAGTGAATAAGCAGTATGATCTGTCAGCAGACTTTTGTAAACTTGAGATAAGCAGATATTACTCTGAAAAATTTGGTGTTCGAGGGGCATTAATTAAAGATTTACCATAAAGTACTTCTACTTATCGCAAGACACTGAAACTGCACATGCATTATGCTATGTCTCTATAGGTTACACGCCAATTTGTAACTCTGAACTGATATCAGTGGTTCACTAGCAGGTGCTGAAGTGGTGTGAGGTGTGACAATGGACCAAGTGGAATACAAAGCAGTCATAAAGTTCCTGTACTTGAAAGGCCGCACACCAAGTGAGACAGACTTTTGATGACATGAAAGAGGTTTCTGGCAATGACTTCCCATTACAAGATGTAATCAAGAACTGGCATCACCATTTCAAATGTAGTTGAACTTCGGTGGAAACGGTCCAAATCCAGGGCAACCCCATTCACTATCGATGAACACACCATCCAGCAAGTGGAGGCTGCCATTTTGGAAAATCACAGAGTAATAATTCACCACCTAGCCTAAAATGTCAAAATTAGTGAGGGGTCCATGGAAAAAAAAATCATCCAAGACTGTCTTCTATTGCATATGGTATCCACTCGCTGGGTTCTCTGGAAGCTCACACCTTCTTTCCAGATGCACAGATGCACAAATGAGTTGAAAGCTATCAGGCTCTATTGAAGATGTGTCATGGAAAGCAGGAAGATATTTTCAACACAGAGAACCCACAGGATGAAACATGGGAACTTGTGGAACACCGGACATGCCTTGAGGGTTTGGTTGCAGCCATCTGGCTAACCAAGAGACACCTGTCCTCCACCAGATTCTACATGCTCTCCCAGTCAGCTCCCTCCTGCCACTTCCTAAATTGGATACTAGTGGCAGCCCGACATATGCCAACAGTGAACCACCCCTTGCTGCTCCACAACTTAATAAAGGTGACCTCCTCCCCAGTGATGGCCTCACTTGCTTCTGACCCTCTGCAATCATAAAGGTTTTCTCTCCCCCCCCCAAAAAATAATAATAAATAAAAAAATTAAATAAATAAATAAATATTTGAAAAATATTCCCTAAAAAATGTCATACTCTTAAATGGATGTTTTAAGGATATTGAAATCTTTCTGAACTTCACAGCTGCTGTCACATCTGGCATTGTTTCCAAAATTTGACACCGTACCAGTGTCAAAACACCTGTAAACTCCAGGAAGCTTAAAAAATTGATTTAAAGAACCAAAAAATTCTACAGCTTGATACAAGCTGGTAGACCCAATGTTGTGAAAACCCGTAAGGTGTTGTTCCCATCCAATGGGTCTTATGGCAAGCGTTTTGTCCCCAAAAAAGCATTTTTACCATTTTGTCCTTAACATAGCTGCATTTGACGATCATTTTGGGACATTGTTCGGATCTCTGATCCCAAGCCAAAATTGCAATGTTCAGGTTAAATTTGAAATTGGCAATCATGTTTGGGGAAGGTTCTCTCATTGCATCTGGAATGACTCGCTCTATAGAAATTTCACTCTAGTTAACCACTTTAGTGAACACCATAAAACAAATAAAAAATTCTGCAGAAACACTATGCTTTTTTCATCATACCGCCAAAAAAAGTAGAATACAACATGATCAAAAATCACATGTAAATAAAAATGCTGTCACTGGAAACGTCATCTTGTCCATCTTGGCCCAGTTTCGTTAGCAAAAAAAAAATTAAATGTTACAGCTCTCATAATACAGAGATGCAAAAAATGTTTTTTTTCTATAAAATTGTTTTATTGATGTAAAAGCTGCAAAACCAACAATAAAACCTATCTAAATGTTCTATCGCTGTGTTTGTGCTGACCCAGAGAATAGAGTTGTTATATCCCTTTTATGATATGGTGAACGGACTAAGAAAAAAAAATTCCTGAATTTCTGTTTCTTCTTGATTATGCCTAACAAAAATTGGAATAGATAGCGATGAAAAAAATATTATATGGCCCAAAATGGTACCAACTCATAAATTCCAACACATCCTGCAAAGCTCTCACATGACTATGTCAGCAGGAAAATAAAAAACTGCCACCTTCAAAATTCATTGATGCAAAAAAATATTATTTTGTAAAAAAGTGTTTTTAGCCTGATAGTAACCACAACAAAAAAAAATACTGTATAAATCTGGTATCGCTGTGATAGTACCGATATTACGAATAATGCTGCCTAATCTCTTATACCCCCAAGGTGAACAGCATAAATTTAGAAGTAAAGCTAATTCTTTAACTGATATTGATTTGTATATCGGTTTCCCAAAGATTGCAGTTCGGTGCAGCTCATGTTTATACCATGCTCTACACTGAGCACTTTTCACTTTTAATCTCTTAAATACATCAGACAAAATTTCCAAAGGAAAATTCACGGTAATGATGCAGATAG
Source organism: Allobates femoralis (assembly GCA_033576535.1). Classification (NCBI taxonomy): domain Eukaryota; kingdom Metazoa; phylum Chordata; class Amphibia; order Anura; family Aromobatidae; genus Allobates; species Allobates femoralis. Next base: position 175,825,239 of record JARQOC010000005.1, read on the forward strand.
AGACACTTTGAAATCCCATTTGACCTCTAATCTGGCAGTGTCCATATTTTTATGTGTCTTTTTTGGTATGTGCAAAAGTGTGGTTCCACGGTTTTCCACAGGTTCATACACCTTTGAAAAGTAGGGCACAACTGAACAGAGGATAATAGGAGTCCAAAGTAACTCTGATGCCTCATTAGTGAATGCATTAATTTCGGGCTTCACCAGAATCATGTATTTCTGAAATGTAACTGGAATGTAAGCGCTCAGCATAGAGCACAGGACATATGTGAACCGATTCAAAATGTTCTGCATCCGGAATACCACCAAATAGCATTCAACTCAACCCACAAAAACACAAGTCCCCACCAAGTTCTGTTTTCTGTTAGCGGATATGGCACTCCCAAACCATTTCACCTAAATTGGAAATTGAATCTGGTGGAGCTTTGCACTATACCTCAAAAGTCGTTGTCAATCACATATGAGGTATTGATGTAGTCAAGAGATGTTGCACAACAAATTGTATGGTTCCTTTTTATCCTGTTGCCCTTGTGAAAACACAAACTTTTGGGCTAAAACATTTTTGTGGGAAAAATTAGATTTTTTTTTTATACAGATCAATATTCAAAAATTCTTTCACCGGGAACTTCCTATCTACCTTATGGAGACAGCTAAGTAGGTAAGGAGATTGTAGCCACTTCCCTCCTCTCAGATATATGCAAATTTGCACTTCACTAAGGAAGAGGAGAAACTCCAGTGCCGCATTTAAGCAGCTCCTCAAAGTCATAATCGCTTTCCAACAAGCTTTTACTATGACTAAGGGATTTGTGCCAGATCAGAACCCAAACTACAGACGCTGCGTTTCATCTCCTTACCTACTTAGCTGTCTCCATAAGGTAGATAGCAAGTTCCCTGACATTGTCTTAGCCCACTCACACAGCCAGATCAGAATATCCCACACACTACACTGATGAGGGGCAGTTACCCTGAAATGCAGCGTCTGTAGTTTGGGGTTCTGATCTGGCACAAATCCCTTAGTCATAGTAAAAGCTTAAAAGAGATGACTTAGTTTTGTGGCAATTACAGGGTGGGCCATTTATATGGATGCACCTAAATAAAATGAAATATAAAATTGATGGTATGGTGTGGTATATGGTGTACAAAGATAGTGGGGCCATTCTTCACCAATGGAAACCTCAATGCCACTGGATACCTGAAATTGCTATATCCACTATCCACTGTGGGTTAGTGTCAGAACAATAGCAGTGATTTTGTATGTTAACTTCATCAGTCAAAAAAAAGTTTGAGTATTCACTCATCTGAAGGCAATTGTCTGTGCTGTGAAAAGATGAGATTTGCAGCATCTGAAACAACGGATACTGGAAGCCTGTGCTAGCATTTCTTCTGTGGTCTTGCTATCAGTGACTCAAGAGTGGGAGAAGAGGGTTGCATTGACAATTAAACACAATGGGCAGCACTTTGAACACATTTTATAAGTGGTCATAAACTTGTAAATCTATTATATAATTGCGAATGGGTTTTTTGCCCCTTCTGAGTCCACTCGCGCTGCGAGTCAGCGTGGTCATGTGGATACGCCCGAAGCATTGGCCGCGCAGCGGCCATTGCGAGCAGTTCTAAGGCGACTCGCTATGCCCGCGCAGCGGGCATGGCGAGTCGCCTTAGCAGCGCGAAGCATTGGCCGCGAAGCGGCCATTGCGAGTCAGAGACTCGCTCTTCTAGAATCCCGATGCATGTGCATCGGGCACCCAGCTAGTAACTCATAAAAGAATAAAGTTACGTTATAACCAAGCACACCATTGTTTTTCTTATGAAATTCTTCATATGTTTGATGTGTCTCATGACCCTTTTTCTATTGAAAAAAATAAAGTTGGATCCAAAATGGCCAACGTCAAAATGGCTGCCATGGTCACCACCCATCTGGAAGAGTTTTCCCCCTCCCATATACTAATGTGCCACAAACAGGAAATTGATATAATTCCCATTTTATTTAGGTGCATCCATATAAATGGCCCACCCTGTACTAATATTGTTAGCAGCGGGTTAATCAGCGTGATGTCCACAGCGAGCAACAGAGAATGTTCATTTATTGAGAATTAAGAACATCCTGCTAACAACATGAGAATAGGATCAATCTGGTTTCTGGGAGAGGGAGAGAGAAATCTGCTGCGACCTTCAGCTTCCAGTTCCACACCAGAATGTACACGCTGGGAGCAGGAGGAATGAGGACTGAATGAGGACCTTTTTTTTCTTTTCAACTTTGTTGACATCTGAACAATATGCATGCAGACATAAAATCACATCATATTAAACAAACAATAGTTGTTGCAAAACATACAGATCAATATGCATTAGGCCAACACCCCCACTCAACAACTACTTATTCTGTTAGTCCCACAGTGGTTCTCAATCCTTGGAACCTAGGTCGTGGCAATGGCTTGGTCAATATGTCAGCTAACATCTTATCAGTCTCTGAATTATGCCACGATCTATCAAATCACGTAGATGATGATATCTGACGTTGATGTGCTTAGTTCTAGCACTGATATTTTCACTGCATGCAAGTTTAATGCATCCTTGGTTGTCCTCATATATCACCGTTGGCTGAGTTAATGGTTTACCAAGATCATCCATCAGTTGTCTTAGCCAAATGATCTCCTGACTTGCATAGTCTGCGGACACATACTCAGCTTCTGTGGATGACAAAGCAACAGATACTTGTTTTCTACTAGACCAGGAGATTGAACTTTCTCCTAGTTTAAATACGAATCCGCTTGTGGATTTACGATCATGCAAATCACCAGCCCAATCTGCGTCAGCATAGCCGGTGAGTTTTAGATTTCCTGCTGCAGATGATTTTAAATTTACCCCTTGTGTCTCTTTTAAATATCGGAGAACTCTTTTAACAGCATTCCAGTCCTTTTGGCACGGTTTCTCCACATATATGCACAATATTCCAACTGCTGTTGTAATATCTGTTCAAGTCATAGTCGATATGTATAGAAGTGCCCCCACTGCTTGTCGATATTTCTCATTGTTAGGCAACAGGTCATCTTCTTCCAGTTTCAGGTAGGATGATTCCATTGGTGTTGATACACCTTTGGCTTCTGTCATTCCAAACTGATTCAAAATTGAATTAATTTTTGCACTTTGATTTAGAAGAAAACTTCCATCTTCCTCTCTCTGGATATGAATTCCTAGATAATATGTTACATTTCCAAGGTCTTTTGTTTCAAAATGCTGGTTCAAAATTTCAGTAATTTTTCCAATTTCGGCTTCTTCTTGATGAACTACAATTACATCGTCCACATATAAGAGAATATACATCCACTTTCCATCTGTATATCTCGTATATGGGCATGGATCCGCTTGACCTCTTTTAAATCCTTCTTCCAACAAGACTTTGTTCATTTTAGTGTTCCATGCTCTTGCCGATTGCTTAAGACCATAAAGAGATTTTTGTAGTTTGCAAACAAGATTCTGTTCACCTTCCTTTATATAACCTTCAGGTTGAGTCATGTATAAGTCCTCCTCAATGTCACCATTTAAAAATGCAGTTTTGATATCCAAATGTCTGACAAACATCTTTTGTACAGCAGCTACGACCATCAAGGCTCTAAATGTTGTCTGCTTGGCGACTGGGGAAAAAGTAGCATCATAGTCCTCGCCATATTTTTGAGAATATCCTTTTGCGACCAACCTCGCTTTAAATCTGTGGACTTTACCTTCAGAGTCATATTTAGTTTTAAATACCCACTTGCACTTGATTGCACACAATAGACCTCGAGGCTGTAGGTCAGAGAAGGGTGGGGAGCGAGAAAACAGACACAGATCTAAAAAAAAAAAAAAAAAAAAAAAAAGGAGTCAGAGTCCTTATCATAAGGTCAATCTCCTTGGGAGCGCTCAATCATCTGGATACCTTGATTATTCACTTGCACTTGATTGCCTTTTAACCCTGTGGCAACTCAGTGAGTTTCCAAGTTTGAAGTTGATGAAGCGAGTTCATTTCTTCATTAGTGGCATTGATCCACTTTGTTTTTTCATGAGCAGGTAGTTTTTGCATTTCATCCCATGACTGTGGCTCTGAATCAGGTAGTGCATTGACAATGTAGGATAGATGTTTAGCTGGTATTCCTTTGTTTGATCTTGACGATCGTCTGATTTCAGGTTCACTTAGGCCTTTTGTTGTTCTTCAGTGGTTGAAGAATCTAGCCAGACTTCTACATTCTCCCTTTCGTTGTCTTGTGATTGTGACTGAGATTGTTGTTGTTGCTTCATCTGGACTATTGGCATAATATCACAAAACTTGGGTGACACAAAATTTTCATCAATCACTACATCTTTGCTTATTGTGACCTTGTTTGTCTCTGGGTGTAGAATTCTATAACCTTTCTGGATTTCACTGTAACTTACCAGAATGCTTTCCTTAGTGTGAGATTCCCACTTAGTTCGTTTTTCTTTGGGAATGTGTGCAAATGCTTTGCTTCCGAAAATCCTTATGTGCTGTAGTTTTGGCTTTGCACTATTCCATTGCTCAAATGGAGTTTTCTCTGAGTTTACCTGGTAGTCTGTTCTGAAGATAGCAAGCCATCATAATAACTTCGCCCCAATATACTGTAGGCAGATTTGCATCAAATAACATACTCCTTCCGCTTTCACAGAGTGTTCAGTTCCTTCTTTCTGCTACACCATTTTGCTCAGGGGTGTATGGTACAGTAGTCTGAAATATGTTTCCATTTCTCTTTAAAATGCTCTGTGTCTCATTACTTGTATATTCAGTCCCATTATCTGCACGTAGAATTTTTGGCATTCTCCCAAACTTGTTATATACTTCAGCTAGATATATTTCAAGTTTCTCTGGAACTTCATTTTTGCTGTGAAGTAGATAGACAACTGTGTATCTTGAATTGTCATCAATGAATGTAAGAAAATATCTCTTCTTTCCATGGGTCTGAATACGCATTGGGCCACAGATATCTGTGTGTATTAAATCTAGTGGTTGTTCTGTTCTTGTAGTACTTTTCTTAGGAAAGGCCTTTCTGGACATTTTCCCTTTGATACAGCTGGTACACCTCATTGTCTGGTTACATGGATCAATTGTAATATCATCAGCTAAGTGTTCTTGAAATAACTTTCTTATTGCTTCTGGGTCTCTATGTGCAAGCCGTCTGTGCCATACATGAATACAGTTCTTTTGCATTTCTTGCTTAGCTGTGTATACACACTCTTTGCATTTCAACTGATACAGTTCATCTTTGATTTTTCCTTTTGCTAGTGTGTGACTCTCCTTTGAAATGATGCAGCTATCGTGCTTAAACGTAACTTCATTCCCTTGTTTTGTAAGCTTTTTCACGGATAATAGATTACTTTCAATACTAGGCACATATAGCACATCCTTTACATGAATCCTTTTGTTTTGTGTTGCAGAGATGTTACAATCAAAATAACCATCTCCTATGCCTTCTGAGTTCATACACTGACCATTCACCATTATCACTTTCTCTGACTTGCTTTGGTTAAGCTTAGTAAAGAAGTCTCTTTCATTGATCATGTGACTGGTTGCACCAGAATCTTTACACCACGCATGCTTTGATTTAAATGCATTGACTAATGTGAATGCAGCCTCAGTATTTACAGGATCATTATTTTCAAATATAGCACTCTTAACTCTTTGTTTACTCTTTTGCTTCTTCAGCTGATTCATTTTAGCTTTCCAGACTCTGCATTCAGCTTTTACATGACCTGGCTTCTTGCATACAAAACATTCACGTGTTTCTTTAGGGTGGTTTCTGCTGGTGGGCGCATCCTGTGTTTGTAAAGCAGTTTCATTGTTGCATATTTTGCTGCTCACACTTTCTGCCTTTTTCTTATATTCATCTACAAGCTTTCCTCTAACGTACTCCAATGTAAGCTCATCATCTGGGCGTGCATCTAGTGCAGTTACAAGTGTGTCATCAGTGTGATGTCCACAGCGAGCAACAGAGAATTTTCATTTATTGAGAGTTAAGAACACCCAGCTTACAACATGAGAATAGGATCAATCTGGTTTCTGGAGAGGGAGAGAGAAATCTGCTGTGACTTTCAGCTTCCAGTTCCACACTAGAATGTACATGCTGGGAGCTGGAGGAGGAACATCCTGTCTCTGAATGAGGACCTTTTTTTTTTTTTTTAACTTTGTTGACATCTGAACATTATGCATGCAGACATAAAATCACATCATATTAAACAAACAATAGTTGTTGCAATACATACAGATCAATATGCATTAGGCCAACAAATATGCAAGTATTTCATGATATCCTGCTGTACTAATCGGCGCTGCCTTATTTATAAACTGAACAGGTCTTCTGTGTAACACATTTTTTGTTAATGAAAGAGCATCTGAACAGCATTCAGCCTTCTACAACCGAAAAGCAGTTTACCTGGGAATTTGCTTTTGTATTTGGATTAAGATAATGGACAGATTTGGCAACCGGTTTCTTCCTTAGGAGATATTTTGTGCCAAGAAGCGCTGTGTAGTCCACAAGGAAGGCTGGACTGGCAAGTAAAAGAAGAGAAACTGTGATACTTATATGGTAGTAAGTGCCATAAAAACATATCCTCAGCACATTTGCTAAAGTACTATTAAAGTGGCCAAGCCTTTTAAATATATATAGCAATATGAACAGAGAATATTTATAGTCTCTACTTAAGATAGCTTTTTGCTGCGTACTTTTTAATACTCGTATTACCATCTAATCAGTGCTATTCACCAGTCACATTGTAGTTTTAATTGTAAGTAGAACTGTTCAACATATTCTTAATTTAAAAAATATGATAAGGTGGTTAATTTAAGAAATTCAATGAATTCTATGAAGTGTATGTATTAAGCAATGGAATTATAACTTTTCAATTTACCGTATTTTTCGGACTATAATGCACACTGGACTATAAAACACAACAGTTTTAGAGCAGGTAAATAGAGAAAATAAATTGAGCAAAAAATGTGGCTATAATGCAGTGTCAGGGGCCTGTGCTGCTGACACTTATTGGGGTAATGTCCCTATCCTGGGCCCTATCCAGGTAACATACTCCCCTCATCCTGGTATATAATCCCCATAATGGTTATGGCCCCCTATCCTAGTATACAGCCCTTCATCCTGATATATAGCCCCCTATCTGGAATATACTCCCCACTCTGGTATATAGCAACCCCTCATCCTGGGTATGGCTCCCAATCCAGAGATAAAGCCGCACAATCTGGTATATAGCCCCCCGTCCTAGATATGGTCTCCATCCTTAATAGGGCCCCCATCCTGGTATACAGCCCCTTCCTGGATATGGCTCCCAATGCAGGGATATAGCCCCCTTTTAGGATAAGTCTCCCCTCCCTGGATATAGTCCCCCATTCTGGTATACAGCCCGCCAAACCTGGATATGGCTCCCCATCCTTGGATATAGCCCACCATCCTGTATGTTGCCCCCCATCCTGGTATACAGTCCCCAATCTGAATATGGCCCCCCATTTTGGCATATAGCATCTCCCATCCTGGATATGGCTCCCCATCCTGGGATATAGCACCCCATTTTGGATATGGCCCCCCATCTTGGGACATAGCCCCACAATGCTGGTATACAACCCCCACCATCTGAGTAAACATTACCCTTATCCGGGATATGAACCCCCATTGTGGTACATGGCCCACTTATACTGAATATGCCCCCTCTCATCCTGGTTATGGCCCCCATGCTGCTGCACACAAGAAAATAATAAACAGTATAATTCACCCTACAGCTCTTCCCTCTGTCTCTTCTTGCTTGCAGCACTCACGTTCTGAGTCCTCCTGCGTCCCTGTGGCATCCGATCATGTGAATGTCACTCTGCTGTGCTGATTACATGATCAGATGCCCCGGGGATGAAGGAGGACTCAGAACGTGAGTGCTGCAAGCAAGGAGATACAGAGGGAAGCACCGTAGGTTGAGTTATATTGTTTGTAATTTTCTTGTGTGTGGCAGCATGGGGGCCATATCTATTGATGGGGAGGTGTACACTTCATCTAATTTAATATGCACGGCATCCATTTGCCCATCCCTAGCGCGACTTCAGCACTGAAGTGATGGACATTGGGATGCAGTGCATATTAAATGAGCTTAATGAGTGGGGAAATATGACCTCTTGCTGCCTCAGCAGCCCCCACAGCCTCTTCCAGCTCTCTCCAGAGCTGCAGCTCCCCCCAGCACAGCCCTACTGTGTGACTACACAGTCCATATATTCGGACTATAAGACGCACCCCCTCACTTTCCCCAAAAAGTTTGGAGATAAAAAGTGCATCTATAAGTCTGAAAAATATGGTACTTTTAAGATAAAAAATAAGGTTGATTTATTTAAGATTTCATTGACTCCTAGCATGTGTGTGCTATTTTCTACTCAATTGAGCTATTGTGTATATGACATATAATATACAAATCACAAAATAAAATATATAAATATGATATTTTTGGAAGTATATCTTCTATATTATGACAACCAAAAAATGTAAAACATATTTACACAAACGCTAATTAACATATAGAGGCATTGATTCAACTTATATTATTTATTATTATTAAAAATGTGATAACAATTTGCTAATCTCATAGTCTAAATTTTAAATTTGAGGAATGCTTTTCTGTTTACTACCTTTGTCCTTTTGAGAAAAAAAAAATCCAGTTCTGTTTTTTTCGGAGCTGTCAGGCTGTGTCCGCTGCATCCAGCAAAACGCCGGACTCAGTCTGACAGCATAAAACCGTGGTGTGAAGCTGGCCTTAGATTTTTTATGTACTCAAAAGGCCTTTTTCTTCCAAATATTGTTCACAAATTTGTTTAATGAGCACTTCTCCTCTGTTGAGATAATCCACCTACCTCATGTTTGTGGCATAACAAGATGCTGAATAGACAGCATGATTTTTGAAAATGTGCAGTTTTACAGTTTTGTAGAGTCAGGGGGGTGGGGGTGAGGGGCAGAAAACAAGTCAGTATCTGGTGTGACCACCATTTCCCTCATGCAGGGTAACACATCTCCTTTGAATACAAGTTGTTGATTGTGTCCTGTGGAATACGCCAATCCAGAGCATCTCAATCATGCTCATTGAGTGAAATGTCTGGAGAATATGCTGGCCATCCAAGAACTGGAATATATTGGGCTTCCAGAAATTATGCAAAGATCCATGCAACATGGGGCAGTGCAATATCATGCTGCAATGTGAGATGATGGTAGTGAAACAATGTCATAATATTGAGCCTCAGGATTTTATCACAGTATTTATGCACATGCAAAATGTCATCAATAAAATTCACCTGTGATCATTGTATATGACATATGCTTATCAAGGTCATAACCTCACTACCTCAATGAGCCACTCGATTCACAATGTGCAAATCATTTACTTATACTATGCTATACATGCAGTTTGCCATCTGCTCTGTACAGTAAAAAAACAGGATACATCCATAAAGAGAACAGCTCTTCAATTTTTCAGATGTCATCGAATGTGAACATTTGCCCTTTCAATTCAGTTACAACGAGCTGCAGTCAGGTGGAGACTCCGATGAGGATAACAATCAAGGAGATGAGCTTACTTGAGACGGTTTTGGACAATTTTTCGGAAATTCTTTGGTTAAGCAAACTGATTGTTGCAGCAGTTATCAGGGTGGTTGCTCTTAGACAATCTTAAAGATGAAGATGCTGGACATAGAGTTAGTGGGCTGGTGTGGTTAAACATGGTCTGTGATTGTGATCCAGTTGGATGTACTGAAAATCTTTTTGAAACTCCTTTGGAAATGGTTTATTGTAGAGAAATGAAAATTTAATTCACAGGTAACAGCTCTGGTTGATGTTAATGTATTTAGTATGCCAATTACATGCTCCCTCAATATTTGCTACATCTGTAGCAAAGTTCTGCATGATAAAACTGTACATTTTAGTGAGACCTTTATGGTGGCTGGCCTAAGGCACATCTGTGCAATGATCATGCTGTCTAATGAGCATCTTGATTTGCCACATCTGTGAGGTGGATGGATTATCTCAGCAAAGGAGAAACACTCACTAATGGCCGCTTTACACGTCGCAAAATCGTTCCGATATTACATACGATCTCACGGGAGCGCGCACGTTTTTGGCACTTGTCCAAGATCGCATAGTAGATGTCACACAGGGAGATATTGGCAGGCAACGCAACTACGATGGTGTACGCCCCTTGCCTATGCTGAGTATGAGCAACCCAGGGAGCGAGCATTTAACATTGGAGTGAAAAGGGAAGTTGCGCTCCAAATCGTAGTTCCGCTGTCACACAGCACGATCCTGCTACATCGCCTATACAATATCGTACGGTTGAAGGGTTTGCACAATCTTCTTGCAATATCGTAGATAGATTGTTTTCGCGTCACATTGCCCATTTACACGACACAACGCACAAACGATATCAACTGCAACGGCCGTACCACGTGACTTTTTATCGATGTTGCGTTGCGATATTGTGACGTGTAAAGCGGCCATAACACAAATTTAGACAAATTTGTGAACAATATTTGAGAGAAAAAGGTATTTTATGCACAAATAAAAAACTTAGTTCTTTGAATTCAGCTCATGAAAAATGGGACAAAAACAAAAGTGCTGAGTTTACATTTTTGCTCAATGTTTTACAATATTGTGGTTTTTCAGTATGCCAAATAGTCTGAAGGTCAAGTTCCCTAAAGGCCGTTTCACATGCTAGGATCTTGTTAATGATATTGTTGAAACGTCACGGATTTGTAATCATTCAAAGGATATCGTTTGTGCGTCGTTGCGTGTAAACGAACGATGTAGGAAGGAAAAATCGTTAGAACGGTCATTAAAAATTTGTGATCCGGACCTCAAATTTATCATTCGTCGTCCAATTAACGTCATGGGAAGAAGCAACATCGTGCAGTGTGACACCTTTTTGAACAATGTCGTTCATAATTCTCCTATTCCTGCCGCTTTATAACATTGTTCAATCATTCTTCTCCAAGTAGCTGGAGTGTTGTCAAATTTAAGATCGTTAACGATATCCTTGTGTGCGACAACGCACCAACGATGTTGGAAGTATCGCGGTCACGTGACATAGCTAACGATCTCGTTCACCTATATCCTAGTGTGTGAAGCGGCCTTATGGGACTTAAAAATAAAGTAAAAATAATAAAGGTTATAATAATATATAAACATTTTATACAAATTAAAATCTGTCCCTTTGTTGCTCTTTAAAAATAAACAAAAATATACATATTTGGATTTTTACAGATACAGCGATTCCAATCTATAAAAATATAGAATTAATTTACCTCTGCAGTTTCCATCATAAAGTGAAAAAAATTAAAACCCTAGAGTCATATTTTTGGTCACCTTATCTCTCTTGAAAAGTAAGCAATAAAACCTGAATAAAATAACAGAAAACAAATTGGTATCAGTGTTAGTCCTCATATTTATTTTATAATCTTTGGTATTGCCTTAAAGGGAACCTGTCACCCCAAATCACCCTTGTAAGCTCTAAATACATGTCCCTGAAGCATTACAATACAGTCCTACACATCCCTTTGTGAGGTTTTAGTGAAATATGAAAGTGCAATAAAGTCGTTTGTAAACTTACTAAATCCATGGCAGTGGGGCGTTCCCAAGCCTCCTTGTCTGCTAGGCGGTTCCCCTGTGCCGCTGTATTACGCCCTAATGGGCGTTTTTTCAAACTTTCTAGCGCGGGCACGATTCAGATTCTCGCGCCCGCGACGTCACGGTCATGTGATGCCGTGACGCGTCATTTCCGGGCGGCCGGGGCGCTGTTGTCTGACGCGCACCGGCCGACTTCAGCATGCGATCTGCGCATGCGCTGAAGTTGGCCAGTGTGCGTTCACAGAGAGAGGAAGGTGCGCGTCAGACAACAGCGCCCCGGCAGCCCGGAAATGACGCGTCACGGCATCACATGACTTGGGGTGACAGGTTCCCTTTAAGCACAGTGACCTGGACTATTATGTTTCTGGATCATTTTTGCCATGCAACATATGCTGTTAAAATAAATCTCCCAAAAATTGGCATTTTTTCATTTCATTCTGCTTGAAAATGTTGCCTATTTTTCAACGCATTGTATGGAAAAAATAAATGAATTCATTATAAACTACACCGTGTAACAAAAAAGAATACACATGTACACTAGTGCATCTAAATGAATTAGAATATCATCAAAAATCTATAGAATATTGCCATGTTTCAGGGCGTTTCTGGGAGCCTGAAACACGTTGACTAAAAAAAAAATCAATATTATATTCAACCCTTTGATGTCTCATGGAATATGGCAGCGCAGTTTTGAACTCCTCATCCTCCCTACTTTAATTTAATGAGATAATGAGCTTTGAGTTTTCATTGGCTGTAAGCCATATTCATTAACATCATCAACATTAACCATAAGCTAGAATAGTCATTTACCATATTAACAATGTATAGAGTGTATTTCTGATTCAATTAATGTTAGTGTCATTGAAAAAAAATGTGCTTTTCTTTTAATAATAATGACTTTTCTAACTGACCCCTAATTGACTGAACGGTCGTGTATACATGCTTTAAGTTTTACAGTCAGGTAATATACTTTTTCCCTAAAATAACATAGAATAAAGTATTTCTATGAAATTTGACATTAGAAACAACCTCAGCATCACTTTAAAAAGATAATACAAAATAAATGTTCTTAGTGGTAATATTGGAAATAAACAGGCTTAATAATTTCTATACTTACTTTTCTTTCTCTGAGAAAATTAGCAAAGATACAATGAGTTCATTTTTAAGAATGTGGTACATTAAATACTGGATAAATTAGTATCAATTTGGGAAAAGTAATCAGTTGCTAACTTGCTACTATATATTATTTTTAACAAATAATTTTAAATAAAGATTTGAAATAATTGTTTCAGTACATCAGACAAGCAAATAAATTACAATCCTAATAGTCCTAATATTTAATCTAGAGTAACAAATTGTGATATATAAGTAATTATGGAATTGTTAATGATAAGAAATATTTACTAAATTTACCATTTTAAATTAATTATGTTTCAAAAGTCATTTACCTTACCCACTAGTTTACAGTGGACAGATTAGTAATTCCTATTCAGTGTTTTACATAGCAAATACTGACTTTCCATGGCACATAACAGATTGTATGTTCAAATGAATAAACAGACTTACATGCAAGGGATGAAAAAGTCCTGTTTTTATTTGAGAGATCCATTATTATTCCCCTTGAAGTTTCCTGCTTCTTGAAGGAATGCTACATAGAAGGAATGAATATTTGTCACCATGCATGCAATGCATGTGTTTTCCTGGAATTTTATTAAAGTTACAGAAAACTTCAATAAATGTTTAATATTTTTGACAGATAAAAATATAATAAGTCAACATGTGCTTAAAGGGAGTCTATCACGAGGTTTTCTTACCTCATCTGAGAGCAGCATGATGTAGGGGCAGAGACCATAATTCTAGCAAGGTTTCATTCACCCTACTGCTAGCAAGTGTTTTAATAAAGTCTCAGTTTTATCTGCTGCAGATCTTAGGGGCCCTTACCCATCAGCATTTTTGTAATGATCCGGCTGATTCGGACAAAAAAACGCATCTGCCGCATGTGCCGCCTAATAACCGGACTTGCAGTAACATTGCAGCAAGCCGCATGCATTGTCTATGGCATTGCTGCGATCCAGCACTTGTGGCAGTTGCGGTCAAGTAAAATAACTGCAGCTAACAGCATTTTTTCCTGCAACTGCCGCAAGTGCCGGATCGTGACAATACCGCACTTGCCGCACCTGCCCTAAGCCCCATAGACAATGCATGGGGCTTGCCGCAAGTGTACCGCAAGTGCTGCCATTGGGCGGCACATGCGTTTTTTTGTCCGGATCCGGACAAAAATGCTGATGTGAAAGGGGCCTAACTTACCTAGTCCTCTATAACTCCACCCACATACAAAGATAGCTTTCTGTGTACACAGTCCATAGGCAGAAATTTGGGGGTGTGGTTGGATTACCTTACAACAGGTTTGCTAGTCCTCTAGTGATAATTTCCTTCTGATTAAAGTGATTGTCAAAAGTAAAGTAAGCAGCCCAGTAAGTGACACATTAATTGACTCAGAGTATCTGTCTCTACATTATGTTGCACTCAAATCTTATGACAGATCCCCTATAACCCCTTTAAAACCTTGCCTTTTCCTTTTTTTGCACTTTTGCTTTTACCTCCCCTATTCCAAGAGCCATAACTTTTTTACTTTTTTTTCAATATAGCCATATATAACAGCTTTTTTTTTAGGACAAGTTTTATCATATAGTGCATTGAAAAATGGGGAAAAAATGCTAAGTGTGGTGAAATTGCAAAAAAAGAAATTCCATAATGTTTTTGGTTTTATTTAATCACCTTGTTCACTACATAGTAAAACTGAAATGTTAAGCCCGGGTTACATGCTTCAATGTCCCAGCGATCCCACCAACGATCGGGATCGCTGGGACACTGAAGGCTGATCGCTGGTGAGCTGTCACACAGGCAGGCTCACCAGCGATTCGGACCAGCGAGCACACTGGTATCCAAGGTAAACAGTGGGTAACTAAGCGCTGCGCGGTGCTTATTTACCCGCAGTTTACTTTGGATACCAGCTTCCAGCCTCGCTAGGCCGTTCCTGAGGGAAGCCTAGCCAGTGCAGGGGCCCAAGAGTGAGGGTCGATGGCAAGGCGACGAACAGAGTGGGGGCAGAGGAACCATACCGGTTCACCCCAGGAAGCAACCCGGACACCAGAGTCTGAGTCTGCCATGAACTACTTAGCCCAGCAGAAAACACCAGTCAACCAAGGAGACTTCAGTCTTCTGGAACAATTGAAGCACAGCAACCAAGAGAGCCAGGAACCACAGGAGGGATAGCGGCAGCCAGCGGAAAGTTCTCACCGCCTGCAATACAAGTGAGAGACACAGAGGAGGTCAGGCCAGGTTTCAGACGGGCCAGGACTTAAACACACACACTAGGACAAGGAGGCTTTACAACTCACTGGGTATGGAGATTCTGAAGTGCCTCCCAACCACCTGGAGTGTACTCTTGTCGTTATCTTGCAACAACATGAGTAAAAGGTATGAAAACAACTTTCAGCATGTGTGTGTGTTATTGCGGCCCCTGATCCTGCCCTTGCCACAGACTACCTGCCAGCACCTTCACCTGATGAGTCGCCTTCTCCTGCAGCACCACAGACAAGGCTGAGTGTAGAGCTGCCTCCCTGTGCAAAATCTCTATTCTACATCACTTCCCCAGGGACCCCGCTACACCTACAGGGAGTGTTACCATCTGGCTGCAGCATCATCATCCCCAGAGGTCAGAAAGAAGTGCTGGTATCATTACCGGGTACCGTAGGTGGCATCACGAGACTTTCTTTCATTCTATTTTTCCCCTTTTTGTTTTGCCAATTTTTCAGCGACCACCAGGGCCATGGGCTTGGGCAAGCCACCCATGTCATCCCCATTGCAACTACCTGGGACTGGCTACCCCAAGGGCCCTGGGGTGGGTCAGCTTTTTGTATCATGTACAGGATCCCGTGCCCGGTATTACCGGGTACTGTGTGACATGTATTGACTGTGATTGTGAACTGTTAACATCTGGCCGCCATTACTGCGCCACAGAGAGGGAAGAAAGGGGGTGTAATGGCTGAAAAAGTGTGAAGACAAGCCCTGCCAGGCGCTTTGCCGAGAACTGCAAAAGCGCAGCGACTCGATCTGGAAATACCCGAGTGCTCAACTGACCGCAATTCACTTGGGGGAGAGAGAATAGATGCACAGCGGGAGAACGATGCAGCTGAGCCCACAGCCGGTACCTCAGCCAGGACCTCAGCCGGTGGAGGGGCCGCAGCACTTGGTGCTGTGGCACCGATCATGCTGATCTCTCTGCCGTATTTCCTGGGAGCAAAGTGGTTACCACAGTATGATGGCTAGCCAGATACCCTGGCTGGGTTCAAGAGAAAAATATTCAGTGTACTTGACATGTATGCAATGATAGCAGACAAGTGCGTTGGTGGGCCCTAGAACACCCTGATGCAGACTTTGCCATCCTGAAACAATGGGCCATTAGAGCTCTGCAACCCTTGGAAACTTCAGATCCTGCACCTCAGCAGTGGCAAGCCAGTGCCTCTCCTCCAAAAGTGACACCTCCCTCCTTACCTTCTGTTGAGACTAATATGCAGGCTGTGACCTCTGGTGACTCTGATAGCCTACGCTCTGAGGTGCGCCAGCTAAGTAAGGACATGGCCATGGTGCTAAAGGCCCTACAGCTCAGGCCAGAGACAAAGCCGTCAGAGAAGATCCAGCTCGCCGACAGCCCCGAGGACGTCCCGTGGATGAGATGAAGGCAGACCATGTCACTCCGTGGGAGGACTACTGATCGCTACAGCTCAACCAAACAACCCATCTGTCGCCATTGCAGTAAGACGGGCCACTTCACCAGGCAGTGTACTTTAAACCAGCAACCCTGGGGCCGAGGGCCAACCCCCAGGAATAAACCGACTAGGCCCAAAAGACTGGTGTGATAGGTAAGTGGGAGGATGGCCGCACCTGTCCATCATGCTAGACAGCATTCCCACTCCTGCACTGCTGGATACTGGCTCGCAAGTAACCACCATACCACATATCCTTTAGAAAAGATTTTGGTCTGATGTTGAACTTACTCCTCCAGATCTTAACCTCACTATTTATGCTGTAAATGGGTTACCAGTTAACCAATTTGGGTTTAGAGAGGTAACAATAAAAGTGGGGAGGGTGGAGTTAAAGGGCCAAGGACTTATTGTGGTTGAAACGGACCCTAATGAAGGGGACCCGCATATTATACTTGGTACAAATGTAATTGGAAATTGAATGAAGTGTTGTTTACTCCAACAGATTGCAGACACTGCCAATGCCAGGCAGCGGAGAGTTCTACAGAAGGAGATCAGACTTCTCTTAAGCAGACAACAGGTAAACCTGTCCGGTGGTGAAATTGGTAATGTACGGGTGACAGACCCGATTCCCATTGTGGTACCCCCAAAGTGTGAAATGATGATTTGGTGTCGGGCAGCAATAGGCCTCAGAGGGTGGGATTACCAAGCAGTAGTAGAGACCATGTGTTCAGAAGGAAGGCCCACAATCCTGACAGCCAGGGGGTTGGTTGATGTATGCAAGGAAAGGGTACCCGTACGCATATCAAACTGTGGAGAGGAAGAGGTCAAACTGCCCAGATATTCCACCATTGCCAAGCTGTTCACTGTAGACAACAACTCAATACATACAGTGGATCTCTTGACCTTGCCAGACTCAGCGGAGGACAACAATTCCAAGGGACAGCTGGAGGACTGGTGTCAAGAGCTCCATGTCGGAACTGACTCTACTCCTTCCCACCAGAAGCACAGTGTCTATCGGGTAGTCCAGGAGTACGAACAGGTCTTTAGTAAGCATCCACTTGATTTTGGGAGGATAAAGGGGTAACACCACCATATACCCACAGGTAACCATCCACCCAATAAAGAGCGATATAGGCCTTTACCACCAGCTCACTATAAGCATGCCAAGGAGATGTTACAGTACATGAAGGACGCAGGGATCATCAGAAACAGTTGTAGCCCCTGGGCAGCTCCATTAGTCCTAGTTAAAAAGACAGCACTGAGAGAATGTGTGTAGATTACAGACAAGTAAATCGCATAACGCATAAACATGCTTACCCGTTACCTAATAAAGAGGAGTCACTTGCTGCATTAAAGACTGCTAATTACTTTTCAACACTAGATCTTACCAGTGGGTATTGACAGGTCTCCGTTGCAGAAGAAGACCAGGAGAAGACTGCATTCACGACACCCATGGGCTTGTGTGAGTTTAACAGCATGCCATTTGGACTCTGCAGTGCACCTGAAATGTTCCAACTGTTGATGGAGTGTTGCCTGGGACACCAAAATTTTCAAACTGTGCTACTCTACCTGGATGACATCATAGTGTACTCCAAAACCTTTGAAGAACACTTAAAACATCTGTCCGAGGTATTCGAAGCATTGTCCAAGTTCAGGATGAAGCTGAAGCCATCCAAATGCCATTTGCTGAAACCAAAAGTTCAGTATCTTGGGCATGTGGTCAGCGCAGAAGTGTGGCACCAGACCCTGACAAAATCACGGTCATAAAGGAATGGCCCGAAACAACTACTCTCAGAGTAGTCCTTCAGTTCTTGGGGCTGGTAAAATACTATTGGAGGTGCATAAATGTCTACACGAAGATGGCCGCAGCCTTGCAAGATTCTTTGGTCTGCGAGACCAAGAAGGGCAAGACCAGAGGTCCTCCGTTTGAATGGGGTAAGAAACCGGAAGAATCCTTTAACCAGATGAAAGAGGCCCTGACTGGAGATGAGATCCTGGCCTATCCTGACTACAACTTACCGTTCTTGCTGTACACTGATGCCAGCAACATGGGGTTAGGAGCTGTCTTGTCACAGAAACATAATGGCAAGGAGCGTGTGATTGCCTATGCCAGCAGGAAGCTCTGTCCTACGGAAAGATACCCTGAGAACTACAGCTCATTCAAGCTGGAATTCCTGGCCTTGGTCTGGGCTATCACGGAACAGTTGAAGCACTACTTGGCTGCTGTGAAGTTCACTGTCTTCACGGATAATAATACTCTTACACACCTGGATAACGCAAAGTTAAGTGCAATGGAGCAATGCTGGATGGCCCGGTTGTCAATCTACAACTTCACCATCAAGTACCAGGCAGGCCATAAGAACACCAATGCTGACGCCCTGTCGATGATACCTCACATATCAGATGTGGGGGAAGACAAGGATGAGCTAGAAGAAATAGAGCTACCAGCCTTTCATCGCCACAGTGCATCCCACTGTCAGTAGACTTGCCAGAAATATCATGAGACAACGCTAAAATGTTACCTCACCATGAGTGGAAATAGACACAACACAGTGACCCGGCTGTCAGTTTTGTCAAAGAGCTGATAATCCAACCAGACTCACGTCTCAATCCAGATGCTCCACCTGAGGTGCAACACAGGTGGAAAGACAGAAGCAGGTTGGTCATCTACCAGGGAAAGCTGTGTTGACGTTTGATAAATCCTAGAACCCACGAGATTGTGTGACAAATAGTGGTATCGAAGAGAGATGTCCAGATGGTGTTAGAAGCATACCACGATGGAGCAGGATACTTCGGATGGAAGAAGATTGAGATGCTATTGCGTGAAAGATGTGTTAGATGTGTACAGGATCAGAACAATTAACAACACAAAACTACATCACCAAACCCACTACCATCACCAGTACAGAACTACAAAGTCAAAACCCTCATCAGTACAGAAATATATCACCACACCCACCAGAGGTACAGAAATACATAAATATAACCCCCATCTCAGAACAGAAATCACAATCCTCATCGGTACCAAAATTCAACATCAGAACCACCATCAGTACATGGTAAAACAATTGTAATGTCAGGTCAGACCCATACACAAATATACTGCATGAACCTACAACTCCTACTACATCATTAGCAATGGTGATGACATATTGGGAGCTGTTGTTACCAGCCGTCAAAAAAAGCATACAGGAACCACAACACTGATGAGAATTAGTCATTATCACAAATAATCATTTACATCCTGGTACCTTATAGATGACCTTGTCTCTGATCGGTGTCGTCTTTTTCTTTTCTTCATCTTGGGCAGGCATCATGATGACTTTTGACATCCACAGCTCGTCTCTGCAGATTTCCATCTTCTCCGATCCTCTGCAGCACATCCCGGCACGATATACTTAAAAATAGCAGAATGGTCAACATTTTCCTGAGTAAAAATATCTGCCCTACACTGTGCCCTGAAATAAATAATTGCTCCTTCTCACTGTTCCCTACACAAAATATGGTTTACACACTGTCCCTCTTCTGGTGCATGCCCTCCACACTGCACCCTCATCACACTGCCCTCTCTTTTCCATACTGGGCTCCCTGGTCACTCTATCCTCTACACTGTATCCTTCTATACTGCCCACGGTTTATACTGTTCTCCCTCATCAAACTCGACATACTGTCCCCGCATGCTGCCCCCTCTCTATACAACTCCACACAAGCTCAGTCTCTATTCTGTGCCCCTTTACATTTTTCTCATCCCCTACTGTTTCTTCATCCCTTTCTACATACATACTGTATCTACACCTATTCCCTCCTCCCTCCCCATACTGTGTCAGCAGCCATCCTCCCTCACTCCACATACTGTGTTCACACCCATTCCCCTCTCACTCCTCGTACTGTGTCAGCAGCCATCCCTTCTCCCTCCCCATACTGTGTCTGCACCAATCCCCCCTCACTCCACGTACTGTGCTGCGGCCATCCCCCTGTCCCTCCTCATGCTGTGACCATACTGATCCCCCCTCACTACATATACTGTGCCACATCCATTCCCCTTACTCCTCATACTGTGTCCATACTGATCCCCCCTCACTACATATACTGTGCCACATCCATCCCCCTTACTTTTCATACTGTGTCCATACTGATCCCCCTCACTACATATACTGTGCCACATCCACCCCCCTTACTCCTCACACTGTGTCCATACTGGGCAGCTCCAATGTGGCTGCTGCCTGGCACTGAGAAGTCAGACATGTCCACCATTCAGCATCGTCCACACACCACATGCAATGATCTGCAGTCTGAGCATCAATAAGTCGCCACTATAATGAGCTGGGAAAATAGCGCATCTTCCCCAACAGACCATGCCTCCTTCACCCAAAACGCTGAGCCAATCACATGCACCACACACAGGGCTATCCAGAGCCAACAGCAGGGGCTATCCAATTAGGTTGAGCAAAGGATGTGGTAGTGGGAAAGGGGACGAGCGCCACCGATCAACCGCTGCTCAGGAGAAACAAGGCTGGATGCCTGTATATACCGAAGGGCAGCACTGGACCTGGTGTGTAAGTTATGGCCAATCAGTCCTGCAGCAGAGGGCCAATGCATCCATTAGTAGAAGTTCTTATTGCCCCCCCCAAAATATATTTGCCTGTGTCACATAATAACATATCTCACAAATTTGCAGCCCTTACAAAGTAATTTTCCTCCTATTGAAGCCCCATGATTCCCCTTTCGTTACAGCTATAAAATGTGATGCCAACAAAAGTGCCCCCCAAACACTGTATGATGCCCCACAGTGGATTCCTCCATACGCACAGTATGATGACCCTACTGTAAGCCCCTCAACTACATTGGCACAGTATGATCTCCTACTGTGATCCACACATAGCCCTCCATACAATATAATTGACCTACATACAGTTTAATGAATGGTCCGTACACCTAGTACACACGCAACTCTGCTCCATACACCTAGTACACAGTTGGCTTTGGTCTGCACAACCCATACACATGCGGCTCTGCTCCATATACCTAGTACAGTCAGCTCCGCTTTGTACACCTAGTACACACACGGCTCTGCTCTGTACACCTCGCATACACGTGGTTCCGCTCCATACTCATTGCATACACAAGGCTCTGCTCCATACACCATGTACACACTCGCCTCCTCTCTGTACACCTTGTATACACCTGCCTCTGCTCCATACACCTCGCATACACACAGCTCTGCTCCGTACACCTCGTACACACTTGGCTCTGCTCCATACTCCTCGTACTCATTGGGCTCCGCTCCGTACACCTTGTACACACTTGGCTCCGCTCCATACACTTCGTACACACTTTGCTCTGCGGTGTACACCTTGTACACACGCGGCTCTGCTCAGTACACCTATGACACACTCTGCTCAGCTCCGTACACCTCATACACACGCGGCTCCGCTCTATACATCTCGTACACACCTGGCTCTGCTCCATACACCTCGTACACACCTGGCTCCGCTCCGTACATCTCGTACACACCTGGCTCCATTCCGTACACCTCGTACACACGCGGCTCTACTCAGTACACCTCAGACACACTCTGCTCAGCTCCGTACACCTCGTTCACACGTGGCTCCGCTCCGTACATCTCGTACGCACCTGGATCTGATCCATACACCTCGTACACACCTGGCTCCGCTCTATACATCTCGTACACACCTGGCTCCGCTCCGTACACCTCGTACACACTCAGCTCTGCTCCATACACCTCGTACACATGCAGCTTCGCTACGTACAACTCGTACATACTCAGGTCTGATCCATACACCTCGTACACACCTGCCTACACTCCGTCCACCTAGTACACATGCGGCTCTGCTCCGTACACCTCGTACACACCTGGCTCCGCTTCGTACACCTCGTACACACTCAGCTCTGCTCCATACACCTCGTACACACTTGGCTTCGCTCCATACTCCTCGTACACACTGGCTCCGCTCCGTACACCTCGTACACACTGGGCTCCGCTCCGTACACCTTGTACACACTTGGCTCTGCTCCATACACCTCGTACACACCTTGCTCTGCGGTGTACACCTTGTACACACGCGGCTCTGCGCAGTACACCTATGACACACTCTGATCAGTTCCATACAACTCGTACACACACGGCTCCACTCAGTACACCTCGTACACACTCTTCTCAGCTCCGTACACCTCATACACATGCGGCTCCGCTCTGTACATCTCGTACACACCTGGCTCTGCTCCATACACCTCGTGCACACCTGGCTCCGCTCCGTACATCTCGTACACACCTGGCTCCATTCCGTACACCTCGTACACACGCGGCTCTACTCAGTACACCTCGGACACACTCTGCTCAGCTCCGTACACCTCGTTCACTCGTAGCTCCGCTCCGTACATCTCGTACGCACCTGGATCTGCTCCATACACCTCTTACACACGCAGCTTCACTCCGTACACCTCGTACACACCTGGCTCCACTCCGTACAACTCGTACACACTCAGCTCTGCTCCATACACCTCCATACACCATATAGCTCCGCTCCGTCCACTTCGTACACATGCGGCTCTGCTCCGTACACCTCGTACACACCTGGCTCTGCTCCGTACACCTCATACACACTCAGCTCTGCTCCATACACCTCGTACACACCTAGCTCTGCTCCGTACACCTTGTACACACGTGGCTCCACTCCATACACCTTGTACACACGTGGGTCTGCTCCATACACCTCGTACACATGTGGCTCTGCTACATCTACACTGTAAATCCCTCACGACCCCACACATAACCTTCACCTTATCCACCTTATCATGACAAACAGCACAGCAGCGTCCTCAGTCCTGTACACGGAGGAGCTGATCATGTGACCCCTGACTCCTCCCCTTCATTGACATCAGCACAGGTCCTCTCAGCACAGAGTGCAAGTGGAGATGAATGCCGACTCTCACTGCGGGGGGCACGTAATATGCAGCCGGCAGTGCAGACCGCGGGTGCTGCAGGAGGGGGCCCAGCAGGGCCCTCCCCCCATGGAGCCCGGGGCTCATGCCCCGCCAGCCTACCTCTAGATACGGCCCTGAACAATGTGTCCATGATTTCACTGCAACCAGCAAATTGTGAAGTAGAAAACACCGGTGCTTGTCTTCTTGAAATTCTCTTTATTATTTGAAAACTATAAAATCATTCAGCGTGCCAGTGAAATTGCCTAGCAATATTGTTGTGTGTGAAGGTACCTTTAGAGTTCCAGAAGAACCTGTTCAAATTCAAGAAGAACCATCCGTTGTAGCAGAACCAGAGGATCCTGCAATCGGTGTACCTGCCAGTCCTATAGTAAGACTAAGGCCTCGCAGACAATTACCCACTATACCTATAACACATAGGTCAACTCAGAGTACAGACACTAGAGTACACCACGAACAAGCTGAGACACCTGAGCTACGTCTAGCTGTAGTAACCCAGGTCAGCCTCCGTCCAGGTACAGAGAGTAGGTGTAAAGTGTAGAGTAAGAAGTGTAAATATGTGTCTTGTATGTAAATATTAGTGTACAGAAGGGTGGAGGAACTGGATAACGCTGGGAAATAGTGCAATCCTCACTGAAGTGCTTCAGATCACACTGTCAAAAGTGAGAAGGGGAACAGATTCAACAAAAGAATATCAATTCTTCCCTGAGAGATACACACATTGCATCTGCTGCAAACATAATCACAGCTTTTTCCAGAGACAACTTCTTCCCAGCTGAGCAAAAAATGAAATATAGCCGGCATACCAGAGAGTAAAGCCCCCATCACACATAGCGAGATTGCTAGCGAGATCGCTGTTGCGTCACAGGTTTTGTGACGCAACAGTGACCTCGCCAGTGATCTTGCTATGTTTGACACGTAGTAGCGACCAGGCCCCCGCTGTGACATCGCCTATCGTGTCGGAATAGCCTGGATCATTTTTTGATCGTCGGGTTCCTGCTGGGCAGCATGTATCAGTGTGTTTGTTGCCTTAACAATGACCTCATTGGCGACTCAGAACTCAGCCACGTAGATCTGAGTCATGAGACTAGCTGCTGTGTGACAGGGTCCCAATGACCGCCGAGGTCGTTATATGGATTGCCGTATCGTTGCTGCATCGTTCAGTAGATCTGACTGTTTGACATCTCACCAGCGACCAGGTAGCGACGCTCCAGCGATCCTTACAAGGTCGTATCATTGTCAGGATCGCTGGAACGTTGCCAAGTGTGACGGGACCCTAAAAGTAGATTTCTAAAGCTAAAGAAGTTACTGCCACTGACATTACAGCAACATATTAATCACAGCAGGATAAAAAAGGAACCCTAACGCCTTCAACATCGAATGGAATTAAGCATGCTCGAACTCACTACACACTCATCACACCGACTTAATTGAGACACTGAAATTTGATAATATTCACATCAAACAAGAATTCAAAATTAATATAATCTGGACTGGAATAACCATTTCATTTTTTGGAATGTTAAAATGTGTTGCATTTTTAAACTTTATTGCATTGGTGACATGAAAAACAACCTCTTCTAAGTGTACATAAAAATTGTTGGTTGTTGGTGTGGAATTTTCACTAAATATTACTCATTCCCTTGCAATAGTTTAGCTGTGAGATTAGATGACAACAAAAACAGAGTAGAAAAAGGACAAAAAATTAAAATGTCAAGTATGTAAAAGGAATCTAAATGTTATGTCTTTTTCTATGGGTAACTGTCTGAAGATCCTTGTGTAAGTTATCTGTTGGAACTTTTGTGGGATAACCTCCAACCTCAATTTTGCTCTATGTTTCATTAAAATGTTTATTATATTTTGTTTTATTCATTACTCTATGTTTAGATATATGGATAAAGAATGTATTTTTGACATGAAATGGTGAAATGTAATAAATTATTGCTACCTTTGATTTTGGTAAACAGATATGTTATGAGGTACACTAGTCAATTTCAATGACCAGAGTGTCCTTAAAAATTAATATGGTTAATGACAGCATGTAAAGTAAACTGTAATTCTGGCCAAATAATGAAGAAAATTATAAAGTTGGTCCAGTGGATCCATCCATATGTATAATTCATCATCTATTTATCTTTTGCATTGAAGAGGACCTGTCACCCCCCCTTCATGGATGTGAATTTAAGTCCAGCACTGAATGCAGCATATCTGCTGCATTCAGGTAAGGGGTCCCCATGGCTCTGTGGGGCTGCTACACCGATATATGCGTGCCCCTCCTCTCGCTATGACGCTCTCTCATTTCCACGCCCTGCTCCGTGTTGTGCTATGAAGAAGGGCAGGGAAATTAGAGGACGTCATAGCAGGAGGCGGGACATTCACCGCTCTGCGCTTGCGTCAACACCACAAGGACAGACAGAGCGAGGAGGACATGAAGGGAATGAGCAAGGCAGCGAGGACATGGGCGGCACAGAGTTGCCTGAATCACAAGGGCCCGTCTCCATGGATTTTTACTGTAGCTTTTAATAACCCTATATATCAGGGTAGCATCCCCACAGAGCCATGGAAGACCCCTTGCGTGAATGCATTAAGCATTAATGAGCATGTCTGTTAAATAGAGGATGAGTATAAACATATCTTTTCTCCAACCATGAAATAAAGAAATTTGCACACGGAGGCACAACATTCAATCACATTGCAGTACCTTGGACTTGCAAATAAAAAGAGTCCAATAGCTTTCGTCTAGAACAATATAATAATGAGACTGCCAAGACCCACCCACCAGTCTCCCCTGCCATACATTGATGGACACACACATAAATAACTTTTACCTTTTATTAGAGGGCATCTACGTAACATCACTCATTGACTTGTTTTAAGGTTTAGGGTACCTTTACACGCCGCTACAACAAGGTGGAAACAACCAGGTTGATGAGACAAATGTATCTTGCACCGCCAAATCAACCCGAGGTAGCGGCGTGTAAAGGCGGTTGTTTCCACCCGTCACTTGCGGCACCTGTTTCAGAGCAGAGCTCTAAAACAGGTTGATTTCAACCCGGTGGTAACGGCGTGTAAATACGGTAGGGTAAGGTTTATTCGTCACCTAGATAACTCCCCGGGGCGTGACACAGCCTCCGGGAAACCGCACCTCTTCAGCGATCATTGGTGGAAGCTCCTGCGTTGCGATTGGTTGTCGCTGCATAGGGCGGCATATTTAAGGAGCTGACCAGTCACACTACACAATTGCTCAAGCGTCATGTATTAATCAGCCTTCTGCGCTGGCTGGCCAATCATGATGCTATTGCTTTGTCCTCTCAGCGTACGAAATTCTCGTAATCCACAATTCTGGCACGCCTATGTGTTGTCCCTGCTGCACCAGGTCCTCCCATATTACCCTCTGTAGTGGCGTGTAAATGAGGTAAGGTGCTTTTCAGAAGGTAACTTTAGGCACCCGGCGGTGCATCCAGAGGTAGATTCAACCTTCTGTAGAGCACCTTGTAGCGGCGTGTAAAGGCGGTGCGGGTACCGTTTGTAACCGTTGGTGCGTGCTCGTGCACGTGAAGCACCCGGTTGTTTCCACCATGCTGTAGCGGCGTGTAAAGGTACCCTTAGATATATTTTGGTCGCAGCTCTTAACGTAGACTCAAACCCGGTTGTAATCATGGGGGAAGAAGCCATATGCCCCTGGTCACCCGCGACATATTAGCTCTCACCAAAACCGTCAATCACCCACTGCGACCTCATGTAACAAATAAACAACAGACAAAACAAATGGAGGGCAGTCGATGTTCACCCTGTGTAAGCAGAAGACAGAAGAGGCCAACATGGCCGATGGATGAGCTTATAAAGGTCCGGGGCGGGTCTCAACACTGAAGGGAGGAATAAACCATTGTGCAGGAAGGGGGAGAGCAGACAGGGGAAACAGAGGCAACCAGGTACTTGACAGTCAGGTGCAGCAGCGATCAGCCGCAGTGCCCTACATACTTATTCACTTAAATAGCACCATTAATTTCATAGAGCTTTACATACATCAGTAACACTGTACCCATTTGGGCTCACAATCTAAACTCCCTTTCAGTATGTCTTTGGAGTGTGGGATAAAGCCCTCACAGACATGAGGAGTGCATAGAAACTACTTGCAGATGTTGTCCTTGGTGGGATTTGAAACCAGGAAGCACGCACTGTCAGAGCGTTGCCGTATTATTTGTATATTATGCAAAAGCAGCAGTTTGCACCTGTTCACACTTGCTTTACTCTGTTTAAAGGTACTAGTCTTTTTTTTCATAATATAATCAGATGAGACAAAAATTGAGCACTTTGGTATTAACTCAACTCGTGTGCCAAGCATGGCAGTGGAAACATTATGTTTTGGGGGTGTTTCTCTGCTAATGGCATAGGACTACTTCATTACATCAATGCGACAATGGATGGAATCATGTACTATAAAATCCAGAGTGACAACTTCCATCTGAGGACATTAAAAATGGGTCATGGCTGGGTCTTCCATCATGACAATCCCCAAAACATACATCCAAGGTAACAAAGGAGGGGCTCAAAAAGAAGCACATTAAGGTCATGGAGTGGTCTTGCCAGTCTCCAGACCATAATCCCATAGAAAACTTATGGGAGATTAAGCTTCAAATTGCCAAGCAACAGCCTCAAAATCTTAATAATTTAGAGATGATCTGCAAATAGGAGTGTACAAAAATATCTCCTGACATGTGCTCAAACCTCATCATCAACTACAAGAAACATCTAACTGTTGTGCTTGCCAATAAGAGTTTTGCCACCAAGTACTAAGTCTTGTTTGCCATAGAGAGCAAATACTTTTTTCTCTCTGCAAAATGCAAATACAGTTATATAATTTAGACAATGTGGTATTCTGGAATTTTTTTTATATTCTCTGTTAAAATTAACCAACCCGTAAAATTATAAACTGTTCATGTCCTTGTCAGTAAGCAAGCTTACAAAATCAGCAAGGGATTGAATTTTTATTTCTCCTATTGTGTGTCTATTATATATATACTAGTAAAAAGGCCCGATGCAATTGCATCGGGAGCAGGGTGAAATGAATTGTGTGTATACAGGCGGGCCAGTGGGTAGCAGAGTATACAGGGGGCTCTGTGGGTAGCAGAGTATACAGGCGGGTCTGTGGGTAGCAGAGTATACAGACGGCTCTGAGGGTAGGAGATTATACAGGTGACTCTGTGGGTAGTAAAGTATACAGGCGGCTCTGTGGGTAGAAGAGTATACAGGTGGGTCTGTGGGTAGTGGAGTATACAGGCGTGTGTGGTGGTGGTGGCAGAGTATACAGGTGTGTGTGGTGGTGGTGGCAGAGTATACAGGCGTGTGTGGTGGTGGCAGAGTATACAGGCGTCTGTGCTGGTGGTGGCAGAGTGTACAGGCGTGTGTGGTGGTGGCAGAGTGTACAGGCGTGTGTGGTGGTGGCAGAGTATACAGGCGTGTGTGGTGGTGGCAGAGTATACAGGCATGTGTGGTGGTGGCAGAGTGTACAGGCGTGTGTGGTGGTGGCAGAGTGTACAGGCGTGTGTGGTGGTGGCAGAGTGTACAGGTGTGTGTGGTGGTGGCAGAGTGTACAGGCGTGTGTGGTGGGGGAGAGTAGTAACCGGCGTGTGTGGTGGTGGCGGCAGAGTGTACAGGCGTCTGTGCTGGTGGCGGCAGAGTATACAGGCATGTGTGGTGGTGGCAGAGTATACAGGCGTCTGTGCTGGTGGCGGCAGAGTATACAGGCATGTGTGGTGGTGGCAGAGTATACAGGCGTCTGTACTGGTGGCGGCAGAGTATACAGGCGTCTGTGCTGGTGGCGGCAGAGTATACAGGCGTCTGTGGTGGTGGCGGCAGAGTATACAGGCAGGTGTGGTGGTGGCGGCAGAGTATACAGGCGTCTGTGGTGGTGGCAGAGTGTACAGGTGTGTGTGGTGGTGGCAGAGTGTACAGGTGTGTGTGGTGGTGGCAGAGTGTACAGGCGTGTGTGGTGGTGGCAGAGTGTACAGGCGTGTGTGGTGGTGGCAGAGTGTACAGGCGTGTGTGGTGGTGGCAGAGTGTACAGGCGTGTGTGGTGGTGGCAGAGTGTACAGGCGTGTGTGGTGGCGGCCAGAGTGTACAGGCGTGTGTGGTGGCGGCAGAGTGTACAGGCGTGTGTGGTGGCGGCAGAGTATACAGGCGTGTGTGGTGGTGGCAGAGTGTACAGGCGTGTGTGGTGGTGGCAGAGTGTACAGGCGTGTGTGGTGGTGGCAGAGTGTACAGGCGTGTGTGGTGGTGGCAGAGTGTACAGGCGTGTGTGGTGGTGGCGGCAGATTATACAGGCATGTGTGGTGGTGGCAGAGTATACAGGCGTCTGTGCTGGTGGCAGAGTGTACAGGCGTGTGTGGGTGGTGGCAGAGTATACAGGCGTGTGTGGTGGTGGCGGCAGAGTATACAGGCATGTGTGGTGGTGGCGGCAGAGTATACAGGCGTGTGTGGTGGTGGCGGCAGAGTATACAGGCGTGTGTGTGGTGGTGGCGGCACAGTATACAGGCGGGGTGTGGTGGTGGCGGCAGAGTATACAGGCGTCTGTGGTGGTGGCAGAGTATACAGGCATGTGTGGTGGTGGCAGAGTATACAGGCGTGTGTGGTGGTGGCGGCAGAGTATACAGGCGTGTGTGGTGGTGGCGGCAGAGTATACAGGCGTGTGTGGTGGTGGCGGCACAGTATACAGGCGGGTGTGTGGTGGTGGCGGCAGAGTATACAGGCGTCTGTGGTGGTGGCAGAGTGTACAGGTGTGTGTGGTGGTGGCAGAGTGTACAGGTGTGTGTGGTGGTGGCAGAGTGTACAGGTGTGTGTGGTGGTGGCAGAGTGTACAGGCGTGTGTGGTGGTGGCAGAGTGTACAGGCGTCTGTGCTGGTGGCAGAGTGTACAGGCGTGTGTGGTGGTGGCAGAGTATACAGGCGTGTGTGGTGGTGGCGGCAGAGTATACAGGCGTGTGTGGTGGTGGCGGCAGAGTATACAGGCGTGTGTGGTGGTGGCGGCAGAGTATACAGGCGTGTGTGGTGGTGGCGGCACAGTATACAGGCGGGTGTGGTGGTGGCGGCAGAGTATACAGGCGTCTGTGGTGGTGGCAGAGTATACAGGCATGTGTGGTGGTGGCAGAGTATACAGGCGTGTGTGGTGGTGGCGGCAGAGTATACAGGCGTGTGTGGTGGTGGCGGCAGAGTATACAGGCGTGTGTGGTGGTGGCGGCACAGTATACAGGCGGGTGTGGTGGTGGCGGCAGAGTATACAGGCGTCTGTGGTGGTGGCAGAGTGTACAGGTGTGTGTGGTGGTGGCAGAGTGTACAGTGTGTGTGGTGGTGGCAGAGTGTACAGGCGTGTGTGGTGGTGGCAGAGTGTACAGGCGTGTGTGGTGGTGGCAGAGTGTACAGGCGTGTGTGGTGGTGGCAGAGTGTACAGGCGTGTGTGGTGGCGGCAGAGTGTACAGGCGTGTGTGGTGGCGGCAGAGTGTACAGGCGTGTGTGGTGGCGGCAGAGTATACAGGCGTGTGTGGTGGTGGCAGAGTGTACAGGCGTGTGTGGTGGTGGCAGAGTGTACAGGCGTGTGTGGTGGTGGCAGAGTGTACAGGCGTGTGTGGTGGTGGCAGAGTGTACAGGCGTGTGTGGTGGTGGCAGAGTGTACAGGCGTGTGTGGTGGCAGAGTATACAGGCGTGTGTGGTGGTGGAGTATACAGGCGTGTGTGGTGGTGGCAGAGTGTACAGGCGTGTGTGGTGGCAGAGTATACAGGCGTGTGTGGTGGTGGAGTATACAGGCGTCTGTGGTGGTGGCAGAGTGTACAGGCGTGTGTGGTGGCAGAGTATACAGGCGTGTGGGGTGGTGGAGTATACAGGCGTCTGTGGTGGTGGCAGAGTGTACAGGCGTGTGTGGTGGTGGAGTATACAGGTGTCTGTGGTGCGCTCGTGCAAGGCAGGGGTTAAAAAAAATAAAAAAAGATTATGCTCACCTCACCCCGAGCCCCCGCCATCTTCTGCCGTGTTCCGCCGTCTTCTGCCGTGTTCCGCTAGGCTCCCGGTGGCTGTGCAGGCTCCCGGTGCCTGAAGTGATCTTCTATCTACTGAGAGTGAAGGACCTGTGGTGATGTCAGAGTCACGTGACCCGCGATTTGCCTGGAGTAAGCTGGTGTCACGTGACTCTGACATCACCACAGGTCCTTCACTCTCAGTAGATAGAAGATCACTGCAGGCACCGGGAGCCTGCACAGCCACCGGGAGCCTAGCGGAACACGGCAGAAGACGGCGGGAGACGGCGGGAGACAGCGCGGGCTCGGGTAGAGGTGAGGATTTTTTTTTTTTTTAGAGTAGTGCGGGTCTGCGGCTCGTGATGACGCGCAGCGTCATCACTCGCAGTCCCGCGCAAAGCATGTTGGGATTCGGCTACAACGCCCGAAATCCCAACTGCGGATTATATAAGTAGATATACTAGATGGTGGCAGCGCTATGGTATATGGTAGTACATTACAGCACATGTATAGCAGCACTATAGTATATGGCGGTACATTACAGCACATGTATAGCAGCACTATAGTATATGGCGGTACATTACAGCACATTTATAGCAGCACTATAGTATATGGCGGTACATTACAGCACATGTATTGCAGCATTATAGCGTATCGTCGTACATTACAACACATGTATAACAGCACTATAGTATATGGCGGTACATTACAGCACATGCATAGCAGCACTATAGTATATGGCGGTACATTACAGTACATGTATAGCAGCGCTATGGTATATGGCGGTACATTAAAGTACATGTATAGCAGCGCTATAGTATATGGCGGTACATTACAGTACATGCATAGCTGCGCTATAGTATATGGCGGTACATTAAAGTACATGTATAGCAGCGCTATAGTATATGGCTGTACATTACAGTACATGTATAGCAATGCTATGGTGTATGGCAGTACATTCCAGTACATGTATAGCAGCGCTATGCTATATGTCGGTATATTACAGCACATGTATAGCAGCACTATAGTATATGGCAGTACATTACAGTACATGTATAGCAGCACTATAGTATATGATGGTACATTATAGTACATGTATAGCAGCACAATAGTATACGGCGGTACATTACAGTACATGCATAGCAGTGCTATAGTATATGGCGGTATATTACAGCACATGTATAGCAGCACTTTAGTATATGGCAGTACATTACAGTACATGTATAGCAGCACTATAGTATATGATGGTACATTACATACATGTACAGCAGCACTATAGTATATGGCGGTACATTACAGTACATGTATAGCAGCGCTATAGTATATGGCGGTATATTACAGCACATGTATAGCAGCACTATAGTATATGTCAGTACATTACAGTACATGTATAGCAGTGTTATAGTATATGGCGGTACATTACAGTACACGTATAGCAGCATTATAGTATACGGCAGTACAGTACAATACATGTATAGCAGCGCTATGATATATGGCGGTACATTACAGTACATGTATAGAAGCACTATAGTATATGGCGGTACATTACAGCACAATGGTATATGGCGATACTCCGCTCCCCACTGCCCCCCCCCGCTCCTCCACAGTAAGAATAAAAATAAAAAAATCCTCAGTGAGGATATTCAACTGTCCGCCGGGTCGCTCCTCCTCCGTCTTCTAGGTCCTACAGGCTTTTAGGACCTATCGTTGCCTGGGAAACCAATCAGCTGATCGGTCACATGACCGCTAACTGCCGGGGGGCAGGATGGAGCAGGGGGCAGTATGGTGATGGGGGAGGGGGGGCAGGATGGTGACAAGGGGGCAGGATGGTGGCGGGGGGCAGGATGGTGGCAGGGGGCAGGATGGATGCGGGGGAGCAGGATGGATGTGGGGGGCAGGATGGAGCCGGGGGGCAGGATGGAGCTGGGGTGACAGGATGGAGCTGGGGGGGCAGGATGGATCTGGGGGGCAGGATGGATGCGGGGGGCAGCATGGAGCCGGGGGGACAGGATGGATGTGGGGGGCAGGATGGAGACGGGGGAGGCAGGATGGAGCTGTGGCAGGGTCAGGATGGAGTCGGGGGTCAGAATGGATGTGGGGGGTAGCATGGAGCTGGGAGGGGCAGGATGGATGCGGGATCAGGATGGATGTGGGATGGCAGGATGGAGACAGGGGGCAGGATCCCCCTTGCACCCCCTCTGTTCTCAACCGACGTCTTCTGCAGCTACTGTGTATAGAGGTTATGTGACAGGGCGGGCTGTGTGGAGTCTGGTCACATGGTCACTTTGTGGTGGAGGCTACGCCTCCACTTGGAGACCTCTGTATAAAAAGAGTATCTTATCCTAAGCATGTAATACCTCAGTCAAAATGAACTTGTTATTTTCTGTTCTGTTCCTTTACTCTGAAGTAAGGCTTGTTTTATGTTTTCTTGGAAAAAATACATAGTTCTATTTTGTTCTATTTTGATTAGTAACGACAAAGTAGGAAGACATGACCTCTATAATTAATCACAATTTGGCAAGTTTCAGACAGACAGTAAAGACATCTATATTATATTTTTTTTGCTATATTGCAAAGTAAGCATAACAGAGATTTGGTGAAAACAGTACTGGCTCCAGTAAACTTGAACAGGTGGTAAGGACACATAAAGAGTCAATGATGGATCGCATACAAATTGCAATGAAATATGACCACGTTCAATGTAACTCTAATGACTTTTGGTCCGGGATGCAAAATTTGGAGAACAGAATCCATCTGGGGCACTTAAAGCTGATGCAGGAATGCTGCCAAAAACTGAAACTAATACAGTAAAAGCAAAGGATAAAACAAATCTATTTGAATACATTGTGAAGCATTGTGAGAGTGATTTAAAGCATGAAAAGTCAAGCTTCTTTCTATACAATGAAAAAGTGCTGTTCTTGTGGCTTTTTTGAATGAAGGTGCATACTTGTTAAAAAGAAAAAGGCTAAAATTATATCTTTATATCTCCAATATTACAAGGGTTGAATGAAAAGTAATGCCTTCACCTTCATAACTGGGATTTCAATGGGATTATTTTAATAAATCAGCCACAGAAATAATCCTTAACATGTGGTCTTTATTTAACGATATTCAGTTTTTCATATAACCACCAGACAATTGGATACACTTCGCCAACGATAAAGAATTTTTCAGAAGCTGTCACAGAAGAAGTTGATACTGTTTCCAGAACCGGCCTCTAACAGTTCTCTCAACTTCTTCATCAGATACATATTGATATCCCAGAAAATCTTCATTCATTCCGGTAGCAGATGGGAGTCAGATGGCACCAAACCAGAACCATATGGAGGATGCCGTACAGCGGTTAGCTTCAGTTGCTGAAGTTCTGCTGTGTTTCAGATATCAGCATCCAGGGTAGCCATCATGCACCCATTTTCCAGTAACCAAGCAAAGCAATAAAGTGACCTACACATTCTTGTGCAATGCTGATTATGCTTGCAATTTCTCCTTGAGTGATACGACAATCATCCTGAATCCGTCAGTCAATGTTTTGACAGTTCTACTGTGTTTCAGATGTCAGCATCCAGGGTAGCCATCATACACAGATCTTCCAATAAACAAGCAAAGCAATAATGTGACTTACATGTTCTTGTGAAATGCCGATTATGCATGCGATTTCTCTCTGAGGGCCCCTTTACACACGGCTACATTTCTAGGGTGGCTACAGGTAACTTACTGGTTGCAGTGAAATCATGGATACATTATTCCATTTGTACACAGCAACAAGATAGAACCATGTATCCATGATTTCACTGCAACCAGTAAGTTACCTGGGGACAAGCTACAAATGTAGCCGTGTGTAAAGGTACCCTTAGAGATAAAACAATCATCCTGAATGAGTCTGTCAATGTTTTGCATATTTAACTCAGTGGCTGCTTTCACAGAATGTCCTATTCTTTCTGGCCCAATGACGTATAGTGCTCATATCAACAAAATCACCATAAAAGATTTCCATTCTATGATGCTTGTCCTTTGGGGTGACACCTTCTACTGTCAAGAATTCAATGACACCACGTTACCTGAATCACATTGACCAACCATCTGCACAGGGTTCCTTCTTTAAACTGTAAAACACAATCATTAATTGCTAAGGGTTCCCACTAACAATGGGACTGTAGAGGAGAGTCTACTCAACAGTCCAGTTCCAGCTGCATACCAGTGCTTCCAACTAGGTGTTACAAAGGTGGAGGCATCACTTTTCATCCAAGCCTCACAGAAAGGTAAGTAACTATGTTCTGTAATAAGAATAATTGAAACTAAAAAGGCTGTAAAGCCATTGAAATTGTTATATATATATGAAGTGCTATGGAATTAATAGCGCTATATAAATGAATAAATATTATTATATATATATATATTATATCTCTAATTTTATTGTATTTTCTTAATCTTTTTCTAATAACTTTTTTACGCTCTATTTAGATGTCACTGATTTTCCTTGTTTGGTCTGATTTTCATTTGTGCTCTGGATCCAATTCTCATCACTATTTTGTTCAGTTTGTTGGTTTTTACCATTAGCGCATGTGCACACTTTCAGTATTAACAGCAGGAAAATATTCTGCAAATACTGATATGTCTTCAGGAAACATGGTGTGTAAAATATGTTATGTTAGTACAAGAAAGGAAACTACTTTGCGGCAACATCCTGCAGTATTGATGTTGTGTACAATTGTTACATGCAGCTAGTAATGCAGTGACAAATTTTAACTTCTTTTTTTCTTTTTTATATATATTTATTTTTTTTTAATTTAAACCCATTCATGACCAAGGACATACCTATATGCCTTGGGAGGGAATTTTTTCCTGACCAGGAACGCATAGGAACATCCTGGAAAAATGCAGTTCTGTAACTCTAGTAACGGCCATCATGGCAATGTACCTTATGGTTCTGTCATCTCTCATTCTGTCACCGGAGCTTGACCCCAGAGAGGTGGTGTTGCTTCCTAGCAACTATAATTGCTGTGATTTGCTGTTCAGAAACAAAGACAAAAAAGGCATTTAATGACACCACCACAAAAGACAAATTCAAAGAGTTACATCCTCTACCTCCCTCTCTCCCTAATTATTGCACTGGCTTATTTTTATTTTTATGAAATACTGAATAAATAAGAAGTTTTAATCGGACGTATGCCACAGGAACCTGTTATTTTCTATCAACGGACACCTATCATAGTCTAGAGCTCAGTAAAGGCAGCGTCACCACCTCCAGCCTTGATTGGAGTGTTTATGCTGTGATGTGCGATTACTCCAATCAGTATGCAGAGGGTGGTTTCGCCTCTCAGTGACCGGAGCCTTCAGCCTCATCCCATTGTCTGATACCTGGCTCTTACAGCCAGCGAAAGTCGCCATGACATCCCCACAAGGTCTTTGTCAACCACCACAAAGACCTTGTGTGGTTGAAACGTTGCACCACTAATGGGCTAAAGTAAAGGGTGTCCATTTTCCTTAATTTTAGGTTGTGCTGCCTGTTTTTTTTAATTTATTAAATTATTTATTTTTTATTTCATCAAATAGAAAAGGAAAAAAACAGGCAGCACTCCCAAAATCGAGGTGAAAAAGTGGATACTTCACTGATCCATGGCAACGTTTCAAGCCTGATAAAGATGGGGAAGAGTTGAAACGTTGCCAGGGATTTGTAAAGCATCCACATATTCACCTTGATTTTGGGAGTGCTGCCTGTTTTTTTCCATCTACTATATAATTGTCTAAGGCGTCTGTCGGTCACAGAAATTGCGCGCCCGACAGAGGCCACTCATTGGTGCCCGCCGGAGGCCGCTCATTGGTGCCCGCATCCATCCTGCGCCACAAGCTCCATCCTGCACCCCCACCACAACCTGCCCCCCCCTCGCCACCATCCAGCCCCGCCGGCTCCATCTTGCCCCACCAGTTCCATCCTGCCCCCCCACCACCATTCTGCCCCCCCACATCCATCCTTCCCCCCCGCCACCATCCTGCCCCGCCGGCTTTATCCAGCACACTCACCACCATCCTGTTCCCCCCTCCACCATCCTGCTCCGCCGGCTCCATCCTGCCCCCCCACCATCATCCTGCCCCGCCAGCTCCATCCTGCCCCCACACCACCATGCCGGGGCTCGCCACCATCCTGCCCCACTGTCTGCATCCTGCCTCGCTCGCCACCATCCTGCCCCGATCGCCACCATCCTGCCCCGCCGGCTCCATCCAGCCCCGCTCGCTCCATCCTGCCCCGCTCGCTCCATCCTGCCCTGCCTGCTCCATCCTGCCCCCATCACCATCCTGATCCCCCCTGCCACCATCCTGATCACCCCCACCACCATCCTGCCCTGCAAGCTCCATCCTGCTCCCCACATCCATCCTGCCCCCCTGCATCCATCCTGTCCCGCCGGCTCCATCCTGCACCCCCAACACCATCCTGACCCCCCACCACCATCCTGCCCCGCCAGCACCATCCTGCCCCCCACCACCATCCTGCCCCACCGACTCCATCCTGCTCCCCCACCACCATCCTGCCCCCCATCACCATCCTGCCCCGCCGGCTCCATCCTGCCCTGCTGACTCCATCCTGCACCCCCACCACCATCCTGCCCCCCCGCCACCATCCTGCCCCCCCGTCACCATCTTGCCCCGCCCGCTCCATCCTGTCCCGCCCGGTCCATCCTGCCCCGCTCACTCCATCCTGCTCCGCCGGCTCCATCCTGCCCCTCCCACCACCATCCTGATCCCCCCCGCCATCATCCTGATCCCGCCACCACCATCCTGCCTCGCCGGCTCCATCCTGCCCTGCTGGCTCCATCCTACCCCACCCACATCCATCCTGCCCCCCCGGCATCCATCCTGCCCCGCTGGCTCCATCCTGCCCCGCTGGCTCCATCCTGCACCTGCACCACCATCCTGCCCCCTCCCCCCACCACCATCATGCACCGCCGGCTTCATCCAGCCCCCCCACTGCCATCCTAACCCGCCGGCTCCATCCTGCCCCCCCACCACCATCCTGCCCCACCGGCTCCATCCTGCCCCACTGGCTCCATCCTGCCCCCCCGCATCCATCCTGCCCCGCTCGCTCCATCCTGACCCGCTCGCCACCATCCTGCCCCGCCGTCTCCATCCTTCCCCCCACCACCATCCTGCCCCGCCGACTCCATCCTTCCCCCCCACCACTATAATGCCCTGCCAGCTCCATCCTGCCCCACCAGCTCCATCCTGCCCCCCCGCATCCATCCTGCCCGGCTTGCTCCATCCTGCCCCCCCACCACCATCCTGCACCACTCGCCACCATCCTGCCCCCCCCCCATCCTGCCCCTCCGGCTCCAACCTGCCCCTCCGGCTCCATCCTGCCTCGCCAGCTCCATCCTACACCGCAGGCTCCATCCTTCCCTGCCGGCTCCATCCTGCCCTGCCTCCCCACCATCATGCCCCACTCCCCCACCATCCTGCCCCCCCCACCACCATCCTGCTCCGCACGCTCCATCCTGCCCTGCTCGCTCAATCCTGCCCTACTCGCTCCATCCTGACGCCTGCTGTTCTTGCTCCCCCAGCTCCATCCTGCCCTCCCGCCTACATCCTGCTCCTCTGGCTCCATCCTGCTCCTCTGGCTCCATCCTGCCCTGCTCGTTCCATCCTGTCCCCCGCTGTTCTTGCTCCCCCGGCTCCATCCTGCCCCCCCGCCTCCATCCTGCCCTGCTTGCTCCATCATGCCCACCTCGGCTCCATCCAGCCCCCTCCAGCTCCATCCTGCCCCCTCTGGCTCCATCCTGCCCCCTCCGGCTCCATCCTGCCCCCTCTGGCTCCATCCTGCCCCCTCCGGCTCCATCCTGCCCCCTCCGGCTCCATCCTGCCTCTCTCGCTCTATCCTGCCCCTCTCGCTCCATCCTGCCCCCCCCGACACAATCCTGCCCCCCTCAGCTGATCGGTTTCCCAGGCAACGACAGGTCCTAAAGGCCTGTAGGACCTAGAAGACAGAGGTGGAGCAAGCCGGCGGAAAGGTGAGTACCCTCACTGAGGATTTTTTTATTTTTACTTTTGCTGTGGAGGACCGGGGGCCAGGAGGAGCGGGGAGCTGCGGGGTGCGGAGTAACGCCATATACTATAATGCTGTTATACATGTACTATAATGTACCACCATACACTATAGTGTTGCTATACATGTACTGTAATGTACCGCCATATACCATAGCGCTGTAATACATGTACTGTAATGTACCTCCATATACCATAGCCCTGTAATACATGTACTGTAATGTACCGCCATATACCATAGCGCTGCTATACATGTGCTGTAATGTACCGCCATATACCATAGCACTGCTATACATGTAATGCAATGTACCGTCATAAACCATAGCGCTGCTATACATGTAATATAATGTACCACCATATACTATAGTGCTGCTATACATGTGCTGTAATGTACCACCATATATCATAGCGCTGCTATAAATATATAGTCATGTTGACTGAACAAGTTCTGTCAGTCACAGTATGTCAACTACATACATATTCTAGAATACCTGATGAATTAGAATCGGGCCACCATCTAGTATATATATATATATATATATGTATGCATACACACAGGTTTGGCTCTGCCACAGCCATGACAACCCACTCTATAAAACTGCAGATAATCTTGGACGAAGTGCGCTGCTGCTTCAGGATCAAAGGAACCGAGACACAAGGATGTCTGGATCAGCTTAAGCCATTATTTTCCGACGCGTTTCAGAGCCACATACCGAGCTCCTTCCTCAGGGAACATCAAGATACCATAGAGCAGGGCGGGTATAAGCGGTGACGTCACTGCAGGATGCAGGGCTAAGCGGCCATTTGTAAAATAAACTCTGTGTTATACTGCAGACGAGGGAGACAATGATTGGTAACGGTGGGCAGATTAAACATGCAGGGGGTGTGAATCTGCCCTTCGGCTCCAGCCTCTAGCCACCTCCTTTCTGGCTGCAGGATGTAAGTTTTCTAAGTGTATTTACTCAGGGTACAGGGGGGGCTCAAGGGCTGGGGGACCCCTTGCCTGGATGCAGCAGACATGCTGAATCCAGTGCTGTAATTAGATCACCATGCCTGGTTTGGTGACAGGTCCTCTTTAAATGTACAGGTGTTATTAACTATATATCTATGTACGCACATGTATGGCAGTGACTGTGTGCTGCTGTGAACCTTTTTGTGTAGATAGATGATAGATAGATAGATAGATAGATAGATAGATAGATAGATAGATAGATAGATAGATAGATAGATAGATAATCACTTTACTTTTATAGGAATTACAGAAAAAATCCAGCACACCAAAGTGTCTAAAACAAAAAATATCAAGGTAATAGTCAAAACGATAAGCTAGATTTCTTTCTTTAAACAGCGCTATATAGCTTCAAGCTCCTTTATTTAGAAAACATTT
Organism: Allobates femoralis; assembly: GCA_033576535.1. NCBI lineage: Eukaryota > Metazoa > Chordata > Amphibia > Anura > Aromobatidae > Allobates > Allobates femoralis. Next base: position 175,866,033 of record JARQOC010000005.1, read on the forward strand.
ACTGAAACGATGAGTTTCTTAAAATTTAAAATTCTACCATGAAAAAAAGAGATAGGTTTTCCCTTCTGATTCAAAGTTTTATTCTGACATTGACTTTGAAAACAAGCGATATTCACGTAATTGTTTAGAGCATGCCATATGTTAGTGACAGCAACTTGCTAAAATCAACTTGTGCTGTTTCCCATGACAGGTATCAAAGTAAAATTTCTGTAAGTAATTAGATCTATAGGCTCCAGGGGGAGTGGAATGGAACTGTGTTGAAGGCCATGAAACACAAACTGATGTGGAGAAAGTCATTATCCACGCGCCTCCTCCAGTACCAATGTGCAAATTCAATAGAAAGATAAGCTAACACGTTTCATTTTAAAGTCTTACCTGACACACGCTCCTCCATGCTGCATCTTGAGGTAGAAATCAATTTTGTTTTTTTTGTGGTTTGGCTTACAAAGACAGCTGACAAAAAACAGGTCACGCATTGTGTTTGCAGATTGCTCACAAATGTGTTATTCAAATATATTCATTTATTATGTAGAAATAAAAGAATACTTTCATTGAGAGCAAAATTAGAAAAAGTTGCATCTGGAGGAATTTAGAAAACTCTTCATTGTATATCAGAACAAATGAAATGTAAATTAAAGGAAAACTTTACATCAAATTAAAGATTCTGATGTATTCCTTGATTCATTTTCATATATTATTTTTTCGTCTTTTTCATTGCTGCTTTAAAAACTAGATGTAAGAATTATCACACGCGTGTTGCATAGCAACAGCCTAAAACAGTTTTGGATGGCACGCTTTCACTATGTAAGTCATGGGGGATAAACCTGTGTCACCAATACAAATGCCAGAACTTGCTATTACATTCTTAGTAAACTCTCCACAGAGTGGCCCAAATTCTCATGATAGTTACTGATGATGATTAGACAGATTTCTGTCACAGTAAGGGTCCCGTCAAACTTGGCAATGTTCCAGCAAACCCAACAATGATACGACCTGGTAAGGATCGCTGGAACGTCTCTACGTGGTCACTGGTGAGATGCCAAACAGTCAGATCTACTCAACAACACAGCAACGATACTGCAACCCATATAACAACCTCTGCGGTCGTTGGGACCCTGTCACACAGCAGCTAGTCTGATGACTCAGACTTATGTGGCTGAGGTCTGAGTCGCCAACGAGGTCATTGTTAAGGCGTCAAATGGGCCCTATGGAAAAACGGATTCGTTTTTTGGGGTGCCTTAAAAAAACGGATCCGTTTTTTTGAGAATTTTGGTCAAAAAATGACTAAGTCCAAAAACGTTCAGGGGTGTAGGAGGCTCAAAAAGCACCCCCAAAAAAACGGATTGGTCATGGAAATCACTTCCAAAAATGGATTTCTATGTGTGACCCCAGCCTTACAAATGAGCCTTAACTGGAAACTACAAACATATTTTGTCAGGTATCTGAAGTGTACTTCTGATAAGTAAGGCTGGGGTCACACATAAGCCCTTGGTCCATTTTTGGCTTCATTTTTGTCATTTTTTTTTTCTAAGTCCAAAAACTGACAGAAAAACGGATTGGATGTAATAAACACCCTGTCCGTTTTTTTCTGGACCTCAAAACATTGCTCTGTCCGTTTTTGAGCCAAAAACGTTGCTAGCAACGTTTTTGGCATCAGTTAAAAAACGCATGCGTTTTTTTAACATTGGGCCCTATGGGAAACGCATGCGTTAAAGCATGGCATATATGGGCACTTGCGTTAACGCATGCGTTAACGCACATGCATTTTTAATGAAAAAATGACTAAGTCCAAAAACGTTCAGGGGTGTAGGAGGCTCAAAAAGCACCCTATAAAAAACGGATTGGTGATGAAAATCACTTCCAAAAACGGACTATGTGTGACCCCAGCCTAATACATATGTTAGAGACGTCTATGGGTTACATTTAGTTTATCACTTTCTGTCTAATAAATCATGTCTGGTCATTTGCAGTAATTTTGTGTAGTCTATACTTTAAATTACTTTGTGTTTTGCAGTCATTTTAGTTACCCGAATGTTTGTGAACTCGCTAAGTTTGGAAACACAAACTGATTTTCTCTAAAATATGAAGTATTTGGGGATTTACATTATTCAGTGTTCATCACTCCTGGCATTATGGGACATTATTCAAGTTTTTAATTACTGAGCTGGGTAAACAGAGAAACAGACATGCATCCGCAGTGCAATCAAGGAGAAACAAATGATCCAAGCCACAATTAGTCTCCTATCTTTAGCTTACATACCTATAAAACAAAAAAATAGCTTGGCCTTATTTTAGCTGTACAGGCAATGCAGTATTTGTAAGACACGTCTATCATTAATAATGTTATGCAACATATTAGCTTTTTCCAAAGTAATTCCAGTGCAATTAAGCTTATACAGGAATATGGTTGAATATCATCCACAATAAATCCTGACAACGCATTGGATGGTTGTCAGCCGAACAAGGATCCTGACAACACATTGGATGGTTTTCAGCCAAACAAGGGTTTGGCCCATTGGTAGGCCCGTCAGCCATTTCTTACAGCTTTTCCATACACAGGAGTGCACATTTAGCCGAGGGGTCCTGTGTTCTCTGACTCCAGACATTATGGACGGATATGGTCCGCGCTGCTGGGTATAAAATGACAGACGTCCAAGGTGGAATTCCACCTTGGACGTCCTGTCATTTTATTCCTAGCAGCGCGGACCATATCCGTCCATAATTACTGTGCATTTACCACCCCAAGTGGGGGTCCTGCGGCAGCTGATACCAGGCGGTTTTAAGTATTTGTCTTTCCAGTAATTTGGGAGATTCGACCCATTGTGCCCTTGTCTACCCCATTTTTAGGCTGACTCCAGACATGTCTGACAACGGATTATCTCCTGGAGACAATATGATCAGAAGTCCAAAAGCAGACAAGCTGATTCTATATTTTCCCCAACAATAAATTGTACATGGCTCCAATACACCGTAGACTGTTGCCCGAACCTGTTGATATCAGCAGGTTTGAACAACATTAGTAAAACATTAGTTAAGACTTAAAGTGTCATAAAGGCCAGGGTCACACTTGAAAGGCTAATTGCGGTTACCGCATACAGATCCGGATGCGGTAATCGCAAGTGCCTTCAGACATATTTTGCCTACAAAATGTGTTCCTAAATCTGCATGCGGTATCTGGATTGCACCTTAATGTTGATTCTGGTGGGCGGATGCGGATCTTCCCCGACTTTCCTGCATGAGTTTTGAGGCGGGGAATTAATTAGGCTAAAATCGTATTCTCCCGTATTCACCCGGATCCAGCTCAAATCGGCACTCATTGACTCCTATGTTATTGTGCGCCGGATTGCACCGGATCCGACACAATCTGGGACAATTCGATTTTGTCCGTGTTGTGTGCTGTGGTTTATGATCCACTTACATTTGTGGTTTACATTTCAAAACCGGAATACGGATGAGAAAACTGTGCGAAAACCGTTGCCTGCATGGTTTTTACTGCAGGCAACAAAACCGGATGCCGGTACCGGATTGCATGTAGCGCAATCCTGTTTTATGATGGGCTGCAGATCCTGATCCGGTTTTGAGCTTTTTGACAGTTAAAAACCGGATCAGGATCTGCATTTGCTAACGCAAATGTGCCCCCAGCCAAGCTCAGTAAGTGTTTATTACATAATCACAGAACATACACATATTTTACATGTCAGAATAATGATTATCTCTCAGTTGTAAAAATGATGAGCATTAATAAAGTGAAGACAAATAGTTTTATGCATTTTTGCAATAAAATAAATTTGTAGAAGTAAAGAATTACCCTGTTTTTTGGACCATAAGACAAACTATTTTTCCCAAAATTGTGGGGGAAGTGAGGGTGTGTCTATTTGTCCAAATATACGGACCTCTGCTGGCTGTGTGGCTGTGGGACTGTACTGGGGGTAAACAACAGCAGCTCTGGAGAAGGCTGGCAGTGGCTAAAGAAGCAGCCATTGGTAACGTGGCCCCACTCATTAGGCTCATGTAAAATTCACTGCATCCCCCATCCATCACCTCAACGCTGAAACCGGCACGTGTTACAGGAGCCTAATGTATACTGACCCTCCATTCTGTATATGGTCCATCATAACGCTATATGGTCCCCCTGCTAGTGCACACACAAAAATAATAAACAACGTTAACTTACCCTCTATCGCTCCCTGCCTGCAGCATCAATATCTTTCTGTCTGTGCCTGACATCATGTGACTGGCACAGCACTGTGACATCATTACTGTGTGCCCCGGTCACATGATCTGATGCCCAGGACAGAGGAAGATGGTGATGCTGCAGGCAGGGAACCATGAAGGATAAGTAAATATTATTTATTATTTTTGTGTCTGTGACGCTCCCCTAAGGCCGTTGGGTATTTGGAAGCGGGCAGTTCTCTATAGGGAGGTCACGGGACTGTGACCTGGCTCTGTGGCCCTGGGCATGCAAAAAAGGTGGAAAGTTTGCATGGGATTTTGACGTGACCCCACCCATGGTATGCTGCTATGGGCAGACGCCACTGTGTGCAGAACCTCTGGGGACAATAGACGGGTAGCTGAGATGGTGTGGCTCCCTACAAGTGGAGTGGGGTCCGCAGGGCAGGTGATGGTAAAGTCTATAAGGGATGATGGGAGTAGTCCCTCTGGAGCAGCAGAGAGGCATGCAGAAATGTCTGGAAGACAACGGAGTTTGCAGTTCATACCTTTACTTGATAATATTCAGTCACTTCAGCCCAGGCAGGGGCACCGGGTTCTTCGGAGTCGGCAGTCCAGCTAACCCCCAGGTCATCAGGGTCCCTTCCACCGATATCCCCTCTTTTGGATGCCTGCCTTGCTGACCTTCCTCCTGCGCTATCCCGCTCCTCTTCCTAATCATCTTTGTGGGCCAGAGCCCATGCTGATGGTCTCGAGCCTACTCTGGTTCCTGCAACCGGACCTTAGTTTAGACCACTGTTGTGTGGCCGCGGCTGCCCACGGCTTCGGCCACTACAGGGCCGGTTCCCGTTTGCAGCAGAGCCCCTCCACCCTCGATGGATTAGAGTGGAGGCGGGATCCACTCTGCCCTGGGTTCCATGGGTGACCTACCCACTGGTCCCCACTCCTCTACAGGGCTAGAGTTCCCCAAAAGGCTCCCTCTTTCTCTCCATCCTGGAGGTTCCTCTCTAAGTCGCCTCCTCTGATGTTCTCCCAGTCTCTTCCTGCTATATCCCTTTTCTAAGCTCTGTTCCCACCCCTTCTACCTCCTCCCTCCTCCTGCCAGTGATGGAACGACCTGCCCTCTTAAATGGACCTCTGCCTTGCATCCCTTGGCCAAAAGTCAGGATAATGTTGGGTGTGGGCGTGAGTGGGTCTCGGTATCAGGTTCTCATCTTATCTAGGAGTGGGATACCACACCTATTGCTGAGCTGTAGTACCTCTGTGGCAGCCAGACCGCCGGGGTTCCACATATCCCCCACCCCGTTAAACACAGCATGTCCTCAGGCTGGAAAACAAGTACAAAGAAAATGCAAAAATGTTCTGGTTATGCAACACCAAAACAATTTAAACTTCTTCCCTTTTTGTGAGGCTCGGACTTAAACGGTACAATCATATAAAAAAAAAATGAATAATAAAAAAAATTAAGTTGTCCTTCTCGGTGGTGGTATTAGTGCAGAATGTCTCACCATAGGGTTCTCATGTGTCCCACCTGGCAAGGTGCATTAGTCCTTAACTGCACCCCACCAGGTTGGTCCAAGCACCAGCAAAAGTCCTGATCATGTCGTCGTCCAGTATCAAATTGTCCTTTTTAGTCAGGGTACACAATCAAGGGTAAACGATCACTATTTACATGAGGCCTGGCCAGCTAACTAAATATACTATTCACATGCTATTATATACAATTCTAATACCTAGCCAGGTAATTATTTACATCATGATATTTATGCACAACTATTTACATTAATACACCCTATCCAGGTTTAGGTACTGGTGGAGGATTCAGGAGGACCACCAGGGTGCCTTCGGCTTCAGGGGCAACGCCAGTACCCACTGCCAGGGTAGTTGCTCCTGGGTCAGTGCTCTCCCACGCCTGGAATTGTGGTGCTGTCAGTGACAAAGCTACCTTTACCATCAGGGCCTTTCTCCATCGGTCTAACTCCTCGGCTTGGACCCTGGAAAGCTTTCCACTCAGCTCCTCTACCTCTGTCTCTTGAAGGTCCAGGTCCATATGCGACAATGGATCCATGGACCTCCACAGGCCACCGAGTTCGTCTCCTCGACCCCAGATGCAACAGTCTCTCTGCTGCGGGGTTCCATGATGCATGTGTGACTGTGCACCATCCTCTCCGCAGCCCTTGGTTTTCTCCTGCCCTTTCGTAGGTGGGTCCTGCTCTCCTCACTGTCGGTCACACCCGGGGGCGGAGTGGATCAGTGAATTGACATGTCCTTTAACAGTATAGTCTCTGCAGTGGGTGGCTATGGCTTTTTGAGTTGTTCTGCAACCCGGCCCACAACAAAATTCCACTTCTGCTTCCTGCACGCCGCATGGCGCAGTAATGGCGGCGATTATACAGTTCAATAAAGTCAATGGCACACAGTACCTGTCGATACTGGGCATAAAATCCTGTTCATGATGCCAAGTTGACATGTCCCTAGGGCCGTGGGGTACTCGAAACTGGGCAGTTCTCTATAGGGATATCATGGGGCTGTTACCTGGCTCCGTGGCCCTGTGCATGCAAATAATGTGGAAAGTTTATGTGGGATTTGGTCACGATGCCACCTGTGGTATACGGCTATGGGGAGCCTTCGCTGCGTGCAGAACCTCTGGGGATGATGGATGGGCAGCTGAGATTGTGTGGCTCCCCTTGGGTGGAGCGAGGTCTCCAGGGCAGGTAATGGTAAAGTCTATGAGGGATGATGTGAGTAGTCCCTCTGGAAGAAGGGGCAGCAGGGAGGCGTGCAGGAATGACTGGAGGACAACGGAGTTTGTAGTTTATACCTTTACTTAATGGTATTTGATCACTCCAGCTCAGGCAGGGGCACTGGGTTCTTCGGGGTTGGCCGTCCAGCTAATCCCCAGGTCATCAGGGTTCCTTCCACCAATACCCCGTCTTTTGGATGCCTGCTTTTCCTCCAGCGCTATCTCACTCCTCTTCCTAAGAACCGCAGGGACAGTGGCCTCTGATTTTCTGGCCGGTCTTGAAAACTGAAGCTAGTTCTGGGCTGGTCCCCATTTGCAGCTGAGCCCCTCCACAGTCGATGGATTTGGGTGGAGACGGGGTCGACTCTGCCCTGGGTTCTGTGGGTGACCTACCCACTGGTCCCCACTCCTCTCCAGGGCTAGAGTTCCCGTATGGTTCCTTCCTTTTCTCCCCATCCTGGAGGCTCCACTCTCACTTGCCTCCTCTGATGATCTCCCAGTCTCTTCCTGATCTACCCCTTTTCTAAGCTCTTTTCCCACCCCCTCTACTTACTCCCTCTTCCTGCCAGTGATGGACTGGTCTGTCCTCTAAAAGGAATCTCTGTCCTCCATCCCCTGGCCAGGAGTTAGGATGGTGTTGGGTGCGACTGTGTGTGGGTCTCAGTATCAGGATCCCATCTTATCTAGGAGTGGGATACCACATCTAATGCCTAGGTGTAGTACCTCTGTGGCAGCCAGACTGAAGGGGTTCCACATCTGCACCAGCATGTTCAGGATGGGGGGTCATATCCAGGAGGGGGCTATGTACCAGGATGAGGTCCATATCCAGGATGGGGGTCATACTCAAGATTGGTGGCAATATCCAGGATGGGGGCCATATCCCAGGATTGGGGGGCCAAATCCAAGAATGGAAGACGATATGCAGAATGGGAAGGCTATGTACCAAGATAAGGGGGCCATATCCAGGATGGCGGGGACTACATTCAGGATGGTTGGGGCCATATCAAGGATGGGGGCCATATCTAGGATGGGGAGGCTATGTACCAGGATGGTGGGGGCCATATCCAGGATGTGGGGCCATATTTAGGATGGGGGAAGGGGCCTGAAAGGGACCTAGGATGGGGATATTACCCTCATAACAGTGTCAGCAGCAGATCCCCCCAACAGAGTGCATCATAACCACATTGTTTGCATAATTTTTTCCCCTATTTTCCTCCTCTAAAATCTGTGTGTGTTTTATGGGACAGTGTATCTTACAGTCTGAAAAATGCGGTAGCATAAAATTTGTAAAGCAAGGGTCAGAATGTATACTATATCATTGATTATTTTCTGCACATTGTAATTGTACAAGCTGGCTATTGATCCCTTCACGAACCTTGACATAAGTTTACATCATGGTCTGATGGAAGTTCATGACTTATGATGTATACTTATGTCATGGGAATCTCCAGTCACCATGGCTTCAGCCACAGTGATTGGATTAATATGGCTTCTAAATCTGACAGCAAAGCATCTGCACTCAGCACCACGGGGGGTTCTTTGCCCCCTGCAACTATAATTGCTGTGATTAGATGTTCAATTCTCAACAGCCAATAAGAGTAATTCCAATGTTTCAGTCGAATTGAAACATTTAAGTCTAGCAGTGATTGGTGCAAAGACAGCACCAATTATATGCTGGAGCCTAGCAACTGCAGTGTCATCAGCCTCACCACTGATTGGAGCGATCATGCAATGACGTTCGAACACACCAATCAGTAAGCAGATATGCACTCTGACCTCACAGTAATCATTCGGCTCTCAATAATTTCAGTTTGGAGATGTAAGAAGATTGGTCGCTGTGCCATTCTGCTGCTAGATCTGCTTGGAATTGTTGTGCCATAAGATATTTTAGACTGTACCACCTCCTGCTGCTGCTGTTGCTTCTGCTGCTGGCAGAAATGAAGAAAAAAGAAGAAGAAAGATCCTACTTTCCTCTTCGCAGCTTTTTTCCAGTCTACTCTAATCTCTCACTCCTCCCTTTCTGCCTTTCTCCCCTCTCCCTAACCCCATCCCCAACCCCTTTTATGCTGCAGATCACTTATCACTATTTGATCACTGATCAGTACTAGATAGCTCATTTTGTGCCAGTATTTTTTTTGTTTTTGCACCACCTCCGTACATGTGTCCTGCAGCTGCTGAGCACTAATCAGTGAAGTATGGCATCCCACTGGTCGGTGCGTCACAGAGGGATACTGCACCCAGACCAAAGTGTGTAGTATCCCTGTGACCAGGGGACTGAGATGTTTATATGGGACCCTCACCACACGCATCCACACACATTAGCTCAGGGGACCAATTGGTTAATCCATTGTTAGCGAATCGGTCCTGGTGGGAGGATCTTAGCTGGTAAAGTGGAGAGCGGGAAAGTCAGTCAGGAGCAGTGAGAGAAGGTCGTTGGAGGGGAACCCTGTAAAGTAGCGCAGTGTAGGGCACCTCAGGAGAGGTGGCCCTGACAGAAGGGGGGACCCTAGAGTGTCAGCTAACACCCGAATTCGCACCAGTACGTTCACTGGCTGGAAGGGAACCCAGTTCACAACTGGAGGATTGGCTCCGACAGCAGTACGGGTGTCTACCCCAAGCGCTGTACCACATACCACGGACTTCTCCAGAAGTCACCGCCACACCTGGCATACTCCACAAAGGTACCCGTAAAGAATCTGGAGACCCGAGTCAAGTCTCTCAAAAAGGGATCCGTGGGGACTGGCGGCAGGTTGTGTGTCAGAAGCGCCAAGGACGTGAAGGAGAGAGAGGCAAAGTTAAGGATAGATGAAAGGAACCAAAAGGTACAGCAAAGAGGGTCCCAAAAAACTCACAAACCTCTGTTGACCACCCAGGCCAGTTTAACCCGTTGACTGTAAAGAACTGTTTATGGCTTAATTGACTATATGTTTTTAAGACTTGCTGGACTACCCCCGTTAGGCCCAAGGACTCAATATAATGTGAATAGGTGCCTTTTAACAGTCAGGTGGTGACAAGGACACTAACGAACCAGTGCAAGATAATTACCACTGGAACTGTATGTGTGACCCTGGCCCGTTAGGTTGGTTGTATATATCAGACAAAAACTAATGAGCCATGCACACAGTGACCACGTCTTTAAGACAGTGTTCACACCACCAAAAGACTGAGTCACAAAAAACAGTCAAACGAACGTGCGTGCAAAAATACTCTGTTGTAAAAAAAAAAAATGTTCACTGAGTGCATGGCTCTTTAGTTTTTGTCTAATTTGTTTCTTGTCTCTGCAAGATAATGGAGCCTCCCACCCCTCCCTTTGAGCCCTCTTCTGCAGCCATCTTCTGCAACCAGTCCATATCAGACATTGGACCTGTCTGGATCCTGCTCATACAGGTATAAATACACATGATCATGTTTTTTAAATACATCAGATAGGGACTGCTCTGATACGGGTTACCTTGAAGTGGTAGAGCGGCTTAGTATACATTTTTTGCAAAAAACGTGTCAACTAAATACCCTGTTTTTTACTACTTTTTTAGCAGTACTTGCTTTTCACAGTTTTTTTCACAACAGATTATTTTTACACGTTTGTTTGACTGTTTTTTGTGACTCGGATGTATATATCGTTAAAATGTTTTGGTCAAGTTGACCTGGTAAATTTATAAGAAAAGTGCCTCCCGGAAGGCATGAAAAGTAATGTGTAATGTTTGTGTGCATACAAGTGTTATTTTATTGTTTGAAATGCATATAAAAATTGAGCTCTGTGGCGGGTATGGGTCAGGTCACTCGCAGACAAGTGAGCTTAACCAAGGAGGAATGTGGTGCTCCACTGGTTGTTGTGCCACGGAAGGGTACTGCACCGAGACCAGATTGTGTAGTATCCCTGTGACCAGGGGACTGGGATGTTTATAGGGACCCTCACCACATGCATCTACACACATTAGTTCAGGGGACTAATAGGTTAATCTGTTGCTAGGGAACCAGTCCCGGTGGAAGGAGCTTAGCTGGTAAAGTGGAGAGCGGGAAAGTCAGTCAGCAGCAGAGAGAGAAGGCCATTGGAGGGGAACCGTGCGAGTAGCGCAGTGGACGGCAACTCAGGAGAGGTGGCCCTGACAGAGAGCGGTGCAGGTGTCTACCCCCAAGCCACTGAACCGCAGGCCGCAGACTCCTCCTTAAGTTGCCGCCACACCTGGCATACTCAAAGAAGAAAAGGAAGCGTGTATGAAGAAATTAACGCATAATCGATACTTTATTGTGCAAGGAGGCAAAATGGATTTTTAATCTACGAAATTTGGCTCCTGGAGGTATAAATGAAGAAATTGTCTATAGTGGCTTCTATAAGACATATGCTTTTGGACAGGGATTTTTTTCTGTCCATTTATTTCAACCTTTTACACCACATCAATGTGTTCATTCTGATCAGTGATGGACATCAATGATCAGTGTGCCTAGTGGCCTTGGCCACATTTTATTTCCTGTCAATCCCCCCCCTGCCTTTTGCACCACCCTTTTGCCAATCACTGCTGACCACTACCACAGATACAGTCATATGAAAAAGTTTGGGTACCCCTCTTAATCTTACTCTTTTTTTTTTGTTTAAAGTTGTTTTTTTTGCACCAGCTATTTCAGTGTGATATATGTAATAACTGATGAACACAGTAATATTTCAGGATTGAAATAAGGTTTATTGTACTAACCGAAAATGTGAAATGTGCATTATTTCAAAATTTGACAGGTGCAAAAGTGTGGGCACCTCAACAGAAAAGTGACATTAATATTTAGTAGATCCACCTTTTGCAAAAATAACAGCCTCTAGTCGCTTTCTGTAGCTGTTAATGAGTTCCTGGATCCTGGATGAAGGTATTTTTGACCATTCTTCTTTACAAAAGAATTCCAGTTCAATTAAGTTTAAAGCGAACCTGTCACCCCCCCCGGGCATCAAAAGCTAAAATAGCCACCTTCTGCAGCACTAAGGCTGCATTCTGAGAAGGTGGCTATAGGCTTTTGATGCCCTTTATACTATGAAATATGTAGTTAGGTAAATGCTCACACTTCTGAAGACCAAAGACCGGGAGGCGGGGTTTCACGCTCCTTTGACCCGCCCCCCTTGTCAGTCATGGTGCTCGCCTGCTGCCTCCCCTGACTGTGTAAAATGAACGCGCGTCTCCGTTCTCCTGTATGGAGCCGCGCATTGCGCTGTGCGCCCGGTGTCCAGGGAGTCGTCGGCAGCGCGCACAGCGCATGCGCGGCTCCATACAGGAGAACGGAGAAGCGCGTTCATTTTACACAGTCAGGGGAGGCAGCAGGCGAGCACCATGATTGACAAGAGGGGCGGGTCAGAGGAGCGTGAAACCCCGCCTCCCGGTCTTTGGTCTTCTGAAGTGTGAGCATTTACCTGACTACATATTTCATAGTATAAAGGGCATCAAAAGCCTATAGCCACCTTCTCAGAATGCAGCCTTAGTGCTGCAGAAGGTGGCTATTTTAGCTTTTGATGCCCGGGGTGGGTGACAGGTTCGCTTTAAGGGTCGCCGAGCATGGACAGCCCGATTCAAAACATCCCACAAATGTTCAATGATATTCAGGTCTGGGGACTGGGATGGCCATTCCAGAACATTGTAATTGTTCCTCTGCATGAATGCCTGAGTAGATTTGGAGCCGTGTTTTGGATCATTGTCTTGCTGAAAGATCCATCCCCGGCGTAACTTCAACTTTGACACTGACTCTTGAACATTATTCTCAAGAATCTGCTGATACTGAGAGGAATCCACGCGAACCTCAACTTTAACAAGATTCCCGGTGCCGTCATTGGCCACACAGCCCCAAAGCATGATGGACTCTCCCCCAAATTTGACACTGGGTAGCAAGTGTTTTCCTTGGAATGCTGTGTTTTTGTGGTGCCATGCATAACGCCTTGTTGTATGACCAAACAACTCAATCTTTGTTTCATCAGTCCACAGGACCTTCTTCCAAAATGAAACTGGCTTGTCCAAATGTGCTTTTGCATACTTCTGGCGACTCTGTGTGTGGCGTGCATGCAGAAACGGCTTCTTTCGCATTACTCTCCCATACAGCTTCACCTTGTGCAGAGTGCGCTGTATTGTTTACTGATGCACAGTGACACCATCTGCAGCAAGATGATGCTGCAGGTCTTTGAAGGTGGTCTGTGGATTGTTCTTGACTGTTCTCACCATTCTTCTTCTCTGCCTTTCTGATATTTTTGTTGGCCTGCCACTTCTGATCTTTACAAGAACTGTCCCTGTGGTCTTCCATTTCCTTACTATGTTCCTCACAGTGGAAACTGACAGGTTAAATCTCTGAGACAACTTTTTGTATCCTTCCACTGAACAACAATGTTGAACAATCTTTTTTTCAGATCATTTGAGAGCTGTTTTGAGGAGCCCATGATGCCACTCCTCAGAGAAGATGCAACTAGGAGAACAACTTGCAAGTGGACACCTGAAATAGTTTTTCTCATGATCGGATACACCGGGCTATGAAGTACAAAGCTCAATGAGGTTACCAAACCAATTTAGTGCTTCAGTAAGTCATTAAAAAGTAGTTAGGAGTATTCAAATCATGAAAATCAGAAGGGTGCTCATACTTTGGCAGCTTTCAAATTTTGAAATAATACATATTTCACATTTTTGGTTAGTACAATAAACCTCATTTCAAACCTGAAATATTACTGTGTCCATCAGTTATTACATATATCACACTGAAATAGCTGTTGCAAAAAAAACAATTTTAAACAAAAAAAAAGAGTAAGATTAAGAGGGGTGCCCAAACTTTTTCATATGACTGTACGTACCTCATCCTGGACCTCTGCTGTCCTCACCCTGGTGTTCCGGCAGTTCCTGTTACTGCTCAGCTCGACCTGAGCACAGAGCTGTTAAAGGGTGAGGTGGAACAGGCAGAGTAGCTGTGTGCTGCACCAAAATGTTGCCAATCTCCCAGAGTTGTGACTTAGGCCAGGGTCACATCTGCGTTTTGTTTTATAAATCCTGATCCGGTTTGGAGCTTTCAAAAAGCTCCAAACCGGACCAGGAAACGCTCCTCATAGGAGCCTATGCAAAACACACCGGATGGCTTCACAAGCCATCCGGTGGCCGGATCCGGCACTGCTGCCTGCGTTTTAAATCATGCAGGCAGCAGTTTTCGCAGCGTTTCTGGGACCGCACTGCGGTAACCGGATGGCTCAGGATGTGTAATCCTGAGCCATCCGGTAACTGCAGAGTTTGCGGATCCCGGCTATTGCCGGGATCAGCAAACTGTCCTCTGCCTATTCAAGAGTTAAATGTAGTAAGTAAAGTACTGTTTGAGGTCTGTAGGGGGGCTAAGACCCCCCTACAGACCAGCCGCCCACTCCGGTGGGCTTCTACTACAATTTCCTATGGCTCGGGGCTCGGATGAGCCCCGTGCATGTCTCCAAACCTCCCGCCCCCCCGTATCACTATACAGGGGTGCCTGCACCCCTCTTGTATAGCGATTCCTGCATGTGGCCCTAAAGTTAGAATACAGAACACATGTAAGCTCATACTTACATGTCATCGTCGGCAGTGTAGTGTGTAATCCCTGGGCGGGGCTGTTTGCTGCAGCCTCCGCCCCCTCATTCCTTATGGCCGCCCCCTCTGTGCCTCATCCAGTGATGTGAGGGCGGCCACGTCATGAAAGGGGCGGGGCTAACCGCGTCACATATTTAGCCCCGCCCCTTTCATGACGTGGCCGCCCTCACATCACTGGATGAGGCACAGAGGGGGCGGCCATAAGGAATGAGGGGGCGGAGGCTGCAGCAAACAGCCCCGCCCAGGGATTACACACTACACTGCCGACGATGACATGTAAGTATGAGCTTACATGTGTTCTGTATTCTAACTTTAAGGCCACATGCAGGAATCGCTATACAAGAGGGGTGCAGGCACCCCTGTATAGTGATACGGGGGGGCGGGAGGTTTGGAGACATGCACGGGGCTCATCCGAGCCCCGAGCCATAGGAAATTGTAGTAGAAGCCCACCGGAGTGGGCGGCTGGTCTGTAGGGGGGTCTTAGCCCCCCCTACAGACCTCAAACAGTACTTTACTTACTACATTTAACTCTTGAATAGGCAGAGGACAGTTTGCTGATCCCGGCAATAGCCGGGATCCGCAAACTATGCAGTTACCGGATGGCTCAGGATTACACATCCTGAGCCATCCGGTTACCGCAGTGCGGTATTCTGCACACATTTTTGACAAAAAATGTGTGTGACCGGAATTGCATTCACCTCATCCGGATCCGGATGCGGTGAATGCAATTCATGTTTGCAATGTGACCCTACCCTTAGACAGCCTAGAGGCTTTGCCCAGATCACAGCAGATAATACAGGAACCAGGAAAAATGTGGAAGAAATCCTTTGCTGCTGTCAAACTGGGTTGAAAACAGTGCAGGACTTCTTCCACGTTTCTCATGGTTCCTGCATCATCAGCTTACCTCTGTGCATGTGGTTCCTGTGGCACTGTCTATACAAGTTCATATTTGCTGTGTGATGCAACCTTACAAGGTTGAGCGATTATCTCCTCGATCCTCTTCCTGTGTTTCTTGGGTAACACCCTATTGCACTTTTTTATCCACAGTTTATTGTTCAGATAACAGCAGGAGGTAGCTATAGGATGTGAGACAGGAATGGACATTGACTACTGTCTCCTATGCACAGGGTTTTCTGTATTTGAGTTGTCTAATGGTGGGTTTACACGTCCGATATCGGCGTCCAACTCCGACCAAAAGTCACGTGGTTCGTGCTTTGGACCCGATATCATTCGTGCGTTGTATGGTGTAAATGACCAATACGATGCACGAATGATGTCAAACCAATATCGGGGATCGAATGAGCGTGCTATTCAACGGCCCGATATCAGATGGAGGTTGGCGCCGGATCGTGCTGTGTAAACGCCCAACTACGATGTGTAGTACAACGTCCCCTATTCACTCCCATGTTAAATGGTCGTTCCTGGGTCGGCCGTACAAGGGGGGCGTACACATCGTAGTGGCGTTGTATGCCGATATCGCGCTGTGCAAACCTCCGATGCGATATTTGAAATCAGGACAGAATAAAGCGCGCTCCCGCGCCGTCGGATCCAATATCGGACCGACGTTGGAGCGTGTAGACCCACCATAAGGCTACATTCACACTGTGCATTTTCTGATCAATTTTTTGGCAGTGCACTGCATAAAACAGATCACTCAAATGAAATCTCAGCCAAGTCAATGGGTTTTCATGTTTTGACATTCAGACTGTGCACTTTTAAAGTGATTCATTTTTTTCACTTTAGGAGTGCTCGGTTTTAGAAAAGTTCATTTCAATTTCTGTGGCGTTTTTCCCCTGCGTTTCCCCATAGGAGCCATTCTAAATGGCAAAAAAAGCAGCATCCAAAACCACAGCAAAAAAAGGATCAGAAAAATGGACAGTTTTTAGACATTTCATAAAATTCAGGAAGCCTAAAAGTTTGATAGTGAAGTGTGTTATTAAATATGTGGGTTACCTCTGAATATCATCTTTTTTTTCTAACTAGATAGGCTAAAGTCATGTTTGCACTACAGAGCTCAACATATGTTCAATTATTTCCAAGAGGAACTCAGAATGTTCTCACAATATTAGCAATTAGCATCTTTAAAATTTTATGATTCAGACAGATTAATTTGTCGCGAATCAAATCATTTGGGAATATTCTTGGATGTCGTTGAATTCTAATTTCAAGTAACCAATATTTCACATTTCAAATAACAATCTCTATTGGTGACTGTTTTAGGGCCGCTTCACACTGCAGCGTGATCCAGTCCGGGTCTGTCCGGGAGGACTCTGACAGCCGCGGACCGGATCAGCACACAGGACTGGGGGCTATTATACCCTCCGGTCCTGTGTGTAGCGCACGCAGCTGCAGCCGCTGACAGGACTTATCAGCAGCTGGAACTGAGTGCACTGCACACAGGACCGAAGGGCATAATAGCCCCCAGTCCTGTGTGCTGATCCGGTCTGCGGCTGTCAGGGTCCTCCTGACACTCACGCGAGTATCTCACTCAGTGTGCCTCTGGCCTTAGGCTATGGATTCTTTAGACCTCAAACGTAATAAAGTTTTAAAGGGAACCTGTCACTTCATTCTACCCCCTTGAACTATTATTAGCTGTCCCTACACCTTCCTAGCTACTCCCTAACCATCCCTCTGTGCTGTAAATCCACCCTATAAATATGTAAAAATGAGTTGTAACTTAAATGCCGTCGCTCAGTCAGGAGACTGGAAAGGCAGCTCCAGGCTCCATTCTCCCCTCCTCACTTCATCACTGCATGCCCAGCTGGGAGTAATTATTCTTTCTTCATCTCCTCCTCTGTTGGAATCTCCCGCCCTCCTCTCCTTCTATGATGCACCAGCCGGTATGTCATATCAGGCCCGGTGCATTCTGGGGCTTAATCCCGTGGTATAGCGCCGGCTTCTGGTGCATGCGCAGTGCGCATATTGAAGCCGGCGCCGTACAACATCATTAAGCCCCTCAATGCACCGGGTCGGATATGATGTACCGGCCAGTGCATCAAAGGAGTAGAGGAGTGTGGGAGATTCCAACAGAGGAGGAGAACAAGAAAGAATAATGACGCCCAGCAGGGCGTGCGGTGATAAAGTCAGGAGGGGAGAATGGAACCTTGAGCCGCCTATCCAGTCTCTTGACTGAGCGACAGCCTGTCAATTATAAGTCATTTTTAAACATCTTTATATGGCAGATATACAACAGAGAGGGATGGTTAGGGAACAGCTAGGAAGTTGTAGGGACAGCTAGTGACAGCTCAGGGGGGTAGCATGAGGTGACAGGTTCCCTTTAACCCCTTCCCGACACATGTCTCACCGTTTGAGACATGAAAACCAGTGCATTCCCCACCGATGGCTCAGCATCTGAGACATCTCGTAAACGCACTCCTGCAGCTCGAGTGAGGGTCTCACTGACCAGTCACTTGAGCTGCAGGTACATGAGTACATGCACTATGGCCCAGGGGGGTCAATTTGACCCCCCGAGGCTACAGTCACAGTAATTGACGGTTGAAAATAAAACCGCAAATTATCGCAGCAGTACTGACTTTGCGGTCTCCCTCTGCCTCACTCCTCCTGCTCCCTCGCTCATCCCCCCCTGTCTCCTCCTGTAAACCCATCCCCTGCTCATCTGCCCTGTCCCTGCTGTCTCCAGCCCCACCTGACCATTGATCTCTACTGATCACCTCCCCCCGTCGCCTCCTCCCACCGCCTCCTGCTCACCACCGGAGCGATGATCACCTCCTCCCGGTGATCACTGCCCCGGGGATCACCTCCCCCTGTAGCCTCTTCCCGCCACCTTCTGCCCACCGCCGGAGCGGTGATCACCGGGAGGAGGTGATCACCGCTCCGGGGATCACCTGCTGCTGCCTGCTGCCGCCTGCTGCCACCTCCTACCACCTCCGGCCCCCTCTGGTCTTCTTCCAGTTCCGGGTCCTCATGACATCTTCTGTTGAGCCCCCCTGCCTGTGGGATGCCTTTCCTGCAGCCTGCAGTCAAGGGATCTGATAGTGATCCACATAGTGGATCACTGCACCCGGGCTGCCAGATCACTGTTCTGCAGTCCGATCCGCCTGCATGGGGATCGAGCAGCAGAAAGCGATCTCGCAGCCTCGGCGCATTGATCCACATAGTGGATCACTGCACCCGGGCTGCCAGATTGCTGCTCTGCAGTCTGATCCTCCTGCATTGGGATCGAGCTGCAGAAAGCAATCTCGCAGCCCCGACGCTGCACACGGGCTGCCAGATCCCTGCTTTGCAGTCTGATCCTCCTGCATGGGGATCGAGCTGCAGAAAGTGATCTCGTAACCCCGGAGCTGCACGCAGGCTGCCAGATCGCTGCTCTGCCGTCCAATCCTCCTGCATGGGGATCGAGCTGCAGAAAGTGATCTCGCAGCCTCGGCGCAGTGATCCACATAGTGGATCACTGCACCCGGGCTGCCAGATTGCTGCTCTGCAGTCCGATCCTCCTGCATGGGGATCGAGCTGCAGAAAGTGATCTCACAGCCTCGGAGCTGCACCAAGGCTGCCAGATCGCTGCTCTGCCATCTAATCCGACTGCATGGGGATCGAGCTGCAGAAAGCAATCTCGCAGCCTCGGCGCAGTGATCCACATAGTGGATCACTGCACCCGGGCTGCCAGATCGCTGCTCTGCAGTCTGATCCGCCTGCATGCAGATCGAGCTGCAGAAAGTGATCTCGCAGCCTCGGCGCAGTGATCCACATAGTGGATCACTGCACCTGGGCTTCCAGATCGCTACTTTGCAGTCCGATCCACCTGCATGGCGATCGTGCATCGTGGGACCTTCATTGTGGACTACGTCGGAGGCAATCGAGCGTCGTGGGACCTTCGTTCTGGACTACATCGGATCTTTTTATAATAAAGATGGAGTCCGTGTTTTGTGTGTGTTTTTTTTCAAATAAAAAGATTTCTCTCTGTGTGGTGTATTTTTTGACTATTTACTAGAGATTCCTAATGGAAGGGTCTAACATTGGCCCGACATTATGAATCTCGGGTTAGTGCCAGCTGCCAATAAACAAGCTGGCATTAACCCCTTTATTACCCAGTTTGCCACCGGCTCCAGGGCAACTGGAAGATTCTGGGTACAGCGCCAAAAAATGGCGCTTCAATGAATGCGCCATTTTCTTGGGTGGGTGCGGGCTGCAATTCGCAGCATGGGGTCCCAGAACGCTTGGGCCTCTTCATGCTATGGATTCCAGCCCCCAGCTGCCTAGTTGTACCTGGCTGGACCAAAAATATGGCGGAGCCCCAAGTCATTTTTTTTCTAAAATTAGTTCTAGAAAAAAAAATGGGTTCGCTGTATTTTTGGCTGCCAGCCAGGTACAACGAGGCAGCTGGGGGTTGGTGGCAGTTCGTATCTGCCAAGTTGTACTTGGCTGAAGCAAAAATATGACGAAGCCCCACATCATTTTTTTTATTACTTCTACAAATAAAATGCAAATAAAATGACATGGAGCATTCATACAGAGAATGGCAGCAACTCACCGGGCAGGTTTCAGCAGTGTTTCTTTATTATTTATTCCATGAAAACAGGCGGTTTTTCAGGGGTATCGTATCTCTAACCTGTAAGTGCACCCTGGGACAGGAAATCCAGCAGAGCTGTGAGGGGAAACACAGGTGCCCCTGAAAGAAGGGAAAGGAGAGCTCTTTGTCGACTCGCTGGTGCCCAGCTGCCCTGAAGTAAGTGTAAAACGACATGGAGCTTTGCAGTATTTCTGATTGCCAGCCAGGTACTACTTGGCAGTTAGGGGGCTGGAATCCTCAGCGTGGGAAGACCCAAGCGTTGTGGGCCCCCCACGCTGCAATTTGCAACCCACAGACACCCCAGAAAATAGCGCAATAAATAGAGGCGTCATTTTCTGGTGCTGTACCCCAAGTCTTCCAATTGCTCTTCTGCTGGTGGCACACAGGGGCTCTCTGTATGCGACATGGTGTCTGCTAACAAGTTGAATGGAAAATTAGCTACAGTTGTTATGCGGACACCATGTTGCGTATGGAGAGCCTCTGTGTGCCTGAACACTGGAGCTCCCCCATAAGTGACCCCATTTTAGAAACAAGACCCCCCCAAGGAACTTATCTAGATGCATAGTGAGCACTTTGATCCCCCAGGGGCTTCACAAATTAATCCGTAAAAATGAAAAAAGAAAATTTTTGTGGAAACAAAAGTACTTTTTCATTCTTACAGATCAATTTGTGAAGCACTTGGAGGTTCAAAGTGCTCACTATGCATCTAGATAAGTTCCTTGGGGGTCTAGTTTCCAAAATGGGGTCAGTTGTGGGGGAGCTCTAATGTTTAGGCACAAAGGGGCTCTCCAAACGCGATATGGTGCCCGCTAACAATTTGGAAAATTAGCTCAAATTGTTAGCAGACACCATGTCGCGTTTGGAGAGCCTCTGTGTGCCTAAACATTGGAGCTCCCCCACAACTGACCCCATTTTGGAAACTAGACCCCCCAGGGAACTTATCTAGATGGGTGGTAAGCACTTTGAACCACCAAATGTTTCACAAATTGATCTGTAAAAATTAAAAAGTACTTTTTTTTCACAAACATTTTCTTTTAGCCTAAATGTTTTCATTTTGACATGGGCAACAGGATAAAA
Source organism: Allobates femoralis (assembly GCA_033576535.1). Taxonomy (NCBI): domain Eukaryota; kingdom Metazoa; phylum Chordata; class Amphibia; order Anura; family Aromobatidae; genus Allobates; species Allobates femoralis. The sequence goes on from JARQOC010000005.1 coordinate 175,887,112, forward strand.
TGCATCCTAACATTTGTAGGGCAGTTTCTCCTGAGTACACCGATACCTCATATGTGGTCATAAAACACTGTCTGGGCGCACGGCAGGGCTCAGAAGTGAAGGAGCGCCATTTCACTTTTTGAATGGAAAATTAGCTCCAAAAGTCAAATTGCACTCCTTCCCTTCTGAGCCCTGCCGTGCGCCCAAACAGTGGTTTATGACCACATATGAGGTATCGGTGTACTCAAGAGAAATTGCCCAACAATTTTGGGATCCATTTTATCCTGTTGCCCATGAGAAAATGAAAGAATTGAAGCTAAAAGAAAATTTTTGATAGAAAAATTTAAATGTCCATTTTTTCCTTCCACATTGCTTTAGTTCCTGTGAAGCACCTGAAGGGTTAATAATCTTCTTGAATATAGTTTTGAGTTGCTTGAAAGGTGCAGTTTTTGGAATGGTGTCATGTTAGGGAGTTTTCTGTCATGTACACCCCTCAAAGGGACTTCAAATGTGATGTGGTCACTAAAAAAATGGTTTTGTAAATTTTGCTGGAAAAATGAAAAATTGCTGATGAACTTTGAACCCTTATAACTTCCTACCAAAAAAAAATTTATTTTCCAAAATTGTGCTGATGTAAAGTAGACATGTGGGAAATGTTATTTATTAACTATTTTGTGTCACATAACTCTCTAATTTAGCAGAATAAAAATTCAAAATTTGAAAATTGCAAAATTTTCTAAATTTTTGTAAAATTTTAGATTTTTTCACAACTAAACGCAAAAATTATCGACCTAAATTTAATACTAACATGAAGCCCAATATGTCACAAAAAACAATCTCAGAATCACTAGGATCCGTAGAAGCATTTTAGAGTTATTACCTCATAAAGGGACACTGGTCAGAATTGCCAAAAATGCCAAGGTCTTTAGGGTCAAAATAGGCTGGGTCATGAAGGGGTTAATGCCTTGTAAGTTCTTCCTGATAACTGTCTACAAATTTCAGAATGAAGGAGGTGTCTAAACCCAATTACAATTTATGGATATGATTATTATTTGTTTAGTTTTTAGCTTATTAGTAAACCCCAGCATGAACATCCGAATAATGAAGTATGCAGGTGGCTCTCCTACTGCTATTATATGGCTATTGTAAGAATGTTAAAACTTTCACTCCAAATTTTCTATTTTTATTCATTTTTTTCTTCATTTTTGTTTTTTTCCTTCTTCCAAGAGCCATAACTTTTTATTTTTTACATCCACACTGGCAAAAAAGGGATGCTTCCTGTGGGACAAGTTGTAATTTTGAATGGAACCACTCATTCTACCATATAGAGTACCATATATACTCGTGTATAAGCCGACTTTTTCAGCCCAAAAATTGGGCTGAAAAGTCCCCCTTTGGCTTATTCACGAGTCATATACTGTGTGGTGTGGTGGGGGCTGTGTCCGGGCACAGGAGGAGGCGGGGGGAGGCTGCAGAATGAGCGGCACGTCACGTGGTGCTGCTCATTAATTATGCATGGGGAGCAGCGCATAGTACATTGCTGCTCCCCTGCACAATACAGCCTCCCCCGCTGCCTCCCCGCCCCATGTATACAGAGGCCCCCCCAGCAGGGGTAATCTCACCCCTCGGTCTGCAGGCACCCGGGTCCCCCAGCTGCTCCGTCTGCGTGCGCGGCTTCTAATACCGGCGTCCTCCCCGCTCTTCCTGGTTGAATGCAATCATGTGACCGCGGTCACATGATCACATTCAAACAGGAAGTGCGGGAAAGATGCCGGTATTAGAAGCCGCGCACGCAGACAGAGCAGCTGGAGGGACCCGGGTGCCTGCAGACCGAGGGGGTGAGATTACCCCTGCTGGGGCTGTATTACCCCTGCTGGGGGCCCCTGCATTACCCCTGTTGGGGGGCCTGCATTACCACTGTGGGGGGCCTGCATTACCCCTGTGGGGGGGCCTGCATTACCCCTGTGGGGGGCCTGTATTACCCCTGTGGGGGGCCTGTATTACCCCTGTGGGGGGGCCTTCATTACCCCTGTGGGGGGCCTGCATTACCCCTGTGGGGGGGCCTGTATTACCCCTGTGTGGGGCCTGCATTACCCCTGTGGGGGGCCTGTATTACCCCTGTGGGGGGCCTGTATTACCCCTGTGGGGGGCCTGCATTACCCCTGTGGGGGGCCTGTATTACCCCTGCGGGTGGGCCTGTATTACCCCTGTGGGGGGCCTGTATTACCCCTGTGGGGGGCCAGTATTACCCCTGTGGGGGGGCCTGCATTACCCCTGTGGGGGGCCTGTATTACCCCTGCGGGGGGGCCTGTATTGCCCCTGCTGGCGACAACTGTATACTAGTTATGGCTGCTATATACAGGGATGGTGGGCTATATACCAGTGATAGGGGGCTTTATAACAGGACGGTGGTCTGCTGCATTGGTAGTTTACTGTTTCTATTTAAAATAAAAGTTCAACATTTTATTCGTATCTATTTTCATTTTTAAAATTTTTCAGTACCGGTAGCTGCTGCATTGTCCACCCTAGGCTTATACGCGAGTCAATAGGTTTTCCCAGTTTTTGAGGGCAAAAGTAGGGGGGTCGGCTTATACATGGGTCAGCTTATACACGAGTATATACGGTAGTTAAAAACAGAATTCCGCAAATTGTTTTTGAGGGTTTCTTATTTACTATGTTAACTACCTTATTTTTTATACTATAAGACACACCATAGCATAAGACACATCTAGGTTTTAGAGATGGAAAATAAGGAATAAAAAAAGATTTGAAGCAAAATATCTGATAAAAGCTATGAGAGGACAATATTGCCATGAGACCTGAGTGGTGTCGATAAAGTATCATATGAAAACGCCAGAAAGTGAGTATAAGAACCGGGGACGGGGGCTTACATTTAAAGCGCCACTCAAGAGCTGAATAAAAAACACTGGAGTGCTACTTAAAGATGACTTGGGTGCCATTCATGTCAAGTTCACATTCCAAAGGATCTGCAGAACATGCTGGAAGTTATAGAGTACCACAGGAGTGATAGAATGCTTGTATTCACAGTTCTTTATTAACACTTATTAAAAAATAATTCTTAACTTTTAAAAGGTGTCCTCACGCATTTAAAATGCTTTCACTCTGATCCTGCCACTTTGCAAGAAACAAGGAAGTCTCTCATCTGCAGGACGTTCAGTGATGTCATGAAGAGGCAGGGTCATAGAAGAACATGACAGTACTGTGCCCTGCCTCTTCATTACATCACTGTAGGTCCTTAAGTAGGTGAGAAACTTTCTGATTTCTAGCATGGTTGCAGGAGCTGCACTGATGTGAGTACTCTGAACAGACTGCGCATTGTGTTGATAAAGTATGCCATGCTCTGGCCCTGTCACTACAGTGACACTTCCTCCATGTCTGGTGACTCCCTGCTCCTGCTCCTGCCTCCTTCTTATGATCTAGTCAGCCCAGCAGACACAAGATCTTCCCAGTCACTGTAGAAATTCAGCAGCTGGGGTAACCACGTGTGCCTGCTGTTTAACGTAAAGGAATATTCATTTGCTGCTTCCCACACCTACTTCTCAGCAATGAAGCCAGCGCTATGAGGTGGGTATGGAGAGCCTCCCGACAAGCAGTGAATGTTCAAATACTTTAAACAGTGGTAACACGTGGTTGCACTAGCAACCGGTTTCCTGCATTGGTGACCCTTTCCGGCTTCCTGTGATCCCGGGCCACCACTACCCACTCCCCACAGCGAGCCAGTATAAGACACATTTGGAATATAAGATGAACCCTAAACGTTCCTCCCAAATTTGGAGGAAAATAAATGCATATTAGAGTCCAAAAAATACGGTATATGATAATGATGATTTTGCAAGATAATTACTTAGGTCAGTACAAGCATGCACATACCAAACATGTATAGTGTTCTTTTTTTTAAGAGGAAAAAAAAAAGCTTTCCTTGACATTTTCTGAAACACGTAACATTTAAATTTATTGGGATCTGGGGCTAAGTGATAGCTTATTTTTTGCGCCCTGAGATGGCATTTTTTCTGAGTAGGTGTGATGTAGGTGCGATGTTGTGATTGCCTCTTTTTGCATTTTATTGTAATGTAGCAGCCAAAAAAATTAAATTTTGATATTTTTATTTTCTTCTCGTTATGCCGTTTACTGATCTAATTAATTTACTTTATATTTTGATAGATCAGAGTTTTACGAACAAAGCAATACTAATTACTGTATGTATATGTTTGATGTTTTTTAAATTGTTGTAATGCTGTTATCAAGGGAGTTGGGACCCTGAGCAATTGCCGAGTCTGCCCCCCTTAATGCTGGCTCTGACTACTTATCAACCTCCAAATATCTTTAGTTTTCATTTAGTTTGTACAAGAAAATAAATTTACATATGGTTTCAAAATTTGTAATTTTCTAGGTTATAATATATTTAGCTCCATTACCTTGGTGCACTAATTGTAAAAGTCTACTTTAAAAATGTAAAATATAAATTCTTAGTTGTGCAGTGTCTGGGAACTGGCTATCAACCTTATGGAGACAGCTAAGTAGGTGGGGAGATTGTAGCCACTTCCCTCCTCTCAGATATATGCAAATTTGCACTTCGTTAAGGAAGTGGAGAAACTCCAGTGCCACATTTAAGCAGCTTCCTCAAAGTCATAATCGCTTTGCAACAAGCTTTTAATATAACTAAGGGATTTGTGCCAGATCAGAACCCCAAACTACAGACGCTGCATTTCGGGATAACTGCCCCTCATCAGTGTAGTGTGTGGGATATTCTGATCTGGCTGTGTGAGTGGGTTAAGACAAGGTCTGGGAACTTGCTATCTACCTTATGGAGACAGCTAAGTAGGTGAAGAGATTGTAGCCACTTACCTCCTCTCAGATATATGCAAATTTGCACTTTGTTAAGGAAGTAGAGAAACTCCAGTGCCACATTTAAGCAGCTGCTCAAAGTCATAATCGCTTTCCAACAAGCTTTTAATATGACTAAGGGATTTGTGCCAGATCAGAACCCCAAACTACAGACGCTGCGTTTCGGGGTAACTGCCCCTCATCAGTGTAGTGTGTGGGATATCCTGATCTTGCTGTGTGAGTGGGCAGTTAAATTTTACAGGCTAAAATTGATAGGCATCTGCCTAAATAACTTTTTATTTAATCAAATTAAAATTACATTATCAAATCCTCCAGGTTTATATCATTTATATAAAGAACATTGATCTAGCAAATACCCTGGAAATACACATGCAAATACATAGTCATTACACATTCAGTGAACTTTTCTAACAGGCAGTGCAATTAGCAAGGTTGTCCTTCTCATGATCCTTTCATATCAGAATAATTGCTGAAGGAAAGCATACATAAGAATAGGGTACTTTGGAAAACTTGTATAAAATGTATCTGTCTATTCAATGCAAACACACTCTGACCTTACTGGAACTTGCTTGGGGGCCTTTTCAATCAAACTTCTTTAGTTAAAACAATAACATCTAGTACAGATGTCTGTTTCACTACTTATCATTCATTACAATGTAAACTTACTTCAAGTGAAAATGATTTCATTGTGTTCTTTTTTTTAGGGTAATTAGGCCAGTTTCACACTAGCGTTTGTCTGCGCTGCGTAGGCAGGTGGCTCAGTGTGTGCAGTGACGCATGTGTCCTCTCTCCCTATGCTTAACATGGCGTTGCGTTGAAATGCATAGTTTCTGTGAGCATAGAAAACGCAACTTGTTGCATTTTCTGTGGGTCTGAAGATGCTTGATTTGTACGTAAACCTCTGCAAGCACACAAATCATATATGCAGTCCAATGGTAATGCATAGCCATCCAGATGACAACATAAGTAAACGCATACAAAATCTCTCTCTTTCTCCTTCCCAACTGCTAACATGGTGTTCTATGGTAGGGCAGTCACTTCACTACATTCCTATGGATTTTTCACTCACTATACAGCCAAAGAATACATGCTGCGAATGCCACCGCATGTATGCGTTCTTGCCTGTGTTTGCACAAGTTTGTTCAGACGCAAGCGGCATGAACGCCAATGTATAATAATGTGAGCCAGAGATCTTGATTCCAGTGATGTGTCACTTACTGGGTTGCTCAGAGTAGTTTTGATAAAATCACTATTTAATCAGCTGGAGATTTTCATTTGGGGACAACTTGGCTTGCTGCCAGATTATCCAGCATATGCATGAACTGCTAAATCTGCAGCAGAGAAAACTGTATTTTTTTTTATCAAAATGACAGCACGCAGCTCAGTAAGTGATAGGGCCTGTGCCCAGAGTGCATATTTTTATGCTTTGTTTAGATATTGAGAATCTGCATTTCTATCCTGAACTCAGCAAAGTTTAAAGCCCCCGTCACACAGGGCGACATCGCCGCCCATCACAGAGGCGATGTGGGGGCGTGGCCTATCACCGGCGTCAATGCCCCTCTCATGTAAACGGGCCATGTCGGCAGTGCCGGGCGGTCTGAAACCAGGCAACAATCATGGGGCGATGTGCACACATCGCCCCATGTAACCAGGCGCCGGCGACCTGTCATGTGATGGGAGCCATAGGCTCCCATTGTCCTGCATCGCCGCTGGAGTTTCCAGACACCCTGGTGGCGATGCCGCCTGACAGCTCGCCGGCGGGGGGCTGGAGGTATCGTTTAAAAGGGGGACGGCGACGCTGGCGGGGCGCCAAAAACGTGCGCGCACCCGCCAGTCACCGCCGACATCCCCAGCCTCGTCCCGTCGCCTGGTGTGACGGGTGCTTTAAGGTACCGTTACATGATAAGATATCGTGAACGATATCGCTCAAACGTCACGGGTTTTGAGTTGTTCAAACAACATCGTTAGTACATCGTTGCCTGTAACACCGCGATATGACTTCGATAAAACGTTGGATCGCTGATTGCAGATTTAAGAACATGTTCTCAAATCAGACAATCTTGGATCAAGCAACCTGCTGCATCGTTCTGTGTGACACCGCGATAACTATATATATATAGAGAGACCTTGGCTCACCAAGTACAGTTAGGGCCAGAAATATTTGGACAGTGACACAAGTTTTGTTATTTTAGCTGTTTACAAAAACATGTTCAGAAATACAATTATATATATAATATGGGCTGAAAGTGCACACTCCCAGCTGCAATATGAGAGTTTTCACATCCAAATCGGAGAAAGGGTTTAGGAATCATAGCTCTGTAATGCATAGCCTCCTCTTTTTCAAGGGACCAAAAGTAATTGGACAATGGACTCTAAGGGCTGCAATTAACTCTGAAGGCGTCTCCCTCATTAACCTGTAATCAATGAAGTAGTTAAAAGGTCAGGGGTGGATTCCAGGTGTGTGGTTTTGCATTTGTAAGCTGTTGCTGTGACCAGACAACATGCGGTCAAAGGAACTCTCAATTGAGGTGAAGCAGAACATCCTGAGGCTGAAAAAAAAGAAAAAATCCATCAGAGAGATAGCAGACATGCTTGGAGTAGCAAAATCAACAGTTGGGTACATTCTGAGAAAAAAGGAATTGACTGGTGAGCTTAGGAACTCTAAAAGGCCTGGGCGTCCACGGATGACAACAGTGGTGGATGATCGCCGCATACTTTATTTGGTGAAAAAGAACCCATTCACAACATCAACTGAAGTCCAGAACACTCTCAGTGAAGTAGGTGTATCTGTCTCTAAGTCAACAGTAAAGAGAAGACTCCATGACAGTAAATACAAAGGGTTCACATCTAGATGCAAACCATTCATCAATTCCAAAAATAGACAGGCCAGAGTTAAATTTGCTGAAAAACACCTCAAGAAGCCAGCTCAGTTCTGGAAAAGTATTCTATGGACAGATGAGACAAAGATCAACCTGTACCAGAATGATGGGAAGAAAAAAGTTTGGAGAAGAAAGGGAACGGCACATGATCCAAGGCACACCACATCCTCTGTAAAACATGGTGGAGGCAACGTGATGGCATGGGCATGCATGGCTTTCAATGGCACTGGGTCACTTGTGTTTATTGATGACATAACAGCAGACAAGAGTAGCCGGATGTATTCTGAAGTGTACCGGGATATACTTTCAGCCCAGATTCAGCCAAATGCTGCAAAGTTGATTGGACGGCGCTTCATAGTACAGATGGACAATGACCCCAAGCATACAGCCAAAGCTACCCAGGAGTTCATGAGTGCAAAAAAGTGGAACATTCTGCAATGGCCAAGTCAATCACCAGATCTTAACCCAATTGAGCATGCATTTCACTTGCTCAAATCCAGACTTAAGACGGAAAGACCCACAAACAAGCAAGACCTGAAGGCTGCGGCTGTAAAGGCCTGGCAAAGCATTAAGAAGGAGGAAACCCAGCGTTAGGTGATGTTCATGGGTTCCAGACTTAAGGCAGTGATTGCCTCCAAAGGATTCGCAACAAAATATTGAAAATAAAAATATTTTGTTTGGGTTATGTTTATTTGTCCAATTACTTTTGACCTCCTAAAATGTGGAGTGTTTGTAAAGAAATGTGTACAATTCCTACATTTTCTATCAGACATTTTTGTTCAACCCTTCAAATTAAACGTTACAATCTGTACTTGAATTCTGTTGTAGAGGTTTCATTTCATATCCAATGTGGTGGCATGCAGAGCCCAACTCGCGAAAATTGTGTCACTGTCCAAATATTTTCGGCCCTAACTGTAAATACGGGTGCTTAGAGGAAAAAAAATTCAATATATAATGAAACTCTAGCACACCAAACCCAAGGAAAACGCAAGTAACAATATCTTCTGGATGCTGTATTTTTATTATTATCAGGATCCCAATTAAGTCTTAAACTCAAAAAAAAACATTTTTCTGCCACATACGGCCTTCATCAGTTTACTGAGCTATAAGAATACATACAATAAACATATTTTTAGTCATCATGTACAAAAAATTAAAATCAAAATACAGAGAATTTACTTCATACAAAAAATACAACATATACATACAGATCAAAGCAGCAAAGATATTTGATGGATCTATTTTTGTTTGGGGCAAAACTGTCCCTTATATATAAGAAAACATGCTAAATACAGATGCTTTGGAAAAAAGGAGAAAATAAAATATACCTTGATCTAAGATACTTTAAGCAGTGCGGATTTTAATGCGGCATACAGTTCAGCTTAACCACAAAGAATAAGTATCTATATAAGGTAGATAAGGAAAAAAGTAGGAATTTCAGTCATGACATAGAAACTAAACAATGAATATAATTTGAAAAGGTAGTGTATTGTGGCAGAATGTGATACCTATGGTTAGAGGCAGCTGAAACCTGGTCTGTATGGACAACTGGATAATAAAGTAACAGACAGCACCCCTTGATGTGAAGATGGATATGGGAATCTACAGTTGTGGCCAAAAGTATTGACACCCCTGTCAGATAATACTCAGTTTCTTCCGGAAAATTATTATTATTATTATTATTATTTATTTATATAGCGCCATTAGGTTCCATGGCGCTTTACATGAGGATGAGGGAGACAAGAACAAGTACACTAAATCTAGGCGATCAGGACGTACAGGTACAGGAGGGGCAGGGACCCTGTCCACGAGGGCTCACAGTCTAAGAGGGGCGGGTTAGGATACAGTAGGATGGGGGAATGTCAGGTATGGGGCGGTCGGCTGGGTCTCATGGCAGGTTTTAGGCTTGACGGAACAAGTGAGTCTTCAGGTGACACTTGAAGCTACTCAGGTTAGGAGAGTGTCTGACGTGTTCGGGCAGGGAGTTCCAGAGTAAGGCAGATGCCCGGGAGAAGTCCTGGACTCGGTTGTGTGAAGAGGTGATGAGGGGGGAGCAGAGGAGGAGTTCTTGAGAGGAGCGGAGGTTGCGTGAGGGTAGGTATTGGGAGACCAGGTCGTAGATGTATGGTGGGGCCAGGTTGTGTATGGCTTTGTACACCATGGTTAGTGTTTTGAATTGGGATCTCTTGGAGACAGGGAGCCAGTGAAGGCCTTGGCAGAGGGGGGAGACAGGGGAGTAGCGAGAGGACATGTAGATGAGTCAGGCAGCGGAGTTGAGGATAGACTGGAGAGGTGTAAGGGAGTTAGCCGGTAGGCCATTGAGAAGGAGGTTGCAGTAGTCAAGGCGGGAGATGATAAGAGCATGGATGAGTGTTTTAGCGGTGTCATGGGTGAGGAAGGAGCGGATCCGTGAGATGTTCTTGAGCTGGAGCCGGAGGGATGTGGTGAGGGCCTCGATGTGGGGCTTGAAGGATAGGGAGGAGTCAAGGGTTACCCCTAGGCACTTGGCTTGGGGGACTGGGAGAGGGCGCAGTCGTTGATGCAGATGGATAGGTTGGGAGGTGGGGTGGAATTTCTTGGGGGGAAGAATATGAATTCAGTTTTGTCCATGTTGAGTTTAAGGAAGCGAGCAGAGAAGAAGGATGAGATGGCGGAAAGGCATTGTGGGATTTTCAAGAGTAGGGAGGTGATGTCAGGGCCGGACAGGTAGATTTGGGTGTCGTCGGCGTAGAGGTGGTACTGGAGGCCATGGGACTCAATGAGTTGCCCTAGGCCGAGAGTGTAAATGGAGAAAAGTAGGGGTCCCAGGACCGAACCTTGGGGGACTCCGACAGAAAGGGGGGTAGGGTGAGGAGGAGGTGTGGGAGTGCGAGATGCTGAAGGTCTGGTGCGCTAGGTATGAGGAGATCCAGAAGAGGGCAAGGTGGGTGATGCCAAGGGATTCCAGGATCCGGAGAAGAAGGGAGTGGTCAACCGTGTTGAAGGCGGCAGACAGGTCAAGGAGTAGCAGGATGGAGTAGTGGTGTTTGTTCTTGGCGGTCAGTAGGTCGTTGGTGACTTTGGTCAGGGCTGTTTCGGTGGAATGGAGGGGTCGGAAGCCGGACTGTAGGCGGTCGAAGTGGGAGCACGAGGAGAGGTGAGAGGACAGTTCGGAGTGGACGTGATGTTCAAGTAGCTTAGAGGCGAATGGGAGAAGAGATATGGGGCGATAGTTAGAGACAGAAGTAGGGTCAAGTGAGGTTTTTTTTAGGATGGGCGTGATTAGGGTGTGTTTGAAGGCCGAGGGGAAGGTACCAGTGCTAAGTGAAAGATTAAAGCGAACCTGTCACCCCCCCCAGACATGAAAAGCTGAGCTCCCCACCTTCTGCAGCACTATGGCTACCTCAGACAAGGTTTATATTGCATTTAGCATAACTATATTCACTGAAATATGCACTTATATATTATGAGGCAGTTACCAGGACCGAAGACCGGGAGGCGGGGTTTCCAGTGTCTGTGTGCCGCCCCCGTGCTGTCCATCATCCCTCTGTGTCGGGGATGGTGCGATTCCTCCACCCCCTCCTCGCTCTAACCGGCGCCTGCGCTTTGTTTTAGGTTGCCGGGCATGCGCAGTGCGCGCTGCCCGACAACTTCCTGGTCCCCTCGCACCTGCGCAGTCCGCCAACCCCGCAGTGGGTTATTCATTATCCACACTGCGGGGCGGCAAAACGGCGCCTGCGCATTTGCTGTGCTGCAGGGGCACCTCTGACTGCCTTTCTCCTCCCACTCAAAGCCGACTGTCAAACTAGAAAACCGGCACCGAGGAGAGAGGCAGGAAGAACAGGAGGAGCCACACACTATGCCTGCTGGAAATGGGGAGAAAGACAAACGTAACTTTACCCTTCCTCACACACAATCCCTCTATCTATATCTATCATTTCTATCTTTCATTCTATCTTTCATTCTATCTTTAATTCTATCTTTCATTCTATCTTTCATTCTATCTTTCCATCTATCTCTCTATCTGTCTACCTATCTATCTATCCTTCTATTTATCCCTCTTTCTATCTATCTATCCCTCTATCTATCCCTCTATTTATCCCTCTATCTATCTATCTATTTCTCTTTCTTTATGTCCATTCTTCTACCCATCTATCTTTCTATCTATCTATCTATCTATCTATCTATCTATCTATCTATCTATCTCTCTATTTATCTTTCTGTCTGTCTATCCCTCTATCTGTCTATCCCTCTGTCTAACCCTCTATCTGTCTGTCCATCCATCTATCCCTCTATCAATCTATCTATCCCTTCATCCATCCATCCATCTATCCCTCTCTTTCTATCTATTTCTCTATCTATCTATCTTTCCATCTATCTATCCCTCTATTTATCCCTCTTTCTATCTATCTATCTATCTATCTATCTATCCCTCTATTTATCCCTCTTTCTATCTATCTATCCCTCTATTTATCCCTCTTTCTATCTATCTATCCCTCTATTTATCCCTCTTTCTATCTATCCCTCTATTTATCCCTCTATCTATCTATCTATCTATCTATCTATCCCTCTATCTATCCTCTCTATCTATCCTCTCTATCCCTCTCTATCTATCCCTCTCTATCCATCTGTCTATCTATCCTCTATCTCTCTGTCTATCCCTCTATCTGTCTATCCCTCTATCTGTCTATCCCTCTATCTGTCTATCCCTCTATCTGTCTATCCCTCTATCTGTCTGTCCATCCATCTATCCCTCTATCAATCTATCTATCCCTTCATCCATCCATCTATCCCTCTCTTTCTATTTCTCTATATATCCATCTATCTATCTATCCCTTCATCCATCCATCCCTCCATCTCTATCTGTCCATCCATCTATCTCTTAATCTATCTATCTGTCTATCTATTATTTATCCATCTATCCCTCTATCAATCTATCCATCTGTCCATCTATCTGTCCCTCTCTATCTATCCCTCTCTATCTATCCCTCTATTTATCCCTCTATTTATCCCTCTTTCTATCTATCTATCCCTCTATTTATCCCTCTTTCTATCCCTCTATTTCTCTTTCTTTATGTCCATTCTTCTATACATCTATCTATCAATCCATCTTTCTATCTATCTATCTATCTATCTATCTATCTATCTCTGTATTTATCTTTCTGTCTGTCTATCCGTCTATCTGTCTATCCCTCTGTCTATCCCTCTATCTGTCTATCCCTCTGTCTATCCCTCTATCTGTCTGTCCATCCATCTATCCCTCTATCAATCTATCTATCCCTTCATCCATCCATCTATCCCTCTATCTATCTATCCCTTCATCCATCCATCCATCCATCCCTCTATCTATCTCTATCTGTCCATCCATCTATCTCTTAATCTATTTATCTATCCCTCTATCCATCTATCCCTCTATCCATCTATCCCTCTATCTATCTATCCCTCTATCAATATATCCCTCTATCAATATATCCCTCTATCAATCTATCCCTCTATCAATCTATCCCTCTATCAATCTATCCCTCTATCAATTTATCTCAATCTATCCCTCTATCTATCCCTCTATCCTCTCTATCTATCCTATCTATCCTCTCTATCTATCCCTCTCTATCTATCCCTCTCTATCCATCTGTCTATCTAGCCCTCTATCTCTCTGTCTATCTGTCTATCCCTCTATCTGTCTATCCCTCTATCTGTCTATCCCTCTATCTGTCTATCCCTCTATCTGTCTATCCCTCTATCTGTCTGTCCATCCATCTATCCCTCTATCAATCTATCTATCCCTTCATCCATCCATCTATCCCTCTCTTTCTATTTCTCTATCTATCCATCTATCTATCTATCCCTTCATCCATCCATCCCTCCATCTCTATCTGTCCATCCATCTATCTCTTAATCTATCTATCTGTCTATCTATCTATTATCTATCCATCTATCCCTCTATCAATCTATCCATCTGTCCATCTATCTGTCCCTCTCTATCTATCCCTCTCTATCTATCCCTCTCTATCTATCCCTCTCTATCTATCCCTCTAGCAGAGCGAGTCTGGCTGACAGCAGGGTTCAGCTCAGGTCATAATGACCTGAGCTGAACCCTGACTGTTTAGTCAGTTCTCAGCTCTGCTACATCCCTGTGTGTCTATGCACAGGGATGTAGGAGAGCTGAGAATGCATTTTGGACTACGTCGGACGGAAGAGGATTTTTTAAATAAAGATGGAGTCCCTAATTGTCTTCTGTTTTATTTCTAATAAAATTATTTTTCTCTGTGTTGTGTTTTTTTTTTATATTGATTACTGTAAATTCATGGCGGTCATGTCTAATATTGGCGTGACCGCCATAAATTTCGGGCTTAGGGCCAGCTAATAATACAAAGCTGGCCCTAACCCCTTTATTACCCAGTGAGCCACCCGCCACCAGGGCCACTGGAAGAGCGGGGTTCAGCGCCAGAAGATGGCGCTTCAATGAACGCGCCATCTTCTGGGGCGGCTGCGGGCTGCAATTTGCAGCGGGGGGTGCCCAGAAAGCTTGGGCCTCCCTGCGCTGCAGATTCCAGCCCCTAGCTGCTTAGCTGTACCTGGCTGGACATAGAAATTGCGCGGAGCCCCAGGCATTTTTTTTTAAATTATTTCATGAAATTCATGAAATAATAAAAAAAGGGGGCTCGCCTATATTCTTGTGTCCGGCCAGGTACAAATAGGCACTTGGGGGTTGGGGGCAGCCCGTTGCTGCCTGCTGGATCCGGCTGGTTACAGAAATACGGCGAAGCCCACGTCATTTTTTTTCTGAAAAATCAATAAAACAATATAAATAAAAGGGACTGCATCTTTATTAACCCTGGACCATGGTCGAGGGGTTAATAAAGATGCAGTCCCTTTTTAAGGTTTTATTGATTTTTCAGGAAAAAAAATGACGTGGGCTTCGCCGTCTTTCTGTAACCCGCCGGATCCAGCAGGCAGCAATGGGCTGCCCCCAACCCCCAGGTGCCTATTTGTACCTGGCCGGACACAAGAATATAGGCGAGCCCCCTTTTTTTATTATTTCATGAATTTCATGAAATAATAAAAAAAAAATGCCTGGGGCTCCGCGCAATTTCTATGTCCAGCCAGGTACAGCTAAGCAGCTGGGGGCTGGAATCTGCAGCGCAGGGAGGCCCAAGCTTTCTGGGCACCCCCCGCTGCAAATTGCAGCCCGCAGCCGCCCCAGAAGATGGCGCGTTCATTGAAGGGCCATCTTCTGGCGCTGAACCCCGCTCTTCCAGTGGCCCTGGTGGCGGGTGGCTCACTGGGTAATAAAGGGGTTAGGGCCAGCTTTGTATTATTAGCTGGCCCTAAGCCCGAAATTTATGGCGGTCATGCCAATATTAGACATGACCGCCATGAATTTCCAGTAATCAATATAAAAAAAAACACAACACAGAGAAAAATAATTTTATTAGAAATAAAACAGAAGACAATTAGGGACTCCATCTTTATTTAAAAAATCCTCTTCCGTCCGACGTAGTCCAAAACGCATTCTCAGCTCTGCTACATCCCTGTGCGTAGACACACAGGGATGTAGCAGAGCTGAGAACTGACTAAACAGTCAGGGTTCAGCTCAGGTCATTATTTCCTGAGCTGAACCCTGCTGTCAGCCAGACTCGCTCTGCTAGAGGGATAGATAGAGTGGGATAGATAGAGAGGGATAGATAGAGAGGGATAGATAGAGAGGGACAGATAGATGGACAGATGGATAGATTGATAGAGGGATAGATGGATAGATAATAGATAGATAGACAGATAGATAGATAGATTAAGAGATAGATGGATGGACAGATAGAGATGGAGGGATGGATGGATGAAGGGATAGATAGATAGATGGATAGATAGAGAAATAGAAAGAGAGGGATAGATGGATGGATGAAGGGATAGATAGATTGATAGAGGGATAGATGGATGGACAGACAGATAGAGGGATAGACAGATAGAGGGATAGACAGATAGACAGAGAGATAGAGGGATAGATAGACAGATGGATAGAGAGGGATAGATAGAGAGGGATAGATAGAGAGGATAGATAGGATAGATAGAGAGGATAGATAGAGGGATAGAAAGAGGGATAGATTGAGATGGACAGATAGATGGGATACATTGATAGAGGGATAGATTGATAGAGGGATAGATTGATAGAGGGATAGATTGATAGAGGGATAGATGGATAGAGGGATAGATGGATAGAGGGATAGATAGATAGATTAAGAGATAGATGGATGGACAGATAGAGATAGATAGAGGGATGGATGGATGGATGAAGGGATAGATAGATAGATAGAGGGATAGATGGATGGATGAAGGGATAGATAGATTGATAGAGGGATAGATGGATGGACAGACAGATAGAGGGATAGACAGAGGGATAGACAGATAGAGGGATAGACAGAGGGATAGACAGATAGAGGGATAGACAGACAGAAAGATAAATACAGAGATAGATAGATAGATAGATAGATAGATAGATAGATAGATAGATAGATAGATAGAAAGATGGATTGATAGATAGATGTATAGAAGAATGGACATAAAGAAAGAGAAATAGAGGGATAGAAAGAGGGATAAATAGAGGGATAAATAGAGGGATAGATAGAGAGGGATAGATAGAGAGGGACAGATAGATGGACAGATGGATAGATTGATAGAGGGATAGATGGATAGATAATAGATAGATAGACAGATAGATAGATTAAGAGATAGATGGATGGACAGATAGAGATGGAGGGATGGATGAATGAAGGGATAGATAGATAGATAGATAGATAGATAGATAGATAGATAGATAGATATATAGAGAAATAGAAAGAGAGGGATAGATGGATGGATGAAGGGATAGATAGATTGATAGAGGGATAGATGGATGGACAGACAGATAGAGGGATAGACAGATAGAGGGATAGACAGATAGAGGGATAGACAGATAGAGGGATAGACAGAGAGATAGAGGGATAGATAGACAGATGGATAGAGAGGGATAGATAGAGAGGGATAGAGAGGATAGATAGAGAGGATAGATAGATGGATAGATAGATAGATAGATAGATAGATAGATAGATAGATAGATAGATAGATAGATAGAAAGAGGGATAAATAGAGGGATAGATAGAAAGAGGGATAAATAGAGGGATAGATAGATAGAAAGAGGGATAAATAGAGGGATAGATAGATAGATAGATAGATAGATAGATAGATAGATAGATAGATAGATAGATAGAGGGATAAATAGAGGGATAGATAGATAGATAGAAAGAGGGATAAATAGAGGGATAGATAGATGGAAAGATAGATAGATAGAGAAATAGATAGAAAGAGAGGGATAGATGGATGGATGGATGAAGGGATAGATAGATTGATAGAGGGATAGATGGATGGACAGACAGATAGAGGGTTAGACAGAGGGATAGACAGATAGAGGGATAGACAGACAGAAAGATAAATAGAGAGATAGATAGATAGATAGATAGATAGATAGAAAGATAGATGGGTAGAAGAATGGACATAAAGAAAGAGAAATAGATAGATAGATAGAGGGATAAATAGAGGGATAGATAGAGGGATAGATAGATAGAAAGAGGGATAAATAGAAGGATAGATAGATAGGTAGACAGATAGAGAGATAGATGGAAAGATAGAATGAAAGATAGAAATAAAGATAGAAATGATAGATATAGATAGAGGGATTGTGTGTGAGGAAGGGTAAAGTTACGTTTGTCTTTCTCCCCATTTCCAGCAGGCATAGTGTGTGGCTCCTCCTGTTCTTCCTGCCTCTCTCCTCGGTGCCGGTTTTCTAGTTTGACAGTCGGCTTTGAGTGGGAGGAGAGAGGCAGTCAGAGGTGCCCCCTGCAGCACAGCAAATGCGCAGGCGCCGTTTTGCCGCCCCGCAGTGTGGATAATGAATAATCCACTGCGGGGTCGGCGGACTGCGCAGGTGCGAGGGGACCAGGAAGTTGTCGGGCAGCGCGCACTGCGCATGCCCGGCAACCTAAAGCAAAGCGCAGGCGCCGGTTAGAGCGAGGAGGGGGTGGAGGAATCGCACCATCCCCGACACAGAGGGATGATGGACAGCACGGGGGCGGCACACAGACACTGGAAACCCCGCCTCCCGGTCTTCGGTCCTGGTAACTGCCTCATATTATATAAGTGCATATTTCAGTGAATATAGTTATGCTAAATGCAATATAAACCTTGTCTGAGTGCAGCCTTAGTGCTGCAGAAGGTGGGGAGCTCAGCTTTTCATGTCTGGGGGGGGTGACAGGTTCGCTTTAAAGAGGTGGGTGAGGGCTGGGATGAAAATGGAAGTGTGGCTCGGAATGAGGTGGGATGGGAGCGGGTCGTGGGCGCTGGTGGTGGGGTGTGATTTTGACAGGAGGGAGGAGAGTTGGTCTTCAGTTATGGGGGGGAAGTGGCTGATGGAGGAGGAGGGCAGTGTAGGTGGGAAGGGGAGTTGTGGGGATAGTGGACCGAAGCTGCTTCTGATCTTGTCGATCTTCTCCTTGAAAGTCTTCAGCAGAGATGAGGGGAGAAGGGGGAGGAGCAGGCAGGCGAAGTAAGGAGTTGAAAGTTTTGAAGAGCTGTTTGGGGTTGCGGGACAGAGAGGTTATAAGGGATGAGAAGAACACTTGCTTGGCGGTAGCAAGTGCTGTCTTGAAGTCAGTGATGGACTGCTTGAACAGAGCAAAGTGCTCGGGGGGGTGAGACTTTTTCCATCTCCTCTCGGCGACTCTGGACACCCGTCTCAGGTTTTTAGTGAGGGTGGTGTGCCAGGGTTGCCTGTTAATGCGTGGATTGCAATCACAAATTCTTTGGTATTATTATCTTCAATTGATTTGTCTTCATTGAAAAAACACAGAAGAGAATGAAGCAAAAAGCAAAACATTGATCATTTCACACAAAACTCCAAAAATGGGCCAGGCAAAAGCATTGGCACCCTCAGCCTAATACAACCTTTAGCCAAAATTACTGCGATCAACCATTTCCGGTAACCATCAATGGGTTTCTTACAATGCTCTGCTGGAATTTTAGACCATGTTTCTTTGGCAAACTGCTCCAGGTCCCTGATATTTGAAGGGTGCCTTCTCCAAACTGGCATTTTTAGATCTCTCCACAGGTGTTCTATGGGATTCAGGTCTGGACACATTGCTGGCCACCTTAGAAGTCTCCAGTGCTTTCTCTCAAACCATTTTCTAGTGCTTTTTAAAGTGTGTTTTGGGTCATTGTCCTGCTGGAAGACCCATGACTTCTGAGGGAGACCCAGCTTTCTCACACTGGGCCCTACATAATGCTGCAAAATTTGTTAGTAGTCTTCAGACTTCATAATGCCATGCACACGGTCAAGCAGTCCAGTGCCAGAGGCAGCAAAGGAACCCCAAAATATCAGGGAACCTCCGCCATGTTTGACTGTAGGGACCATGTTATTTTCTTTGAATTTCTCTTTTTTTCTCCTGTAAACTCTATGTTGATGCCTTTGCCCAAAAAGCTCTACGTTTGTCTCATCTGACCAGAGAACATTCTTCCAAAACGTTTTAGGCTTTCTCAGGTAAGTTTTGGCAAACTCCAGCCTGGCTTTTTTATGTCTCTGGGTAAGAAGTGGGGTCTTCCTGGATATCCTACCATACAGTCCCTTTTCATTCAGACACCGACGGATAGTACGGGTTGACACTGTTGTACCCTCAGACTGCAGGGTAGCTTGAACTTGTTTGGATGTTAGTCGAGGTTCTTTATCCACCATCCGCACAGTCTTGCGTTGAAATCTCTCGTCAATTTTTCTTTTCTGTCCACATTTAGGGAGATTAGCCCCAGTGCCATGGGCTTTAAACTTCTTAATGACACTGCGCACGGTAGACACAAGAACATTCAGGTCATTGGAGATGGACTTGTAGCCTTGAGATTGCTCATGCTTCCTCACAATTTGGTTTCTCAAGTCCTTAGACAGTTCTTTGGTCTTCTTTCTTTTCTCCATGCTCAATGTGGTACACACAAGGACACAGGACAGAGGTTCAGTCAACTTTAATCCATGTCAACTGGCTACAAGTGTGATTTAGTTATTGCCAACACCTGTTAGGTGCCACAGGTAAGTTACAGGTGCTGTTTATTACACAAATTAGAGAAGAATCAAATGATTTTTCTAAGGGTGCCAATACTTTTGTCCACCCCCTTTTTTATGTGTCGTGTGGAATTATATCCAATTTGGCTTTAGGACAATTCTTTTTGTGTTTTTTTAATTGAAGACAAATTAAATGAAGATAATAATACCAAAGAATTTGTGATTGCAATCATTTTCAGGAAGAAACTGAGTATTATCTGACAGAATTGCAGGGGTGTCAATACTTTTAGCCACAACTGTATATAGTCTAGGTATAGAAAGAACATACATGTTATAAAGTTAATTACATGTGTTTTATGGGTCATATGAAGAACCACAAAGTTAATACCTTATGTAGACATCCAATACTGCATGGGGCTCATAGCTAAGGAAAAGCCTGTGCAAATGATTATATGGAAAGAATGAGCATAATGAAAAACACTCTTGTGCCATGTGTAAATGAAAGGCAGCTTACCATAGGGCTAATGTGTAAATCTGTAAAACACAAAGCCATATGTGTTTGGCAATAAAGTGGGAAAATATTAACCCCCCCATATACAGGCAGGACCCCGGCTCCATCATGTACTTACAAGACACCAACAGTTAGCATGGGGAGGCTAGAAGGATACATAGCATTGGGGGTCACTATATGGGGATAAAATTGGAAAAAGGACACTTCAAGATGGATGGCTAAATAAGAAAAAGAAGGAAAAAAAAGGAAAAAGAATGAATTAATGCAATAATGAAAATAATTACAATAAGCAGTTACATAAAGCCCAATAGTAAGTAATGAATATGGAAACATACATGTTAAGTGAGGAGTTACAAAACATATCAAAGAAAACATGTTAATCCAGTATACCAAACCACAGGCTGGTTATCACTTCACTCACAATGTATACACAAAAGTATATGGCAAAAAACAGATTTTTTCAATGTATTGCGGATTTAGGTTTAGAGATGCGGTCCGGGATTTGCTGGGTGGTTTCCCCAACATATCTGAGATCGCAAGGACACTTTAATAAATACGCCACAAACGACGTATCACATGTTAAGTAATCATGGATATGAAAGATCTTCCCTGTCCTAGGTTGTGAAAAGGTACAACCTTTTACCAGGTTGGAGCACTGTAAGCATCGATGGCAAGAAAAATTGCCTTTTTTGGGGGTAGCAAGAGATGTCTAGATTTGAGAATATTAGAGCCTATGTCCACTCAGACCAAATGGTCACGAAGATTAGGTGCTCTTTTATGCTTATTGACAATCCCCTGCATTCCCCACGGAATAGACCCCTGCCCAGGGTCACCTTTGTTAATTCATTTCACCAGTTTAACAAAATCTTACAGGGGATTGTCTATAAGCATTGGCATCTTCTGACAGAGTCTTATCCATCTATAGAGGAGTTCAAAAATCTATCCTTATGGTGCTATAAAAGAGCACCTAATCTTCGTGACCATTTGGTCTGTGTGGACATAGGCTCTAATATTCTCAAATCTAGACAAACATTTCTTGCTATCCCCAAAAAAGGCAATTTTCCTTGCCGTCGATGCTTACAGTGCTCCAACCTGGTAAAAGGTTGTACCTTTTCACAACCTAGGACAGGGAAGATTTTTCATATCCATGATTACTTAACATGTGATACGTCGTTTGTGGTGTATTTAATAAAGTGCCCGTGCAATCTCGGATATGTTGGGGAAACCACCCAGCAAATCCCGGACCGCATCTCTAAACATAAATCCACAATACATTGAAAAAATCTGTTATTGCCAGTGCCCTATCATTTCGTAACTAGAGGTCATACTGTATCTCAGTTGAGATATTATATTATTGAACATGTTCCACCTATGGGACGGGGAGTAGACCGTGTTAAATGATTGAAAGAGAGGGAGGCCTTCTGGATCTTTTCTCTCCAGACACTAGAACCAAAAGGTCTACACCGTGAATATGAGGTTATCCTTTAAACTGTCTGTTTTTTGCCATATACTTTTGTGTATACATTGTGAGTGCAGTGATAACCAGCCTGTGGTTTCTTTGATGTTTTGTAACTCCTCACTTAACATGTATGTTTCCATATTCATTACTTACTATTGGGCTTTATGTAACTGCTTATCGTAATTATTTTCATTATTACATTAATTCATTCTTTTTCCCTTTTTTTCCTTCTTTTTCTTATTTAGCCATCTTGAAGTGTCCTTTTTCCAATTTTATCCCCATATAGTGACCCCCAATGCTATGTATCCTTCTAGCCTCCCCATGCTACCTGTTGGTGTCTTGTAAGTACATGATGGAGCCGGGGTCCTGCCTGTATATGGGGGAGTTAATATTTACCCACTTTATTGCCAACACATATGGCTTTGTGTTTCACAGATTTACACATTGGCCCTATGGTAAGCTGCCTTTCATTTATACATAGCACAAGAGTGTTTTTCATTATGCTCATTATTTTCCATATAATCATTTGCACAGGCTTTTCCTTAGCTGTGAGCCTACATAAGGTATTAACTTTGTGGTTCTTTATATGATCCATAAAACACATGTAATTAACTTTATAACATTTATGTTCTTTCTATATGTAGACTATATAGTATTCCCATTATCCATCTTCACATCTAGGGGTGCTGTCTGTTACTTTATTATCCAGTTGTCCATACAGACCCGGTTTCAGCTGCCTTTAACCATAGGTATCACATTCTGCCACAGTATTCTATGTCATGACTGAAATTCCTACTTTTTTCCTTATCTACCTTATATAGCTACTTATTCTTTGTGGTTAAGCTGAACTGTATGCCAGATTAAAATTCGCACTGCTTAAAGGATCTTAGATCAAGGTATATTTTCTTTTCTTTTTTTTTTCCAAAGCATCTGTATTTAGCATGTTTTCTTATATATAAGGGATAGTTTTGCCCCAAACAAAAATAGATCCATCAAATATCTTTGCTGCTTTGATCTGTATGTATATGCTGTATTTTTTGTATGAAGTAAATTCTCTGTATTTTGATTTTTCATTTTTTGTACATGATGATTAAAAATTTGTTTATTGTATGTTTTCTTATAGCTCAGTAAATTGATGAAGGCCGTATGTGGCAGAAAAATGTTTTTTTTTTTTGAGTTTGAGACTTAATTGGGATCCTGATAATGAGAAAAATACAGCATCCAGAAGATATTGTTTCTTGTGTTTTCCTTGGGTTTGGTGTGCTAGAGTTCCATTATACACCGCGATAACTATGTCATTCACGACTTCGCCCATTCACATCAATGAGCAAGTATCGTTCGCTGGGTTGTACAAACGATACCTGCTCCCTGGATCGTTGGTGCATCGTGCATGATATCTAGGCGTGTGACATCTCACTAGCAATGTCAAAAAGATGTCCTAATGACCGCACGTCCCCAAGATCGTTAGTGATACTGTTTCAACATTGAAGCATGTAATGGTAACTTAAGAGAGTTCAGAAGTTCTGTGCCAACTTTTGCTTTTGTTTCTTTGATGATTTCGTGCAGAAAAAAGAAGCAGCATGTTAGTTGTAGCTATTTTTGCAATTTTTCTCCATTGAGTTCATGAAGAACTGCTGCAAAAACGGATTTATGTTCACACAATGTGTTTTTGGTGCACTTTTCCAAAAAAAAGCAAGCTCCTCTCTCTATCTCTCTCCCTCTCTGTCTCTCTCCACATTTTGAGCAGCCTGGAATTAGGGCAGAAAAATTATGCAAAAATGCACCACTTTCCACATGCAACAATGTACTGTAATGTGCAAAGACACATTGTGGATTTTGGTGTATTTTTCTGCCAAAGGATGCAGATTTGATATAGAAAATTTCTGCACCAAAAAATCAGCATCAGCACATCGAGATACATCACTGGAATCAGGATCTCTATCTCCACCTTATTCTGCTCTCAGATGGGATGGCAAAAACCTGGTGACTGATTCTCTTAAGTGTGCTTTCACACACTGTGTATTTGCTGCCTATTTTTACGTGAGTGCTCTTGCAGTTTTTGTAGCCAAAACCAGCAGTGGGTGATTAAATCCAGAAGTGGAGCACTTGTTTCTATTAGACTTTTCCTCTGATTGTTCCACTCCTGGTTTTGGCTACAAAAACTACAACAACACTCGCATAAAATACGCAGCATATACGCAGCATGTGAACGTACCCTTAAAGTGTGTGCTCCATTTATATATCCATTGAATCCCAAATATACATTTTAATACATAATTGAATTTATAGTGGATGACATTTTCCATTTGAAGAGCCTTAATGTACCAAAACTGTGGAAAACCCCCACAAGTGACACCTTTCATGAATTTAGACCAATCAAGGAATTTATCTAGATTTCGGGTAAGCACCTTAACCCTCACATAAACTTATGAAATTGAACCATGAAAATAAGAAAAAACATTTTTACTACAAAAATGTTTCTTTACCCACAAATTTATCATTTTCACAATGATTAGAGGAGACATAAACACAGAATTGTTTGAGCAATTTCTCCTGAGTACATTGATAACCTATCTGTGGTCAAAAACTACTGGTTTGGTACAAGGTGTGGCTTAGAAGGAAAGGAGCACCATTTGATTTCAAAATGAGCTTGAATCAATACCTGTTGTATTTGGAGAACCCCTAAGATTCCTAAACAATGAAGACTCCCTGTAAGAGACTAGAAATGAGCGAACATTTCAGAACAAGGTTCATCAATTTCAAATTTGGCTCAAACATTGACAATATGGTTCGTGATCAGAAAACCCAAACAATTTACTTAATAATTGACGAATACGGCATTGTTCAGGGGAAAAACTAGAAATTTTAAAATGGCTCCAAAGCTTTCCTTTAAGATTTGGGTTCAAAATGCTCACTGGAATATCCAGTGGATGAGAATTCTGCTAACATAACGTTAGCGGAGCTCAGAGCCATCAGGTCTACCGCTTTCTTTAAACATGGTAAATTCAAGGAAGCATTAAAAGAAAGTTTTTAAGCTTCCTTGAGTTTCCAGGTGTTGGAACGCCTGTAGGCTTTCATTTTTTGGATGAGTGCCAGAGGAGGCAGCAGCAGTGAAAGTGAGAAACCATAAAGTCTCCTTTAAACATCCCTTTAAGAGCGCTTTTGATTTTTCTAAAATCTTTTATTATTTTTGTTAGAGATATAACCTTTATTATTGCTGATTGTCAGTGTTCAAGGCCACCTCTTCTACACTTATCTGCTAGCAATTCAGGTAAAATTAGCATATGTCCATTATATTCTTAACATACCTGCTCTTACAGTAATAATTTATTGTAGTATTCTCACTTTGTATCTCTCCTGATCTGGTACCTATTACCTTATATAGTAGTAGTGCCCTCCCCTCTTTTTTGGTAACCATTACTGCACAGACCTGCCTTTCCTTCGTTGTTTCATAAACACAAGTACCTGTCATATAATCAGTATAATTTTGGTCTCTTCAGAGTGAGCGTGGTAGTTTTATGTTTATTAATTGTTTATTCTTTTTAATAAGTTATTGATGTGGACCGTGTCTTATAATTGTGACTCCTCTTTTATTTATTTATATTCAACAACATATCCTTTTTCTCATTAAAATCTCCCATTCCAGGGATTTTTTTACCTAGCTGAGTGACAGTTTTTTATATATCAATAATATAAAATAAATAGATATTTGAAAAAAATTCCTCCCAAAATTCTAAGCTCCCTTAAATGGATGTTTCAAGGACATTGTAAGCTTCCAGGACGTAACAGCTGATACCACATCTGGCAATGTTTCCACAATTCACACCCTGCAAGTGTTAAAACACCTGCAAACTCCAGGAAGCTCCCAAAAATTCTACAGCTTTATACAAGCCAGTAGACCCAATGGAGGGAGCACTCCTAATTGTAAGGTTAGGTGTTGTTCTTGGCCAATGGGTCTACCAGCGAGTGTTAAGACCCCAATCAGGGAATGTTTTAGGGCCATTTTGAATTTCAAACTTTTTTCCTAAAGAAAGTTGCATTTGCTTATTTGTTTTTTTTTAACTGCTCAGGTTTCCAATCCTGAACAATAGCTGCAATGTTCATGTCATATTTAAAATTAGCAAGCATGTTCAGGGAAATTTTGCTCATTGCTGTTAATGATACAAATAACACACTTGTGTACATGCTAAAAATCTGTATTATAAATGTATGGAATGAAATGAAATTTAGGCATTGCCCATTTTCAAGAAGCAATATCCATAATGTGAGGTTTCATGATGGTGAATACACCTATACGACCTTGTATGTTAAGCATATAATGGACATATGTATTTTTATCTGAATTGCTAGCAGATAAGTGTAGAAGAAGTGGCCCCGCACCCTGCTGACTCTTTGAAATAATAAAGATTTGTTTTGTAAAAAAAAATAAAGAAAGTAACAATTGAAAAAAGTACTAATAAAAAATTATTAAAAAAATAAATAAAAAATACAAAGGTTGCTTAAACCAATGTTTGAAGGACATTATTATTATTGTTATTATTATTTATTTATATAGCGCCATTATATTCCATGGCGCTTTACATGCTAAAAGAGCAGACTAGGACAAGTAACATAGTAACAATACAAGTAACAATAAATGTTGAAAATTCGGTTGTACAGATACAAGAGGGGAGAAATCCTGTCCGCGAGGGTTCACAGTCTACGAGGTGCAGGTAGGGATACAGTGGGAGGGGGAAATTCCTGTCGTGAGGCAGTGTGGTGGACATTGCAAGGTTCCGTGAATTCACAGCTGCTGCCACATCTGGCACCATTCCAAAATTTGACACCCTACAGGTGTCCCAACACTTTCAAACTCAAGGAAGCTTACAAAAATTCTTTTAAAGCTCCATTAAATTTCACAGGTTTAAAGAAAATGGCAGATTCAATGGGTGTAACACTCCTAACCGTAAGTTTAGGTGTTGTTCCCAGCAGGTGAGTCTTTCAGCAATCATTTTGTCCCCAAAGATTCAGGGAAAGTTTTAGAGTCATTCAGATCATGAACTGAAACTGCAATCTTTGTGCCAAATTTGAAATTGCTGAACATGTTTGGGGAAAGTTTGCTGATCTCTACTCACCAAAAAGATAGCCATCAAAAACATCCTTTGCATTTAGCAGGAGCTGTAAGTTCCACTGAGAGGCCACACATGTGTTTTAATACCGATGCACAATCTCCTGAAACCAGTAAAAGCACTTGGGGCGGTTGTGTCGCCTGCGACCAGCCATGCACTGGGGGAGGTGATTGGTGGTATTTATAGACACAGGGTAACCGTAGGGCATCAGTCACACTAGCACGTGTATCACATAGTGTCAGTATGCAGCCTATTGGTCATGCCCTTAATATTAGATTAGGCGGGCTGACCCGCACCATGTACATGCATCCCACAAATGAGAGATGCCCCCCAGAGGGCTCAGCTGCACACTGCAAAAGATAAAAAAAGTGCAAAAAACACTAAAGATGATGATCGGAGGTGTTAATGGATATTTTGGCCAAAATATGTAAGCTCGTAGCCCACCATCAAGGGCCCTCACACTTATGAGTCACAACCAAATGTCTGTTTTAGCAGAATAAACACTAGATAATAAAAACTCAGAAAAAACTCACCAAAAATATAGCCATGAAAAACATCTGTACTCCTAACAAATGAAACCATATAAACCCTTAACTTGTTGGACCGCTCAACACTTTATTAACATAGAAATGTATCACATAATCTTAAAAGTTATGGATTGTTACATGTGTACAGGATCAGAACCAATAACAACACAAGAATACATCACCAGAACATCATCAGTAGAAAAACATATCACCTGAACCACCAGCAGTACAGAAATTCTTCATAAAAACCACCACAGCACAGAAATATATGCCTAGAACCCCATCAATGCAAAAACACATCATCACAACAATCATCAGTGCAGAAATGTGTCATCAGAACCACCATTAATACACGGTAATACAATTCTAATGTCAGGTCAGACCTATATACATTTGTACTGCATGAACCTACAACTCCCAGTATGCCCTTAACAATGGTAAGAAGAAACTGGGAGTTGTTATAAAAAATCACCAGACAGAGGACCATAAGGAACTACAGCAGGAATGAGTCATAGTCAGTATCACAAATAAACATTTACATTCAGGTAATGTATACATGTTGTTGCCTCTGATTAGAGTCGTCTTTTCTTTTTGTCATCTTGTCCAGACTACATGATGACTTTTCTCATCCACAGCATTTCTGTGCAGACTTCCATCTTCCCCAGTCTTCTGCAGCACATCCTGACACAATACCCTTAAAAATAGCAGAATGAGCAAAATGCTTCTGATTAAGTACATCCACCCTATGCTCTGCACTTGATTAAACTGTCCCTTACTGTTCCCTGCATTATGATACATGCCCTCCACACTGCACACTGTGTTGTGAGGATGCAGATAGTGGTGATATCAGGAAACATATTAGGAGCAGCAAACCTCATGGTGCTTGCCAAGCTCTGACTTCCTTGTGTTATCATTACATATGAGCATATTTGGCAAAAAATTAATTCATCATATCGTGTGGATGTTTCTGGGACATTTGCAAAAAAAGTTATTCTTCACAAAGTGAAATTCTGGTCTGGACTTTTGATTCTGATGAGGCTCAGGATTGAACGGAGCACGCGAGGAGTGGAGGAGACAGAGAGTTGAGTGCTAAGGGGAATAGTATTTTTTTATATTAAACCTTTTGGTGGCCTTTTATGGTTCAACAAAATGGTGGTCCGTCAGATGAATTTTCAAAAATTAAAGAGACAGATCAAATTATTGTACATTACAGACATACATTAGTACAATACAGTACAGCAGTTCACACCTGACAGCCCCGGACCCCAAAAAATCGGGGTGTGAAGCTGGCCGTAGTTTTTTAATTTGGGTTATTTGCATCTGCATTGGAGGCAAGATTCAAGACCTCTTTTCCAGATTCTGCCAAAAATGGTTGAAAAGAATAGTACAACAGCTTAAAATTATGGAACTAATAAGTATAAATATCAACTAAACCTCTGCATGGTCTAGTTACTATCTATCTAACAAAAATATAGATTTACAAAACTCTTAACACAAGTATTGAATAAAGGTATATCTTTATATCTCCATAAAAGTTTATCTTTAAATATAATTTGTAGAATGGTTTTCCTTTCCAGTCTGTAGCCACTGATGTAGAATGAAATGTTCAGTGCTGTTTCAGCGCAATATTTTCTTCATGATTGCTTCAGTGAGTAATGATTTTGGTGATACTTGATTTGAGCATGACTAGATAAAGTCACGAAAAAGCCAGTTAGAAAACACTGAATAAAATAACGACGTCCATTGAAAATAATGGGAAAATTGCAATTCAAATCAAAGCAAACTGCCAACACTGCTACGTTACCATACAAGCTTCCTATTTATAAATAAGTGGTTAGATTTATTGCTTACGTATAGATGATAACCCTAGGTTCTGTTCTTAAAACAGTAGTTTGGCCACTTAGTCTAGTGTGTAGTCAACAAAGATAACTGAATATAAATAACCTCAAGCAATAAAGAACTTTTACAGCGTTCAACTGAGAAGGTCAAATGAAAAAAAATGCCATTTAGAAAGAAAAAAAAGAAAAAAAAAACATTTCAGCGTGTTACTGATCAGGGCATCACAGCTGCTTAATTTGCCTTGGGGAACTATGGGAATAAAAATGAACCGTACCATTTATTTTCCATAAGTTTCAAGTGAAAATGACCTAGAAACCACACTGCACATCTAAAAACTATTTATTAATCCCACATCTGTTGGACTATTTTAATTACATTTAACTGTTCTGGATGTTTTATTTAAACAAAATGCAGCCATATTGTTGCAATTTACTTCTGCTATTTTAATTTAGAAAAAAAGAGAATAAAAAAAGTAAAATACTTCTATCATACACTTACACACTTAAGAGCTACTAGATTGTCAGTATGTCTACATAGGAATTCTTAATAGTGCAAATATTGTTTATCTTTTTTTTTTTTCAAGCAAATGTTTATGAAATGCATAATGTCTTAAAATCCTTCAAAAATGGAACAATTGGAAGAATCTAAAAATGCATTTCTGTATATAAAAGCCTTAGGCTGTGTGCTTACGGCCAGCGTATTGCCGCTGCATCCAAAACGTGGCGCTGTACGCGGCGTGGCATTCCAGAAATCTCATGCTCACTGTGCCTCTCCCCACCGCAGCGTGTTTTCAGCTGCGGTGTGGGTTGCTGGACGTCCGCATCTCGTCAGCATGTTAATTTCATGCTGAGGAGTCAGAAGACATAACCATCGAGTGCATGCAGGGAAAAGCCGCCCTGCACCTACCACATATCGTAAGTAAAGGGCGGCTGCAATTTCCCTGTATGCAGCTGCGGATTTCAGCAGATCCAGAGGCACTGCATCCAACACGCAGTGCTTCTGGATCGTGAGCACACTGCCTTAGGGCTCTGTCCAAGGTGTGTTGTTTGATGCTGTTTTGATGTCGATTTTGACAATTTGAATGTCTATCCTGAGGCCAGCAAAGTCTACAAGAGTTCAGAAGAGCTATGCCCACATTGCTTATTTTTTTCTCCTTGCACATGTGGTTCAGTTAGCTGTGGTTTTTTGACTTGCCGCAAATGCCAGATCACGGCAAAACAGCATTTGCCACACCTGCCACATTTCCCATAGAGAATGAATGGGGGCTTGCCGCAAGTTGGCCGTTACTCGGCAGATGCGGTAAATCTGCCGAATCTGCCACAGTTCAACAAGAACGCTGATGTGAAAGCAGCCTAGCAAAGTTTGGAAAACATGACCTGTTGGTGGCCCTCCAGGCCTAGAGTTCCCCAATCCTTCCATAGTTCAAGCAGTTCTGGTCTTTTTATGTTTTCAGCTTGGCAAAAAATTAAAATCTAACTGCTTTGGTCATTTCATCCTGGAAAATGCTTTAATTTATCCCACTGGTTCAAAAGAAACAGAGAAAGAAACATTCAATATACATGAACAACATATAAACACACTCAGCATAAAATAATGTTTTTGTTGATGATTTTTCTGCTTTAAAATGAACTCAAGGGAGAGAAAGCATTTTAGTACAGTCCCTGCCCTGCTACATTATGAAGCAGAGCCATACACTACAGTTCTAGGATCCATAGATTGCTTATAATTCAATAAAATCATACCTGCTCATCAGCTCTGAATCCACCTCAGGGGACATAACATTTCAGCCTGACAGTCTCATGCAGCAGAGAACAGGAGGTGTTGGGGGCATGGACCCTGGGGGCTGCAGAATAATCCTACATTCCAGCCCCTTCACACTTCTGTATGGGGGGGGGTGTGGCAGGGGGCATGGCCACTGGCCCCATGCTCATACTACAATGCAGCCACTGATATACCATCCTATATGATGTGACAGAGAGTCCAGGCTTGAAATAGCAATCATGTCACCAAACAGATACAATTACACACTGTGGTCTTCTGTTGTATGATGATGCATAATGTGTACTGTTATTGTGATGCTAGGAGCAAAGGCAAAGTACTACACTGATAGATTCATCTCTACATGATCTCCCCTCTTCCATAGGAACATGGTAGCTTCCTGTTCCTACAAATTTCCATGGATCATGATCATCATCCCTCCTCAGTGACAGTCCACTGCAAGGCATCCAGAGTCTGCAGCATCTGTTAGCTACACGTTATAGTACACACCTTTATTATCAAGTAATATCTATTAAAAGTTAAAAAAAAATGCTATTTTAACATAGGATAGATATTAGATAGATAGATAGATAGATAGATAGATAGATAGATAGATAGATTTATAGGTCGATGGATGAATACATAAGCTATATGATAGACAGACTTATAGATACATGACAGATAAATACACAGACATGTGAAAGATAGATAATGGAAAGATATTTTTAAGCCCATATATGTTTGGTAACAGTATAAGGAACAGATAAAGGAATAATCAAACGTTGGGGTTTATACCATGTCTAACAGATGCTGCAGACTCTGGATGCCTTGCTGTCACTGTCACTGAGAAGTGATGATGATCCATTGAAAGTTGTAGGGAGAGGAAGCTACCCTGTTCCTATGGGGGAGGGAAGACCATGTAGAGCTGAATCAATGAATGTAGTGCTTTTCCTCTGCTCCTAGCCTCACAATAACAGTACATATTATGCGTCATCATACAGTAGAGGATCACAGCATGTATTTGTATCTGCTTGGTAACATGATTGCTATTTCAAGCCTGGACACGTCACATCACATAGGATGGTATACCAGGGGTTGAATTGTGATGTGACGATGGGGCCAGTGGCCACGCTCCCTGTGCACCCCTTCCCTATACAGAAGTGTAAGGGGGTTGGCATGTAGGATGATCCTGAAGCTCCCAGCATTCACGCCCCCGACACACCTCCTGTTCTCTGCTGCTGCATAAAGCTGACATGCTGAAATGTTATGTCCCCTGAGGGGAGGTTAGAGCTGAGGGGCAGGTATGATTTTATTGAATTATGAGCAATTCATATATCCTACAACTGCAGCTCTGCTTCATCTTGTAGCAGAGCAGGGACTGTACTAAAAAGTTTTCTCTCTCCGGAGTTCCCCTTTAACCCCTTAGTAGCAGATCCATTTTTTATTTTAAGGACTCATACCTATTTTTCAAATCTAACGTGACACTTTATGTAGTAACATTTCAGCAATGCTTCAAGATATTCAATCACTTCTAGAATTATTTTTCATAATATATTGTACTTTATCTTAGTTTTAAATGTAGGTCAATATGTTTTGCATTATTTATGATAATGTCTTAAATCTGTCAAAAAAGTTTTTCAAAAATTGTCAGTTCTCAAATTTTTAATGTTTATACCCTTAAGACAGATAGTCACACAACACACATTTTAATAAACAACATTTCGCATATGTCTATTTTATGTCAAAATCAATATCCCTTTCTATTTTTAGGATGCTAGAAGATTTAAAATTTAGTAGGAACTTTTCATTGTTTTGAAGGAAATTTTCAAATCCTACTTTCACTTACTAATCCTAATTTTTATGAACCGTACATATTAAGCTTTGCAGAGGTTTCGAAGGACCAATATGTATTAGAATATCCCTAAGTTGGATAACATATTAAAAACAACAACCCTACTGTTACTCAAAACATATTATTATTTTTTTTTTTAAGTGTAAATTTTTGTTAAAGTTTAGTAACCAAAGAATAACAGACACGTGCACATTACAGATGCACCAAAATAGAACATTAATCCTAATGAAACGAAAAAGAAACATAAGAGTTAAATTCAAAAAGAGGCCCTGACCCACGACCGCGCTTGGTGGGCCAAGTGAGTTGGCTTCAACTTAAACATAAGGCCGCTAGGGCCTAAAAAGCACTTAACGAACTGTAACAGTTGTAGTAATAGCAAAAGTAACATACAATTTAAGACATACGATGACAAGACAGGGGGGTGGGTTTATGAGAAGAAGAGCAGTGAAGAAGGGGGAAAAAAGCTTAGGGATAGAATTGTAGCTTCAGTAGTCCTTGAGCCTATAGGTCCTCACCAACTACAAAGTAATCCCAGGGTGACCAAACCCCCTGAAAGAGGTCCACTGAGGCATTTAGTTGTTCTGTGAGGTGTTGCATCCTACTGACATTTAGTATTCTACTCCTGAGGTTCTGGAGGGACCGGACCCTCGTCTGTTTCCAGCAATGTGCGATCGGCACCTGGCCGCTGTAAGAATATGAAGAAGTAATTTGGAGGAAAATTAACCCATTCCCCGCACCCCCAGGCCCAAGAGGTAAACCAGTAGATCCAGGTCCATCTCTACATGTAAGACCTTATTTATCAAGACTTTAACTTGACCCCAGAAAGGTGCTATTTTCGGGCAGGTCCAAAATATGTGTAGCAGGGTCCCTGTGCTCCCCCCACACCTCCAACAAGAAGCAGGGATAGAGGGATCCAACCTATGGAGGAATACCGGCATGTGGTATCAAAACATCCAAATTTTGTAAATATTTTCCTTACACAATGTGCATATTGATGTCTTTGGGGCACCACTCCAGATGTCAGACCACTCCTGAGGGGAAATCCGTTTGCCCAGGGAAGACTCCCACTTCTACATATAAGGAAAGACGCCATTAGACTCACCTTGTGGATCGGAAATCAATCTATAAATTTCAGATATTAAACCCTTGGTGTCCATTTCCCTCCTACAGATCTTCTCGAATTCTGTAGTGATGAAGGCTCCCGCCCGACCAAATAGAGTGCTGGCTAGATCTCTAATTTGCAAATATTGATAGAACTCACGATTGGTAAGGGAGAAGTTATTTTTAAGAAAGTCGAAATGATGAATCTGCATTCTGTCCCCATCAATAATATCTGCAAATCTGAACAGGCCAGCCCTGAGCCAGGGGTGCACATAGCGGATTCTATACTACCTGAGAGCAATGGTTGGTATAAAAAGGACACCAAGGGAGAGCAGGGAGACGTTAGGACGAATCTTTGTGTGCAAGAGAGCCAAAGATCCCTAGTAAACTGAATAGGGCCCAGGAGAGGGGGGAAAGAGTCTCACTGAGCTGGTGGCCACAGAAGAGAATTGTGGTGTATTGGGGAGAGCCAGAGTTTCTCTATTTCGGTCCACTTGTTATAGGCCCAAAGGGACACTCAATAAGGGATCCTCCTAATGTGAGTAGCCCAGTAATACTTAAGGACATCCGGAATGGACAACTTCCCACCTGAGCCTGTGGGCAGTCAGGACTTCCTTGGCTACTCTGTGTCATTTTTTGCACCAAAGGAACTGTATGATAGCTGCCTGAAGAGATTTTAATTCTGCAGCTGTATCTTGACCACGAGGGTTTCAAAAAAGTATAATAATTTAGGTAGTAAACTCATCTTCACCGCCGCCATCCGCCCCATCCAAGAAAGGGGAAGACATAGCCAGGGAGGGAAGTTAAATTTATAGAGGGTATCATAAGAAGTCAAATAACCCCCAAATTTTTTACTGCGTCTATTTTCCATCTAAACTTGAAGTTCAGGCGTAAATGGTCTAACACCCCGGGGGCAAGGTTCAATGGCATGACCTTCATTTTGCTTGAGTTAATTTTATAACCCGATAGACACCCATACTCCTTCAAGGTATGCATGAGGTTCGGAAGGGACACATGGAGTTTGGTGAGCGTTAGGAGGACATCATCCGCTAAAAGAGAGATCTTAAATGAATTGCTCCCAACGAAAACCCTCAAGATGTCAGGATTACACCCGACCGCCAGTGCCAGGGGCTGAATGCACAATGTAAAGAGCAGGGGGGACAGGGGGCACCCCTGCCTAGTGCCATTCAAGATGAAAAAGGGCACAGAGGTACATAAGGGGAGCTTAACTGATGCCGTTGAGTGGCTATACAGAGATTTTAAAGCTAGCATAAAGCTGCCCGAGACCTCGAAGACCTTCAGCGTTTCAGCGTCTTAAAAAGGAAAGGCCAAGAGAGGCAGTCAAAAGCCTTCTTTGCGTCGAGGCTCAACACCAACATTTGTTGTTTCCTCCGATTCGAGACATCCACCAAGTCTGTTACTCTCATGGTATTATCACCCCCTTAAGCCATGATGGGTATGTGAGAAGAGTGGGGGAGCTATCAATATGACTGTACCTATGTGAATGCAGCTGGTTGAGGCCCACTCTGTCAAGGGCCCATGAGTGAAGCAGGATCTGAATGAATATAAAAAAGAAAAACATCAAGGGAAGGGGAAGACAAGGACAAGACAAGGACAAACACTGAAACAAACAGAAGTCAGAAGCATCATATAAAGTGTAAAAACCTAAAACATTAGTTCCCGGGGATTAACCTGGCAAGGGATCACCCTAAAGGGATCTCCTGGCCCATCCGGACCGGGAGAGATGCACCAAAGCCAGATGCAGTCCTCAGGGTTCTCCAGTAACACATTGAGAGGGGGCAGTCCAGGAGGCACAAACCCAATCAAATAGGTATCACACCCTCACGAGAGGGGGACGAAGCCCCCGCTGACCCAAGTGAGGTGGCCCTCTCTGAAAGCATCTGGGGAGAGAGGGAAATCAACAGTAAAAAAAATAAAAAAAAAATAAAACAGCATCAAACATTGGTAAGAGTCTCAAAATCAGGCATCAAACTTCACCATAACGGCCCAGGAGGACAATCAACACAGAACCCAAACCGTGCTGAATATCACCATTAATGGGGTGAGAAGAGGAGGGGGACCCTCTCCCCCTCCCCCCTCCTCCCAACTTCAACCACCGTCTACCATCCTCCACCCTGGACCATACCGGGGGCGAAGGACCCCCCGGCAAATGTGGGATACAGTTTCAAATATGGACCACTGGAATGTCCAAAGCTTTGCAAAACAAGGGGGTGTCCACTGGAGTACGCAGGATGGCCGATCTACCATTCCTGTGAGCAATTAGAACGAATGGAAATCCCTCCGGAATGGAAACTTGTGCTCCTGCAGGGCCACGAGTAGGTGTCTGAGATGCCTCCATTTCTGCAGGATGATGCGCGATAGATCCGGGAAGAGCTGGACCTCCTTGCCATTGAAAGTGTTTGCATTGCTCATGTCCTTGGCCCTGGACATGATCAGCTCCTTAGTTACAAAGTCATGGATGCAGTATATAATGTCCCGGGGTTGGGCTGACAGGTTTTTTGGCTGCAGCGCCCTATGTGCTCTGTCCAGTTTGATGACAATGGATGGACAGATCCAAGATGGCCACCGCTTAGGGAGGACGTGTCTAGCCGTGCTCCTGTTCTCTGGCTGCAATCTAACACCATCCTGCTCCGGAGAGCACCCACAGCCCTCATCCCTGGATCCATCCTTCACCTAAAGCCCTGCAGCCTATGATAATCGGCTTTGGACCGGGTGATCGCCAGAGAGGTGCCTCTGTGGGTGACTGGCGTGGCCTCCCCCCCCAAGCTGATCCTTACCCTGCGGCCGAAGGGCTCTGATGCCGAGGTGAGCCTGCCAAGAGACCTCTTAACTCCGCACTGCTGTGGACCGGAGGGAGAGGGCAGACCCTGTCGGCGCGTCGCTGCTGTGATCCGGGACATAGGTGCGGGAGGCCCCCGTGCTCTGAGAGGGAAGAAGAGGCAACCGTGGGAACACGTGTGCGCCGGACCTCCTGGGACGCATCGCCCCCAAAGGCTCCCTGAGGCGTCTGAAGCAGAGACCAAGCGGTGAGTGAGGAGTAGTGGTCCCGTCGCGACACCCGGTGGCGGCACGGTTGGTCCCATTACCGCCGAGCGTCCTAGAGGACGGGGAAGACCACCCGCTGAGCCCGTCACGAAGGGGAGGAGAGGCCGCGGGAGTGGACCGGAGCGAGGCACAGGAGGAGCGGGAGCTTGCATTCACCTTTGGTGGGGTAGGGAGTCGCATACGGTGTGTGCAGGGACCGTGACCCGCACGAGACTAGCTGCAGGCATCTAGATACAGGAGTTGGCGACCGGGTCACACAGCCCAGCAATTCCCGGGACAAGATAAATAAAAGGCACAAACACTCTGAAGGGGGCCGGTGTAGCCAGAGCTGAATCCAAAGTTACAAAATAAACGACAATAAAACGCCAGTTTGTCCACAGATGGTTATCTCATGTATAACTAACAAACAGACACTCTGATCTCTGTGCTGACCCCCTATGCATCTTCCCCTCTGAGGTGCTACACACCGGCTTCTCTTGGATCCTGGCCCAAAGAGTACTGTGGAGAGATCTCCCTGTATTATCAAGCCCCTGGAGCAGTATTAACCCCTGCTGTGTTGCTGTCAAGCTGTTCCATTCTTCACCACCAGAGGGGGCAAGAGCTCCATTGAATGCTGCCTATTTACTGCAAAGTGATTAGATTTACTAAACTGCCACAAGCAATGTGCACCGTGTCTACCTAGTCGAAGGCATGTGACCTTGGGGGGGCCCAATAAAGATGAAATAACAGAACATTCCACAGAACCACAGCTAGACATGGGGAAAACAAGCATTAAAACCCCCAGAGTACCTTATAAAACCACTAACCCAGTTACCCAGTCCAATGTGGATAAATTCCTCTCAAAACAAACCGACCTCACGACTCATCCCAAATCTACCAAACGTACGTTCCAACTGATGGCTGATGCGTCCGACTCTGAAGTGGAGAGCGATTCGGACACAGAGATGGACCCTAAAGATAATAAAGTCACCTGCTCTTTCATAAAGCGCATGTTGACGAAAGCCATAGAACCGATAAGCAAAGAGCTTGCTGAGATAAAATTAGATTTGGCTCAACAAGGTCATAGACTGGGGACAGTAGAAAATGACCAGGCAACCACAATGACACAAACTAATAAATTACTGGACTGCCTCAATGCTCACGAAACTCAACTACATGCCATCCACTCCACGCTTGAAGATCACGAAAACCGTGAGCGTAGGAACAATATCCGCATAAAATACCTTCCAGAATCAATTGCGTTTGAAGCCCTTCCCTCAGCTGTGAATGAAATCTTTAATAAACTGCTCCGAGAAGACGACCCCAAAGACATGGAGATTATTAGAGTACACAGGACTCTACGCCCCAAGCCAAACCAAACTGACCGGCCCCGTGATGTACTGTGTCGCTTCCTAGACTACAGAACAAAAGAACTAATCCTACGGAGAGCCAGGGAGACAGAGACTATCGAATATGAGAACTCTCAACTGAAACTGTTCCAGGACATCTCTGCCATAACCTTAAAGAAGAGACGCCTGCTTAAACCTCTCACAGATATTCTGACACAAAAAGGCTATCGCTTCCGCTGGCTGTTCCCTTTCGGAATCTTTATTACAGCTGGTGAAAAGAAACGACCAGGTCATCAGGAGACATCAGAGACGTCTGCCAATCACTGAGCATTGAATTACAGTCATATCCTGACCTAGAGACCTTCCACGCAGCGTCTTTACAAAAACCACTCCAAGTCACCCCTCCATGGCAAGTCGCTGGAACTCCGAAATCACAACGCCTTCGAAAAAAAATATCCAAAACACCACCACCAAAGGATGGTGTGGAGACGACCTGATGTCTTCGCTTTAAGATACATAGGACTCTCTCTCGTCTGCTTGCTAGCTGACTATTCCTTAACACCGTGTTCACGGACCATCCATATACGCCATTGATTGGACTGTTGCTAATCCGATACTGGGTCTTCTTACCCTTAAAACCAAACAATCCTCTTCAGTAATCCTACATTTACCTACCACCCATCCACCCAATTTCCTCCTATGTCCCCCCCCTCCCCATTCCCCCCCATTCCCTTCCCCACCCCATACCACGATAACACTCAAACCTCTAAATAACGCACAGCTACCATGTGCCTTTTTGACTGAAGGGATGACCGCATTACCCGCGGCCTTACTTAGATAGAGAATGTGGTATAGCCATTCTTATAAGAGTGACCTTTATGTTATTCAAGTTATGCTGCTTTCTGTAGTAATGTTAGGTTATATCTTTGTTTTGTATTATGTTTGACTTCTAAATTCACAGACGTTCTGTGTCCATAGACACCGTATAGGTGTCCTTACATACCTGCTACCATTGGCCCTTATCCCCATCCCTTACCCGCTACCCATCCACTCACATAACGGAACCCATCCTACCTTCCTCTCACCCCATCTCCCCAATACTACAGCAGGTAATATCTGAATATGGTGGAACCACTAATAATCCTCCCCATATGGTCCACATTGCTGTGTCGCTGATTGTTAGACATGTTGTACATAATTGCAATGGAAATGTTACTAATGCCTTTCTCTTTTCTTTTGCTTTCTCTAACTACTTCTCTACCTACTTTTCTTCCTATCTACCTAACCACCCCTCCCGGCCATGAGGATGGAGTCGAGGACCACTCGAATCAAATTCACACCTATCTGACATCATTCCCCCATTGATGGCGTCTCATCATAAGGTATTTACCTTTGCTACGCTCAACGCTAAGGGGCTAAACTCCCCCATACCGAGGAGACACACTCTAGACCTACTTAAGAAACACGCGGCGGATGTGCTGTTGATTCAGGAAACTCACTTTATCCCTGAAAAACTACCTAACCTTGACCGGTCACACTATGATACTTGGTTCCACCCCACATCGCCACAACCCCGGTCACGAGGGGTCTCGATTGCTATAAAAAAGGGAATCCCTTTCCAACTTCGAGAACATCTAATTGACACTAATGGCCGCTATATTTTCCTCAAAGGTCTACTGGCTGGTAATTTAGTTACGATTTGTTGCCTATATGCCCCCAACAAAAAACTACTAAAGTGGCTCCACTCAAGTTTGAGGAAAATAGGAGATTTCCGTGAAGGCACACTGATAGTAGGAGGAGATCTTAATATAGCACTAAACCCGCTAATAGATACCACAACAAAGAAAAGTACTTACTCACAAGGTGATCTTAATAAACTCAAGGTCCATCTTCGCGAGCTCCAATTGTTGGATGTATGGAGATACCTACACACAGATGACCGTGACTACACCTTTTATTCTCACCCACACGCCTCTTACCATAGATTAGATTACTTCTTTGTCTCTAAAAACACCCTTGCTAAAGTGAGATCAACGAAAATTAACCCTAACATATTCTCAGACCACTCCTTCGTAACGATGACGCTGACACTACATAAGACCTTTCCAGTTTATAGATCATGGCGACTCACTGAGTCGGTGCTCGACAGCCCCTCCACCCACTCTCGCATAACCAAAACATTGGAGCAGTATTTTGCTCAAAACGATAATGGTGAGGTTGTGGCGCCGACGCTTTGGGAAGCTCACAAATCTGTAGTCAGAGGAGAATTTATTTCAATCACAGCGTACATTCATAAACAGCAACAGAGACAGCTTGATCTACTATATGAGGAAATCTCCGACCTAGAAACAAAACACAAAAAACTAATCACCCCCCAATAATGGAACAACTAACCCTTAAAAGGCGCCAACTTAAAGATATCCTATTCCTACAAGCGGCAAAATGGTTTGCTTCATGGCGCACTAAAATGTACGTTCACGGCGACAAAGCCTCAAAACTGATGATTTCTAGAATCAAACAATGACAATCTCGCACTTCCATACATTCCATTAAAACTGCGGAGGGACGATCCACAACCAATTATAACCAAATAGAAACAGCGTTTCTGCACTATTATACACAACTATATAACCTACGCCCCGAAGAATCCAAAACAGAAGAGGCAACCAGAAGGCAAAAAATCAAACATTACTTATCCCGCCTAAATCTTCCGAGCTTTACCCCACAACAGCAATTGCTGCTAAACAAGCCTTTTAGTCTAGAAGAACTACGGTCCACCCTGTCGAAGTGTCCATCCAACACAGCGCCGGGACCATATGGACTACCCTGTGCCTACTACAAGTCCTTCCCCTCGATTCTACAACCACACATGCTGAATATGTACAATTCCATATTACAAGGAGGTCAATTCCCGGCTCAAACCTTAGAAGCAAAAATATCCCTAATATACAAAGAAGGGAAAGACCGGGAAATGTGTAGCAGCTACCGGCTGATCTCCTTACTAAAGGTTGATTTAAAAATTTTCGCCAGTATGATCGCTCGTCGAGTGGCTGCCTACCTCCCGGACAAAATCTCACTAAACCAAACTGGATTTGTGGGGGAAGAGAGGGGAGGGGCAAAGTGCTGAAGGTACTACACCTTACCCACTATGCCAACCGACAGAAAATTCCACTAATCCTTCTGGGTACGGACGCTGACAAGGCGTTCAACAGGGTGGACTGGCTATACTTAGAAGAGGCGTTGCTTGGATTCGGCATCCCGACCCAATTGGTAGCGGCGATTTTAAAAATGTACACCAACCCAACCGCTCGCATCAACATCAATGGCTCCCTAACAGATACCTTCTCCATACACAATGGCACGAGACAGGGTTGCCCACTGTCCCCGCTATTATTTATCCTAGCAATGGAACCCTTGCTGATCGATATTCAGCTAGATAAGAGGATTCAAGACATCACACTAGGAGAGACGCACCATAAAACGGCTGCCTTCGCAGACGATTTACTCATATTCATGACCAATCCTTCTAAAAGCTTCCCCCCCTTATTAAAAATATTTGACAACTACAGCGCCCTCACCAATTTTAAAATAAATACATCGAAATCGGAGGCCTTAGACCTGAACGTCCCACTACCACTCTTATCCAGATTAAAAACCTCATACTCGTTCTCATGGCCCAAATCGCACATCACTTATCTAGGCATAAAAATTAGTAGATCTCATAAAGCTCTTTTCTCTCTCAACTACCCTCCTTTATTAGACAAAGTAACTGCCACTATGAAAACTTGGCGTGACCCTTTTTTATCCTGGATGGGTCGTAAGAATATCCTCAAAAGCCTCATCCTGCCTAAATTTACTTACCTCTTCTCTATGTTACCAATACATGTCCCTAATGTTTATCTACGCAAGGTCAATTCCCTTCTTTACTCCTATATTTGGAAACATAAGAGACACCGTTTAAATCTCCGTACTCTTTCTCTCCCAAAAGTAAAAGGAGGAATGGGCGCACCAGATATTAGAATCTATTACCACGCAGCAGTCCTATCACGCTCTGTTGATATCATACGAAACACACACAATAAATTATGGATTGATATAGAAAACAAATTATCCCCACAGCTCCTCCGCCCCCTCCTACTGACGCACTGCAGTGACAAATCATCTGAAAGCCAACATAACCCTCTCACAAGCACACTCCTACGAATATGGACCAATATACATGCCTACTTGATACCCCCATCAACTCCTCTCCTTACCTTGTTGGATATACTAGTGAGATCGAAATTACTATACAACCCCAGCAAACACCGCACCAGACTACTTGCCAGCCTAACAGCGGATCAATTATACTCAGATGGAGCTCTTCTCCCGTTATCTAATCTGCACAAAATACCAGGCCTCGAATCTATTAATTTCCTCCAATATAAGACTCTACAATCACTCCTACACAACATCCGATTCGATACGGCGCTCACCCGCAATCCCACGGCATTTGAAACGCTCTGTGCAAGACAGATTAGACCTACTAAGAACCTTTCTACCATTTACCAAAGCATTTTAGATAGAGATGTACCTACGAAAAGAGCCTATATACATTACTGAGAAAAAGATTTAGGTTATAAGTTTATACCTCAACAGATTTCATATATCTACACCCACTCACATGGCCCGACTAAATGCATCAAAGTACAAGAGAACTCCAACAAAATTCTCTCTCGCTGGTATACTGATCCACAGAAAACACAC
This sequence comes from Allobates femoralis, assembly GCA_033576535.1. Lineage (NCBI taxonomy): Eukaryota > Metazoa > Chordata > Amphibia > Anura > Aromobatidae > Allobates > Allobates femoralis. Next base: position 175,930,180 of record JARQOC010000005.1, read on the forward strand.
AAATGGAAGAAACAATTCCCTACGAATTGCTGGCGTTGTGGTGATGTGAGCGGGAACTACATCCACCTTTGGTGGCATTGTCCATCCCTAATCCCCTACTGGAATCTGACGACTTGCCTGATCAGAGATGTGACTAAACAAAATATCAAGTTATCCCCTGAAGCTGTCCTGTTGAATCTACCCCTAGACGCTTCCCATAGTGAGTTCTCTGTGTTAATCTGTACAATTCTGGCTGCGGCGAAACTTCTTATACCAACGGTATGGGGATCCCCTCAAATCCCGACTCTTCAATCGTTAATTGATAAAATTGACCAACTGTATCTAGTAGCGAAACTGGCTGCCTCGGTGGACCATACACAAGCGTCTGTTAGTAACCACTGGCGAGCTTGGGTACTCTTCAAAAAGACGCTCATAGTACCTTAATCTCGACCCCTCACCTCATTTACTCAATAGAGATCCTCTAGACTCCCCCTCCTGACCCGCCCTTCCCACCTCTCTCTTCCCCTCTAACCTATTATTCCCTCTTCTATTCTTCTTCTTATCCTCTTTTCCTCTCTCATATATTTTTTCACCTTCTTCTTGTGCTTAACTTTCTCTAGATAGTTTGACAATAACCGTATATAAACATATGTTTGGAATTAGTTAATCATTTTTCATTGATTGTCACAAGCTGAATTCTTCTATTATGTAATTATCTGATTATCATCTTAATATCTTGTAAAACAATAAAAAGAATTTTTGAAATGAAATGAAATGAAATGAAATGATGACAATGGATGGAGGGGCCCCAAGAACATAATTGAAAATGAATTGCAATATGGATCTTGGGGCTTCTGTGTCATCGGTGTCCGGTACCCCTCTCACTCATATGTGACATTGGCACCCCCTGTTGTCGAGGTCTTCTAGGTGGGATTGCATATCCTCCATGGCCTTTTGCTGGGTCAGGATTAGCTGGTGCAGCTCTGCTACATGGGATCTGATGGTATGATATTCCTCCTCGAGGGCCTCAATCCTGCCAGATAAGTGCTGTAACTCCCTCCTCACCCCAGCTAGCTCTGATCTGCATGTGTCTTTAACTTCATTGATGAGGATCTTAAAGTCCTCCTTAGAAGGAAGCTTATCAATAAAGTTTTGCCAGTCCATGGAGGGTGTGTATGGCCCTTTAAATTTCACTCCAGGCATAGGTGGTGTAAGGCTGCCGAACTGCTGCTGGGGAGGGTGAGAGGAGTAGTGCCTGTGGCTGTGCTGGGACCCAAGAAAGATCTGTGAGCTCCCTCATCCCGGGTCTCTCTGCTCAAAGGAATCACTATTGTGCTGTCCTGACTGGGATGAGGGCTGCCAGGTAGAATGATCCTCCCCCTCCACTGTTACCTCAGAGCCAGGGGCCAAAGCCAGGGTGTCTGGAGAACCAGAGGAACTGTAAGCCTGTTAATTAATCATATTCCCTGGTGGATTGGGGTCCTCTCCTCTCTCTCTGCTGCTTCCTCCTTGTACTCATGCTGTGTAGCAGGGTAGGAGAAGTCTGCCTCCCCCTCCACATACTTCAGGGAAGATGGTGCCCGGGTCTCCTCTGGTGCCTGCTCCAGGACTAGGAAGGCCTCCAGAATGGTCCTTTGCTGCGGAGGACCCGCCAATGCCTGATGCAGGTCCTTAACTCTTCTGGGGCCCATGATGGGGCCGGTGGGTGAGTTCTGTTATTAATAATGCTAGTTATAGGTTGGCGGGAGCTCCAATGTCCTGCGATTGCTCAGCTTGGCATCCTAGACCATTTAAAACTTATTTTATGAAACGTGATAATCATTTAGGTGCTTCACAGAAATTAAAGGGGAACTCCAGTGAGAGAAAAATTTTTAGTACTGTTCCTGCCCTTCTACATGATGAAGCAGAGCCGTACACTGCAGATCTAGGATCTATAGATCTCTTAGAAATTCATAAAATCATACCTGCTCCTCTGCTCTGGCCCCCACCTCATGGAACCCTAGATTTCTGCATGTCAGCTTCATCTAAGAGCAGAGAAGAGGAGGTGTGTTGGGTGTGTGCATGTTGGGAGCTGCAGGATCAGCCTATATTCACGTCCCCTACAATTCTGTTTAGTGAGGGGGCATGGCAGGGGGCATGCAGAGATTCAGGTTCCCTGAGGTGGGAGTCAGAGCAGAGGAGCAGGTATGATTTTATTGAGTTATAAGAGATATATAGATCCTAGAACTGCAGTGTACAGCTCTGCTTCATGATAGCAGAGCAAGGACTGTACTGAAACGTTTTCTCTCACTGAAGTTCCCCTTTAATGTAAAATGAAATAAGAAAACCAAATAATTACATTTTTTCCCACTAAAATATGAAATTAACCTTAACCCCTTCACCTCTGGGCAATTTTCCATTTTTCACTTTTACCTCCCCTTTCTTCTAAGAACCATTTTCATCTTTCCCTCAATATAGCCATATGAGAGTTTTTTTTGTGAAACGAGTTGTACTTTTGAACAATATAATTTACTTTACCATATAGTGTACAGGAAAATGGTAAAAAAAATTCCAAAAAAGTGCAATTACACATTTTTTTAATTTTTTTATTTACTATGTTCACTATATGGTAAAACTGATGTGTTGGCATGATACCTCAGGTTGGTATAAGTTTGCAGATACCAAACATGTATACTTATCTAAGTGGTGAAAACAAATTCAGAAGTTTTTAATGGAAAAGAATTGCACTTTTGTGCCATATTCCGTGACCCGGAGCATAATTATTTTTTGGATTTGGGGCTGTGTTTTATTTTTTGTGACTTGAGCTGACATTTCTAATGATACAATTTTTGGGTAGATATGTTATTTTGATCACCCATTTTTGCATTTTATCGCAATATTCGGCGACCGAAGAAATGTAATTTTGGTGTTTGGGCTTTTATTCCGTTATGCATTTTATAGATCTGATAAATTGATTTTAAATTTTGATAGATCGGGCATTAATGAATGTGGCGATACCAAATGTGTTTTATTTTCAATGGGACAAAAGAGACGTGATTTGAATGTTTTTGTTTTTTTTTCATATTTTAAAAAATTGTGTTTTTACTTTATCTTTATTTTACTTTGACCACTGGAGGGTCTCAGCACTCCACTGTCTGATCGCTTCACCTGCATTCCGATGTGCTACATATAGTACATCTGAACATATAGAAATAGCGCATTGTGTATCTGAAAATTAAAATATACCATTAAAAAGAGGGCTTTGCCCTGACCACTCTAAACAAACACACACACAAACAAAAAGTGAGAAAAATACCCACAAACAAATAGTGAACACAGACAACAGTTATCTTTATCCCGTTTAGGTGGGGCACTGAGATGAAATGGCCCTCACCTGGACGGTTGACTGTGAAATAATCACACTAATATAACCATTAGCTGTGTTGGGTCAAACCCACAAATGTCATTTTAGACCTGCTAAATGACCATAAAATGCTTGTCTCTCTCACGATCTCTACTATAGACAATGATCCATCACAAGATAGATCTGATGATGGTGTTACACGCTAGGATATCCTGAACGATATCCTTGAAACGTCACGGATTTGTGAACGTTCTAACGATATTGTTTAAGCGTCCTTGCGTGTAAATGAACGATGTTGGAAGAAAAAATCGTTGAATCGTACATCCAAGATTTGAGATCCTGACCTCAAATCTATCGTTCGTCATCCAGTTAACGCTGCTTGAAGAAGCCACATCGTTCAGTGTGACACCTTTATGAACAATGTCGTTCAAAAATCTCCTATTCCTGCCGCTTTAAAAGATTACTAGTGATAAGGTAGCAAATAACTGGTGCAAAATTATTTCAAATACTGTATCTTCAGATTCTGCCACCAAAGAGGAACCCCTGACCCCATGTGAGAAGAAGCTGTAACATCTGAACTGACTCATATCTGGAATACAGCTAGAGAAAACTAAAGTCTCAAGAGAGCGGGTGACCAACAGCTGGTGACGGCGCTTGAATGAGGTGTAGTTTGAGCTTGAACAGCAGCTGATAGCCCCAAGAGCTCAAGACTAATGCCTAACTCTATTCTCTTAGGCGGCCGTCACACGCACAGATATCTTTAGCGATATTGTAAGCGATCACGTGCACGCGCAATCGCTTACAATATCGCTCACATCGCTGGTGAGATGTCACACAGACAGACTCACCAGCGATGCGGAGCCGCGATCTCGCTGGTAACTATGGTACACATCGGGTTACTAGGCGCCGCGCATCGCTTAGTTACCCGACGTGTACCATAGTTACCATCTCCCAGCATAGACTCTGCGCTGGGAAATCGCTCATCGTGGTGTTATACACCACGATGAGACAGATAGTCAAATCGCTCATCGCTAGATCTGAGCTCCGGAGCTCAGATCAGCGATGTCACGATCAAGCGATTTAAAATCGTAAATCGCTTGATTACATGCAACGATTTCTTGCCCGATATCGCTTAAGCGATCAAAAAGGAGATCGCTTAAACGATATCGGGCAAAAAATCATCCCGTGTGACGGCCGCCTAAGGCGGCCGTCACACGCACAGATGTCTATAGCGATATTGTAAGCGATCACGTGCACGCGCAATCGCTTACAATATCGCTCACATCGCTGGTGAGATGTCACACAGACAGACTCACCAGCGATGTGGAGCCGCGATCTCGCTGGTAACTATGGTACACATCGGGTTACTAGGCACCGCGCGTCGCTTAGTTACCCGACGTGTATCATAGTTACCATCTCCCAGCATAGGCTCTGCCGCTGGGAGATCGCTCATCGTGGTGTTATACACCACGATGAGACAGATCGTCAAATCGCTCATCGCTAGATCTGAGAACCGGACCTCAGATCAGCGATGCCACGATCAAGCGATTTCAAATCGTAAATCGCTTGATTACATGCAACGATTTCTTGCCCGATATCGCTTAAGCGATCAAAAAGGAGATCGCTTAAACGATATCGGGCAAGAAATCTTTGCGTGTGACGGCCGCCTTAGGCACAGCCAAAATGTTACTCCAAGCTGTAATTATGTTTGTAATAATGATAATGATGATTATAGCCCACATTATATCCAGAATCTGAATGTGTACAATGGTATATACAACCAGCAGAGGTTTTTTATTAGTCTGTATAATGCAAAATGTACAGATAAATAGGATGAATTGTAAAGTAAAGGTATGTAATTAGTAGTTAAGAACTCATTATGGGATACTGTTTGCACATTTAATAAATGTGATTGATACAGATTTATTATAGCATTTCCTTCCCTTTCTTATTCACATTACTAATTTTCAAGATTCTTTTTCTTTCCATATTTGTTTTCCTTCAACTGAACTAAAAAAGAAACAGATGTTTGTTAAACTGTCATAGTTTAAAATAAATGCTTCCTACTCAGACGTTAATCCCTCATATTATGCAATATACTGACAGCAATAATAAATTAAATTTGAGCAGTGCTTTAGAAAAAAAATCATTGTAAATTGGAAATGAAAGAGATTATCTGTAAAAATCTTAAAGCAAACGCCAATGAAATCTTAAGGTAAGTGAATAATCAGTGCAGCCTGTGTGATAATCATGATACAAGAGAGATGACAGAGCTTGTACTTATCTAAATACATAGAGGCTCTCACACTGGAGTTGTACAGGATAGTCGATAACGAAGGTGCCAGGTTGGTAAAATGTGCCAAATACAATAAAAAGCTCAAGACACTTAATGAATTTGATGCATCTTCTAAGTCAGGGGTCTCAAACTCGGTTGGGTTGGTGGGCCGCACGTAGAAAAAAATTGATATCGGGGGGCCGCATTGCTTGTAGGACTAAGGGTACCATGACACGTCGCAACATTGCATGCAATTTCACAGGCAATTTGCTGGTTGAAGTGAAATCATGGACACATTGTTCCATTTGTACACAGCAAGAAAATAGAACAATGTTTCCATGATTTCACTGCAACCAGCAAATTGCCAGTGAAATTGCATGCAATGTTGCGATGTGTAACGGTACCCTAAATGACATTTTAGCAATACCAGAATTTTTTGCTCAATCTAGTAAAGTACAAATTATGATCTTCTTGTAGGAATGTCCCCATCCTGGTCCTCCTCTTGTAGTAATGTCCCCGCCGTGGTCTCTATCTCGTAGTAATGTCCCCATCCTGGTCCTCCTCTTGTAGTAATGTCCCCGTCCTGGTCTCCATCTTGTAGTAATGTCCCCATCCTGGTCCTCCTCTTGTTGTAATGTCCCCACCCTGGTCTCCAGCTTGTAGTAATGTCCCCATCCTGGTCCCCATCCTATATTAATGTCTCCCATCCTGGTCCCCATCCTATATTAATGTTTCCCATCCTGGTCCTCATTTTGTAGTAATGTCCCAATCTTTTAGTAATGTTCCCTCCCTTGTCATCTTGTAGTAATGTCCTGGTCTCTGTTCTTTTTGTTCTCTCGCTCACACACACACTCACATAGGGCTTGTCCACACATCTCAGTATTTAGCACTTCTGCGCTAAATACTTAGGCTTTGACAGAGAAGTGCGTGTATGCGGCCGCTTTCAGCAGACGCTGCCCCTGGTTACCCGATGTGTATCGTGGTAACCAGTTCATACAGCAGCCTGTATAGTGTGCGCTTATCCAGAGCGCACAGGGAAACGCTGCAAACAGCGTTTCCCTGTGCACTTGAGATAAGCGGACAGTGGGCAGCCTGCTGTATGAACTGGTTACCACGATACACATCGGGTAACCAGGGACAGCGTCTGCAGAAAGTGGCCGCATACACGCACCTCTGCTTCTCTGTCAAAGCCTAAGTATTTAGCGCAAAAGCGCTAAATACTGAGAGCGCAGGTGTGTGGGCAAGCCCATATATACACACCCGCACATTCACACACACTCACATACATACATACACACATACATCCTCAGACATATTCACACAAACACATACACACTCACACATTGACACACTTACATAGGGCCATATTTGGAGTTCCTGCCGCCCTAGGCACTTTCATCGGTCACGTTCCCCTCCCCCCCCCAGGCTGCTATCTTCGGCTGTAACAGCGCCTTACCTGACTCCACCCTTTTCATTCCGGCAGCTTCTTCCTCTGTGGCTCCCAGTCTTCCGCTTGCCGGCAGTAGCCGGCACCAGCTAGCACCCGGCACCAGCCAGCACGTGGCACCTGCCTGCACCCGGCAGCCGGCACCAGCCAGCACGCGGCACCAGCCGCCGGCGATGTGCCGCTCAGGCGGCGCGGGAATACCCTCACACATATACATACACTCACACACATATACACACTCACATACAAATATACACGCACACACATATACACACTCAGAAATGTTCACACACACATACACTCACACATATACAGTCACTGACATATACACACACATACACTCATACATATACACATACACACTCACTCACATATACACACACACTCACATATACACACAAATACTCACACATATACACACAAATACATTCACACATATATACATACACACTCACTCACATATACACACAAATACACTCACATATACACACAAATACACTCACTCACATATACACACAAATACACTCACACACTCACATATACACACAAATACACTCACTCACATATACACACAAATACACTCACACACTCACTCACATATACACACAAATACACTCGTTATTATACACATACACACACTCACATATACACACAAATACACTCACTATTATACGCACGCTCACTATTATACACACAAATACACTCACTATTATACACACACATACACTCACTATTATACACATACACACTCACATATACACTCACACATACTCACACTCTCTCTCTAACACTCACATATACACACCTGATGCCCCGGGCTCATTATACACGGAGCCGCCGCGGTACCGCTTTACTGTGACGGGTACCGCTGGCTCAGCTCAAACAAGCGCCTTCGCGCCTGTACATTCATGAAAGCAGGCAGCCGGCGGACTAATCAGAAGCCTCCTGTGACGTCCAGGCGCGAAGGCGCTTGTTTGAGCTGAGCCGGCGGTACCCGTCACAGTAAAGCAATACCGCGGCGGCTCCATGTATAATGGCCCGGGGCATGCATTTTTCTTTCATGGTGCCCCGGGCCGCACTGGGGAGCGTGGCGGGCCGCTTGCGGCCTGGAGGCCACGAGTTTGAGACCCCTGTTCTAAGTGGTGTGAGCCTACAAGCACCTTGCCGGTAATACCACCCCAGTTAGAGACTTTGATTCAGATGTGATATACCAACACTAAGAAGCAAGCATTTATGATGTGAAAAGAAAATGATACATAGCTTTCTAAAAATTAAAAAATTTAAATCTATACATTTGTGTTCAACCCCTCGGGTCAATACTTTGTAGGACCACTTTTGATGCAATTACGTCACCAAGTCTTTTAGAGTGTCTCTAACAGCTTTGCACATCTAGAGGCTTACATTTGTGCCCATTTTTTTTCTTGCAAAATAGTTTTAAAACACTGAGATTGGATGGAGAGCTTTCGTGAATAATAATTTTCAAGTCACAATAAGGTACCTTTACACGCCGTAACTATCACTGGGAATCGGTATCACCCGTACGTGCGCGTGCACGTTTTTAATGGTTGCTAACGATCGCCGATGCCGCATTTACATGACGCAATTACGCCCTCAACCTAAGGGAACATGGTTCCTGGGAAGTTCCAACAGATCCTGCGGATAACATCCTGTGGAATACCGTCGCCGCTTCACACGCCGCAATCAGTAGGAGAATGTGGGCATACAGGTTCTGTGACGCTAATACATAGGCGTGACATACTCGTGTATTTCGTGATGCTAAAACGCTGATTGGACAACGCAATAGTGTCATGATTGGCCAGCCTGCGCAGGAAGGCTGGCTAATACATGACGCCATTGCAATTGTGTAGTGTGAATGGTCAGCTCTTTAAATATGGTGCCCAGTGAAGGGACAGCCAATGGTTATACAGTAGCCCCCACCATTCAACGCTGCTGGGGCACGGTATCAAACACGCTGTGGTACGCCCCGGGGAAATCACTAGGCGACGCAAATTCCATCCCTATCGCCCGTTTACACGCTAATACCAGGGGAATTCACCCTTTGGGTTGACTCGGATTTTAGAACACGGCTCAGAGACCGCTACCTGGAGCAACTGCGAGCAACCCGATCACTTTCCCCAAGTACACGCCGCTACTTAGTAGCAATTTCAAGGCAACCGTGACAAAAATCCCAATTGCCAGGGAGTTCCTAAACCTCAGTAGCGACGTGTAAAGGTACCTATAGGGATAGGTCTGGACACTGACTGAGCTATTCAAACATGAATATGTTTGGATCAAAACCATTTTTTTGTAGTTCTGGCAGTAAGTTTAGGGCCATTGTCCTGTGGTAAGCTAAATCTCAAGCCTTTGGTAGCCTCTAAATGTTTTTTTCTCCAGGATTGTCCTGTATAAAGCTCTATCCCTCTTTCCTAAAACTCTGACCAGCTTCTCTGTCCCAGCATGACTCTGCCACCAATGTGTTTGACAGTGCTGAAGGCATTTTTAGAGTTATGTGCAGTGTTATTTTTTTTACTTCACATAGGGTTTTCATCTAAACAAAACGTTCTACTGTTCTACTTTGGTGTTATCTGACTAGAGCACCCTCTATCACTTGCAATATGTGCCCACTACATGATTGTTTGCAAAATGCAAATGGAGCTTCCTGTGGTTTGCTTTCATTGCTTGTTTTTTGCCATTCTTCCATAAAGGCTAGATTTTTTGAATATGTGACTAGCATTTGTCCTGTGGACAGATTCTTCCACCTGAGATATGGATCTCTGCACATCTCCGGTGTGACCATGGACCTCTTGGCTGCTTCTGTCATTAGTGTTCTCCTTCCTTTAGTTGTCAGTTTAGATGGACACCCATATCATATGCTTTACTTTTCTCCACAACATTATTACTGACTAAAGAATCGGGTAGTCTAGAATCCATATATAGTTTATTTACTAATAGTTAGCGGAGTGCGGTGAAATGAATTGTGTGTATACAGGTGGCTCAGTGGGTAGCAGAGTATACGGTGGCTCAGTGGTTAGCACTACGCGGTGGCTCAGTGGTTAGCACTGCGCGGTGGCTCAGTGGTTAGCACTGCGCGGTGGCTCAGTGGTTAGCACTGCGCGGTGGCTCAGTGGTTAGCACTGCGCAGTGGGTCAGTGGTTAGCACTGTGCGGTGACTCAGTGGTTAGCACTGCGCGGCGGCTCAGTGGTTAGCACTGGGCGGTGGCTCAGTGGTTCGCACTGTGCGGTGGCTCAGTGGTTAGCACTGCGCGGTGGCTCAGTGGTTAGCAGTGAGTGCGGTGACTCAGTGGTTAGCAGTGAGTGCGGTGGCTCAGTGGTTAGCAGTGAGTGCGGTGACTCAGTGGTTAGCAGTGAATGCAATGGCTCAGTGGTTAGCAGTGAGTGCAGTGAGATTGGTCAGCGCAGTGCCGTGGGAAGAGTGGTCAGCGCAGCGCCGTGGGCAGAGTCAGCTCAGCATTGCGTCGTGGGCAGAGTGGTCAGCGCAGCGCAGTGGGCAGAGTGGTCAGTGCAGCGCCGTGGGCAGAATGGTCAGCGCAGCGCCGTGGGCAGAGTGGTCAGCGCAGTGCCGTGGGCAGAGTGGTCAGCGCAGCGCCGTGGGCAGAGTGGTCAGCGCAGCGCCGTGGGCAGAGTGGTCAGCACAGCGCCGTGGGCAGAGTGGTCAGCGCAGCGCCGTGGGCAGAGTGGTCAGAACACACATACACACACATACACACACTCCGCTATACTTACCACCGGCCCTGCGTCTTCCCCGCCGCCTAGATCCTGAGTCGACATGTCGCTTCCCCGGACGACTGGATCCAATATGGCGTCTGGGAAGTCTGGCAAGACTTCCCGGACGCGATCTTGGACAAAGTATGTCGGCGGCCCCGGACGGCTGAATCCAATATGGCGTCCGGGAAGTTTGGCGAGACTTCTTGGATGCTATATTGGATCCAGTAGTTCTGGGGCGGTGACATGTCGACTGAGGATCCAGGCGGCGGATGCAGGGCCGGTGGTAAGTATAGTGGAGTGTGTGTGTGTATGTGTATGCATGTGTACAAAGTGAGGGAAGTGCGGACAAAGTGAGGGAAGTGCGGACAAAGTGAGGGAAGTGCGGACAAAGTGACGGAAGTGCCTACATACACACACACATATACACATACTGTATATTGCATATGGAGAGGTGAGAGAAGCAAAGGCTGGAGGGGTAAGGAGGGGTGAGGAGAGCGGAGGCTGGATGGTTGAGGAGGGGTGAGGAGAGCAGAGGCTGGAGGGGTGAGGAGGGGTGAGGAGAGCGAAGGCTGGAGGGGTGAAGAGGGGTGAGGAGAGCAAAGTCTGGAGGGCTGAGGAGGGCTGAGGAGAGGGGAGGATGGAGGGCTGAGGAGAGGGGAGGCTGGAGGGCTGAGGAGAGGGTCTGGGGGCTGAGGAGAGGGGAGGCTGAGGAGAGGGGAGGCTGTGGGGCTGAGGAGAGGGGAGGCGGGGGGGCAGAGGAAAGGGGAGGCTGGTGGGGCAGAGGAGAGGGGAGGATGGTGGGGCAGAGGATAGGGGAGGCTGGTGGGGCAGAGGATAGGGGAGGCTGGTGGGGCAGAGGACAGGGGAGGCTGGTGGGGCAGAGGACAGGGGAGGCTGGTGCGGTGACATCACGCCACCTCTCCTCCTCCTACAGGCTGCATACCTCTCTCGCCATCGTTGTAGGCTGCACAGCACACTTGGCCTCCTGCGGTCTGGCAGAGGGCTGAGCCCTGGAGTCTGGTGGCAGTGCAGGAGCAGAGGGGGGTCCGTGCAACCGCCATTGCGCTGCCCCGGGCGCCAGAAGTGAGGGGGAGGAGCCTGTACTTGTGAAAGCAGCGAGAAGTAATGGCGGTCGTCTCCCAAAGTGGTGTGTGGCGGGCGGGAGACGACCGTGATGTGTGGGTGTTTTGGGCAGTGTAGGGGCGGCTGTAAGCGTGGCGGGGCTGGCTGAGTCCGCCATCTTAGTCCACCCTGAGCGGGTGTAGTGCCCAAGCCACTTCCGTCTGTGACGTCATTTTTGTCCCGTGAAGACGGAAGTGGCTTCAGCTTTTATATATATGACTAGTCTGGTGTTTTTCCAGGTCCCTTATATTCTCAAACAAACCTGTGAATCTAAATTTAAAAATTACTTGAGCTCTAGAGGTAATTGGTCACTCATGATTTTAGTTTAGGGAGTATGAGACCACAAGGGGGCTGAATACAAATGCACATCAGTTTTCAGATGTTTATTTTCCAAATATTTAAAAAAAACAAATTTCGTTTTCATTATACTTAAACATATTTGCTGTTTTGTGTTGGTATATCACATAAAATCCCAATAAAATACATTTAAGTTTGTGGGGGATTCTCAAAATCATTGTTTTTTTTCTTCTCTTGACCAAGGTTGCCTCCAAGTAAACATGTTCAGTCATCACTAATTTGCATTAAAAAATCTTTACTAGCAAGGACATTGTGCTTGTTACATTCTCCATATTTTATCACTCGGATTGGGAGAGCATATGTTTTTTTTTCAACATGTTTCTAGTAGGGATGGACGAGTCTACTCGCTAGGACTCGTTACTCGGCGAGTAGTAAGGGACTCGCAGGACTCGGTACTCTGCGAGTTTCCCAGCGATTACTTGCACAGTAACGAGTCCAATGCAAATCAATGGCAATCCTAGTTTTGTCAGAGTCTGAGACTCTGACAAAACTAGGATTGCCATTGACTTGCATTGGACTCGTTACTGTGCAAGTAATCGCAGGGAAACTCGCACAGTAAGGAGTCTGGCTGTCTGCTCTGTGTGGGGCTCGGGTTCTGCAGGCTGCCGCAGCTCCAGGGTCCTAGGGCCCGCCTGCTCTCCCTGTGCACAGAGATGATGTAGCAGAGCTGAGATTGTTCTCAGTCTGCTCATTCCCTGTGCATAGACATCATTCTATATCTATGCACAGGGATGTAGCAGAGAGGACATCACGTTTTGGACTACGTCGGACGGAAGAGGATTTTTTAATTAAAGATGGAGTCCCTAATGGCTTTTTTTTTTTATTTCTAATAAAAATTTTTCTCTGTGTTGTGTTTTTTTTAACCCTTTATTGGAGATTCTTAGTGGCCAGGTCAAACGTGGCCTGACATTAAGAATCTCGGGCTTAATACCAGCTTGTATAACAAAGCTGGTATTAACCCCTTTATTACCCAGCGTGCCACCGCCACCAGGGCCGCTGGAAGAGCGGGGTTCAGCGCCAGAGGATGGCGCTTCAATGAACGCGCCATCTTCTGGGGCGGCTGCGGGTTGAAATTTGCAGCGGGGGGTGCCCAGAAAGCTTGGGCCTCCCTGCGCTGCGGATTCCAGCCCCCAGCTGCTTAGCTGTACCTGGCTAGACATAGAAATTGTGCAGAGCCCCACGCATTTTTTTTTTATTATTTCATGAAATTCATGAAATAATAAAAAAAAGGGCTCCCCTATATTCTTGTGTCCGGCCAGGTACAAATAGGCACCTGGGAGTTGGGGGCAGCCCGTCGCTGCCTGCTGGATCCGGCTGGTTCCAGAAATACGGCGAAGCCCACGTCATTTTTTTTGTGAAAAATCAATAAAACAATCCTAAAAAAGGGACTGCCTCTTTATTAACCCTTCCACCATGGCCGAGGGGTTAATAAAGATGCAGTCCCTTTTATTTATATTGTTTTATGGATTTTTCAGAAAAAAATGTGACGTGGGCTTCGCCGTATTTTGCAACCAGCCGGATCCAGCAGGCCGCGAAGGGCTGCCCCCAACCCCAGGTGCCCATCTGTACCTGGCTGGACACAAGAAAATAGGGGAGCCCTTTTTTTTTTTATTATTTCATGAATTTCATGAAATAGTAAAAAAAAAACTGCGTGGGGCTCCGCACAATTTCTATGTCTAGCCAGGTACAGCTAAGCAGCTGGGGGCTGGAATCCGCAGCGTAGGGATGCCCAAGCGTTCTGGGCACCCCCCGCTGCGAATTGCAGCCCGCAGCCGCCCAAGAAGATGGCGCATTAATTGAAGCGCCATCTTCTGGCGCTGAACCCCGCTCTTCCAGTGGCCCTGGTGCGGTGGCTCACTGGGTAATAAAGGGGTTAGGGCCAGCTTTTTATTATCAGCTGGCCCTAAGCCCGAAATTTATGGCGGTCACGCCAATATTAGACATGACCGCCATGAATTTCCAGTAATTAATAGAAATAAAACACAACACAGAGAAAAAATAATTTTATTAGAAATAAAACAGAACACAATTAGGGACTCCAACTTTATTTAAAAAATCCTCTTCTGTCCGACGTAGTCCACAACGAAGGTCCCACGACGATCGCCTCCGACGTAGTCCATAAACGGAATCTTCACTGCCACATCCCTCTGCATAGACTCACGTCTATGCAGAGGGAGAGCAGACTGCAAAATGACTTTCACAGTCAGGGTTCACCTCAGGTGAACCCTACTGTGACAGCCCATTCACTGCTCTGCCGGCGGGAGCGCCGGCAGAGCAGTTAATAAATTATCTTCAGGGAGGTCGGCAGGGTCCCGCAGGGTCCCAGTGTCCTCCCGGCGTCGCAGCTATCTGCTGACAGGACGTCACATGACCGCCGATCATGTGACTGTGATGTCACAGCAGGCCCTGTCAGCAGATAGCTGCGACACCGTGAGTCCCGGTGTCACACATCCAAGCACACATCCACACACGCTCACATCCACGCATGCTCACATCCACGCACGCTCACATTCATGCACGCTCACATCCACGCACGCTCACATCCACGCACGCACACATTCACGCACGCTCACATCCATGCAAGCACACATTCACACACACTCACACCCATCCATCCATGAATCCATTCATCCATCCATACATACATACACACATACACACACATACATACATACACACACAAATATACATACACACATACATACACACACATATACACATACATACACACACACACATACATACACACATACATAAATACATACACACACATACATACATATGCACACACATACACACACACATACATACACACATACATATACATACATACATACATACATACACATACATACACACATACATACACATACATATACACACATACATACACAGATACATACATACACACACATATACACATACACACATACATACACATACATACACACATACATACACACACATACATACATACACACATACATACACACACATACATACACACATACATACACACACATACACACACATACTTACACACATACATACATACATACACACACATACATACATACACACATACACACATACACACACATACATACACACATACATACACACACATACATAAATACATACACACACATACATACATACACACCCATCCATTCATGCACTCCTCCGGAGTGCAGGGGTTAAAAATAACAAAGCAGGTCATCCTCACCTATCCTCTGTTCTACAGGACCTGGCATGATGTCATAATCACATGACAGCCATTAACCAGTAACCGACAGTGTAATTACTGCCGGTTACTAGGTAACTGGCTGTGATGTGAATATGACATCATGCCAGGTCCTGGCAGCACATCGCAAGAGACGCTGGAGAGACCGGGCACCGGGAGCGTACTGGACGTGCAGGAGCGAGGACAGGTGAGAAGAATGGAGGAGGAGGAGGAGAGGTGGAGCAGAGGAGAGACACAGGGGAGCACATAGGAGGACGGGGGAGCAGAGGGGAACACTGCGAGGGGCATACTGTGAGGGGGGGGGGCCGCAAAACTGTGAGGGGGGGCCTGTATACCTACGATGGAGCCTGTATATATGCTGGGGAAGCCTGTATAACTACGGTACGGGGAGAGCCTGTATTACGGGATATGCACTGCATCCCCCCTGCTGATGGACGGGAGGATGCAGTGCATATCATGAATAGCAAATGAGCGGCACCACGTGATCGGCCGCTCTGCCTGTATATATGCTGGGGGAGTCGAATCGTTTTCACACTAGCACTATACTCGCACCAAACTAGCACTGCACTCACATCACTGTCGTGCATCAATCACGCTCCGTGTTTGATGCACAACAGTGTGCCTCCACCCATACAAAATCTGTTATGTTCCGACAAAGCTTCCGAGACACATCTGTGATTTGTAAATCGCACATTACTTGCTATTACTCGCTTCCCCATTCATTAACATTGGACTCGCTAGACTCGCAACGAGTAGCGAGTCCTGGGCTCGGACTCGCTAGAGTCAAGCGATTCCGAGTAATTTAGGACTCGCCCATCACTAGTTTCTAGCAAACTTGCTATATAAATGTCCTGTGAATGTAATTAGATAAAAAAAAATCATGTTTGCCCAATTATAAGTCCATACAAAACTCCCATGAAAGCATATTCATTAATATTGCATGACATTTTCGTTTATGCAAAACTTGGTATATTCCAAAGACGTGGAAATTTTCAAAGGTGAATGAAGTGTACATCCATGCCAGGGAATGTTTCTGGGACCTCGTCTTTTCTCAAGGTGTCTCTGTCTCATAAGCACGGCTTGACACAAATGGACAGCAGCATGGTAAAAATTGGAATAAAGGCCTTAACAGTAGGGAGTGGGGAATAAGGACACCTCCTAACACTAGCCTGTGCCTGTCCCTTTTTGTCCTGACACCCTGGGCATGCCCTTACCCCTTGCCACCATCATGTGCCGAGTCCCTGTCTGTCACCTAAGGTGACCCTTGCTAGTGCACTGGCCAGCTAGGGAGCCTTGCCACTGCAGGTAATACAACACAGGGAAAGACAGAGAGGGGTACTGAATAAGAATACTTGGAATAGGCAGCAGCACTCCAAACCAGAGCAAGGGCATCACTAAGAAAGCTTCAGCAACAGAGAACCACTACCACAGAGAAAGAGGGTGTAGCAGAGAATAAACTCTCACAGCAACATCAGGTGACATCAAGTGATGGGTTATGTGACTATTTAAAAAAGTTATCAATTACATCACCTAATTAAAGCAACAGGAATAACACTATGGAATAAACTGACATTAACCCTTAATGTCCCAAAGGAAATAAACAACTTTTAAAATGAACAGACTGCAGAGGAGTCAACTCGTGACAGTCTCTACTTTATGTTAACGGTTTAAGCTTTATCATTGCATTATTTTATTTTAGGAATCCATATTTAAGATATAAATATTTATGTATATTAATTAATTGAGGTAATACAATGATTAGAGAAGGTTGAAACACTTCTGTGAGTTGATAAGCTCTCACACTAACTAATCCTGGTTTAGACCAGTAATACAGTATATTGCAGTTACGTTACTGGGAAAATCTGATTTTTGTCACCATTTTCCCATTTGTTTTCCTGTAGGTGTGAATACTTGAGATTTGTTTCGCCCCACGGGTATCTTTCAATGACATATCTGAGCATTTTTTATTTTTTTGAACATATGGGCACTTCACACGTGCTTTTAGTATATTTTTTATTACAAGTTCTGTTTTATGTTAATATTATTCACACTGCAAATAGAGTCTGTGGAGCTTCGATTAGGAGTCTCAAACACAGGATATGCATATTCATAATTCGCAGGGGCAATGTGCCTAGGAATTCACTGCGTTGAGTGCTTTAGCCGGCTGCCCGCAGTGGTTTCTTGGACTGGTCCCTGAGATCTATGAATGCTTTATTATGTTGGTCTACTAGGCATTGCTCCCACCAGAATCCTACTCCACACTGATGAGGGGCAACACCCCGAAACAGCTGTCTGTGGATGGATACCTGGGCTTGGTATTCCCTTGTCGTACCTTTAAACTCATAAAAGAGCTGGATATTGACTGTAAGGGCCAATTTATATGGTGGTTATGGTGGTCTCTGCAAGGAGTCCACCCCAGGGCTAGGTCCTTTCTTGGAAGAATATCTGGCTAGTCCTGTGTTTGAGACTCCTAATCGAGGCTCCACAGACTTCATTTGAATATTCATAATTCCCAGGGGGCAATGAGCCTAGGAATTCACTGTGTTGAGCGCTTTAGCCAGCTGCCCGCAGTGTTTTCTTGGACTGGTCTCCCTGAGATCAGTGATTACTTTGTGATATTATTCAAAGTGGTGCTTTATCTATCAATTCTTATGGTGCCGTCACACAGCACGATCTGGCCAGCGATGTCGGAAGCGATGCGCGGGTGCCCGCTCGGTTCCGACATCGCTGGCCAGCTGTCACACAGCATAGCTGCGGCCGGCGACACCGCAGCGATGCGGGCGGTGACATCGCTCGCTGGGCTGGGCTCAGCCCAGCGAGCGATCCGCAGCAACGCTGCGGTATAGGCTGGATCGCCGCCGACATCGCTCTGGCGATGTCACACGGCGCGATCCAGCCTTATCGCAGGTCGCCGGTTGACAGGTTTACGGTTCTTCCCGTAAATCTGTCAACCTGCGACCAGCGATAAAACGCGGTCGCGGCGCTCGATTACACAGCGCGACGTCGCTAGCGACATCGCTGATACGTCACTTTTTCGGCGATGTCGCTAGCGACGTCGGCAGGTGTGACGGCACCATTAGTCTGTGAGATCTTATATTTGCCAATGGGTATCTAGTTTAATCACATCCCTTCTGTGTAGAGCTTCTTTATTAAAGATAACAGCAAAATGAACTGAACCTGACAAAGATTCAGGTCTGGAACCAAAGACAGGTTCTTCTTTTTTTATTTCAATAAGAAAATGAAAAGCAAACCCACAAGATTTTGGATTTAATTTGGATTTCATTTCTAATCTGGGGTGGGAAGTGCACTCTTTTTATCTCACCTATACCAATCCCTTTTAATTTAACTTGTGTTACAATGATGTTCAGCTCAACTTTAATGTGGTCATCAATAAACAGGCGGATTCACAGTGAAGTCATTATGCAAAAAAATACTAATATTACATTTCTACAGAAAGTTCTGTACTGTTTGTAGCAATATATGATGTACATAAATGGGTGAGCATGGAAAACATGGTCATGTTTAACTTAATAGAACAAGAGATTTTTCTGTTTCTCTCCTCTGATTTAAATGTGGAGGGAAAGATGAATGGTGGGGGAGGGGGTTCTGTTACGGTGTAGAGAAAGGAAGTGTTCAGATGGGACCACAACTTTAACTATTCCATCTGTTTCTTTATGTCATTGTTTCCCAGCGTCGGAATTACACCTTTATTATCTACATTTTCACTGCACTAGAAATCTGAGTTTTCTGTCTTCTATATTAGCTATGATCTTATAAAGAATGGATACCATGGGAGTAATGAACATAAATTTAAGTTCTAATACATGATACAATATAGGAAAATAAGTGACATAATTAATTCATACCTAAGACTATGCACAAGACCAGAAAATACCTCCAATAACACATACAAGTATTCCTTCTTCAGCATTTGTCTTTCAATATGTTGTCCTAAAGCCATATAAATAAGATACAACTTATTATATTTGGTATACATTTTACTATTTAAATTGATATTAAAATTTAAATATAAATGCAATTCATTCCTTTTTTGTTGTTGCGTTGTTCTGTAGATAATGAATATAATTCCTAAATTTCTTGTTTTTAAGAGTATTACTGTTTATTTTATGCACTTTCCATGCTAGTCCTAACATATTGTAATTGGTTTTATGTGCAGCTGGTCAAGTGTTACCTCTCTATTCATCCAGAAATGAAGCAACAACAGACACAAAGCACCAGCATAATGTTACTGGCCTGAAGGTTGATGAAAGTACAATTTCATTCAGCAAGAACATTGGCAATTTCATAGAGGAAATTTCACAAGAGAAAATGTTGCCACTAAACTGCAGTAGTGCAAGTCCAAATGGAAAGCAAAAATATAATTCTTACCCGCAATATATGTTTACAGCAAGCATACCTAAAATGAAATTCTAAAATAGAAAATGAGCTGAGTGTGTGTGCATATATATATATATATACTAGCTGTAGTACCCGGCTACGCCCGGGTTAATAAATAACTGATGTTAGCTATAACAAAATAGAATTTGAATATGTCATATTAATGACCTGTAAGAAAATAGAAGCTGAGCTGTGTTTGGTTGCTATAGGCAGACTAATAAATCTCCAGCCAACAGTAAACCCTCCCCCCGGCCGGGCAGTATATGTTACCTCACACATACACATAATAGACAGCTCATGTGACTGACATCTGCCTTAACGCCCTATATGGCACATGTGTGGCACATTGGCTGTTTTTAATCAGATGTTTATGTTTGGAAATTAAAGATAGCACATGTATGAGGCGAGTTTTGTGAGGTGATTTGTGCACATCTGTGTCTGTGTGGTGTGTGTCCCTGGGGTGTGTGTATGTGTGTGTCCCTGTGGGGTGAATGCATGTGAGTGCATGTGTGTATGTGTGTATGTCCCTGTGGGGAAGGGGGGTCTGTGCGGTGTGTGTTTCTGTTGTGTGTGTCTTTGTGGTGTGTGTGTCCCTGAGGGGTGAGTTCATGTGTCCCTATAGGGTGTATATGTGTGTGTGTCCCTGTGGGGGGGATGTTTGTGTGGGGTATGTGTGTTTCTGTGTTGTGTGTGTCTCTTTGTGGTGTGTGTGTGTGTCCCTGTGGGGTGAGTGCATGTGTCCCTATAGGGTGTGTATGTGTGTGTGTCCATGTGGGGGGGGGTCTGTGTGGTGTGTGTGTGTCTCTTTGTGGTGTGTGTGTCCCTGTGGGGTGAGTGCATGTGTCACTATAGGGTGTGTGTGTGTCCCCGTGGGGGTGTGTGTCTCTGTGTTGTGTGTGTCTCTTTGTGGTGTGTGAGTGTTTGTTCGGGTGCGTGGTGAGTATCCAATATTGGGGCTGCACCTTAGCGACTATACACTTGCTGTTACTCTTTTGTGTGCATGAGGTGTGTATACATATCCCCGTGCGTGGTGAATATCTCATGTTGGGGCCCCACCTTA
The DNA here is from genome assembly GCA_033576535.1 of Allobates femoralis. NCBI lineage: Eukaryota > Metazoa > Chordata > Amphibia > Anura > Aromobatidae > Allobates > Allobates femoralis. Next base: position 175,951,131 of record JARQOC010000005.1, read on the forward strand.
GTCACTATATGCTGGTATGTGCTGTTAATCTTTGGCGCTATCATTAAGCCCCTCTCATTCACAACTGTCAACTGGTAACTGTCACTTTTTCCCCATTATGTAGATAGGGGCAAAATTGTTTGGTGAATTGGAATGCGCGGGGTTAAAATTTTGCCTCACAACATAGCCTATGATGCTCCTGGGGTCCAGACGTGTGACTGTGCAAAATTTTGTGGCTATAGCTGAGAGCTGTCGAATTTCCTCCAACACTTTTCCATTCACTTTTTCCCCATTATGTAGATAGGGGCAAAATAGTTTGGTGAACTGGAACGCGCAGGCTTAAAATTTCGCCTCACAACATAGCCTATGACGCTCTTGGGGTCCAGACGTGTGACTGTGCAAAATTTTGTGGCTATAGCTGAGAGCTGTCGAATTTCCTCCAACACTTTTCCATTCACTTTTTCCCCATTATGTAGATAGGGGCAAAATAGTTTGGTGAACTGGAACGCGCAGGCTTAAAATTTCGCCTCACAACATAGCCTATGACGCTCTTGGGGTCCAGACGTGTGACTGTGCAAAATTTTGTGGCTGTAGTTGCGACTGTGTAGATGCCAATCCCGGATATACACACATACATACATACACACACACATTCAGCTTTATATATTAGATAAACAAGGATAGCACAGCACAATCTTATAAACAAAAGTTAGGTGCAAAAATCCTGAAAAAACAGTGTCCAGCTGTAACGCAGTATAAAAAGAGGAAAAATCAGGCAGCACACAAAAAAATGTTGGGAAAAAGGAGATTTAATGAGCCCTTGGTGGCACGGCGTTTCGGTAGTGAATCTACCTTTGTCAAGTACATAGTGCATTGTGAGTTAGCTTTCTTTATAGCACAAGTGATTTACAATTAAAATAATTGATAATTAAAATATTTAGTGAAAAATACAAAACTTATACATTTAAAAAGTGATTATCATTATCGGGGAGTCAGAACCAAATTATCTTGCATCATTGGCATCCCGTAAAGTCCATAGTGCTAATGTGGAAAAGGTGCTTTTCAGTGAAAGTTCCATGGTGTACTCAGCAATTTAATGTGGCACCTGTGAAGATAGTTTAAAAATATACCATTAGATTGTAGATTGTAGATTGTCCTATACTTGGTCAGTTTAGCGTCTCTTACTTGTTCTCTTCAGGGGTAAACTTCTCCTGAGTCCTCCGGGCTTTTGCTGTAGCAATAAATGATTACAGCGTCGGACTCCGGTGTCCCGGTGTACTAAAGGGCTGTAGTAACCGATTCCCTTTCTTAGTTCCCTGCTTTCTCCACTTCCCTCTGACCTTTTCCCTAGGGTGCACTCAGCGGTCAGAGGTCCCTGGTCCTGGGCCTGGATCTCTCCCAGCGACCAGCTCCTCCGTCTCCTCTCTCTTCTCAGACTCACTGCAGACTGACTCTTGGGACTGACTAACTCCTCCCCTCAGGCCTGGATGTTCTTAAAGGGGAACTGGCTTAAGGCAGCCAGTAGAGCTCCCCGTTCAGGTCTGGGGTGGAAAGGTGTGGTGTGCTGTGCGAACCAAGGTGTAATTCCCTCCTTGCACTGGTGGATCCTGTGGCAATCCCCCACAGGGGTGCTACATTCCCCCCTAGTTAAATACAGTCCTCCGTGACTGAAACATTTTTCAACAAACATAACATAACTATTTACATTTAGCAATTGAACAGAGTCTTAAAAATGAAAAATTTACAAAAAACAGTTATAAATAAGAAAACGGGGAACCAATCCATACAGCGCTAGTCCGTCCGCTGCATGCTGTTTAAAAGGGGTGTTTAACCGGGTGTTTGCCACCACCAGTCCTGTGGCTATGGTCCATTTTTGAAAATAAGAGAACGGGAAACATTCAAGAAGTCCAACAGGTAAAGTTTCTGTGGCTTAAAGTTCAAAAACACAACAACAAATAATACGGGTGCATCGGCGTAGGAGTCCTAGGTACTGCAGGGGCTTCTACCGGGTCATAAGGGCTCTGGGCCTCCTGGCCCTGGGGTCACCTGTTGGCCAAGATTTTGCTCTCCCTATTCAGCTCCTTACGCCAACTCCTCTCACCCCTCTTACTGGTGTTGTGTACCTGGTCTGGGTTGGTTTTACCTACTCTTCATCCTTTTCTGTACATTAGCACTAATAACATTTTTAATAACAACAGGTGTACTTGGGTTCTTCCTGTCCGGGAGGCCACATTTCTTGTAGCGTTGCAAACGAAAACATAATTACACATACTAGTCTACATCGGCCCAGCTACTCTACTCCAGGGGGCTGGCCCTAGGGCCCAGGAATCTCATGTTTAAAGGACATCCTCTTGCAAAGTGGCCAGGTTTGTTGCATCGTAGGCAGATGCGTTGTCCTGAATAATCCGTGTACTCCCTTGCTCTGCGTTGGAATGGTGAGTTGGTCCCCTGCACGGGCGACTTGTTCTTCCTCCACATCCATGGGACATCCTCAGGGCTATCAGCTAGTTGGATTTTGCTTGATTGTAGTGCTCCAGGCATAGTTTGCAAGAATTTTAATACATAGTCCAGCATTGCACACATCTTTTGCTTACAGGCTGCTAAGGAATCGGATTTGCCTTCATATGTTGGTAACCATTTGCACCCGGTATGTACGGCAAGGCTAGAGGCATTATTTGGGCCGCTGCTCTGCTCCGGGTGCTGCGTTCCGGGTATCTCCCCCATCAGGGAAATGTACATCATCCGAGCCACTCATGATGGGGCCCCCTAGTTAATCGCTGCCAACCGGTGAGATGAAACAAACGTTCCCGGTCATCAGTGGCTCTGCAGAAGGAGCGGAGCACCTCGGGTATTTCCGGAACTGTGGGCTGCGCTTCGTTGATCTCCGGCAGAGTGAAGGGGCTGGGCTTATCTTCCCGCTCTTTTCTACCCACGCTGTGGCGGCCGGTTATACAGTTCAGAAACATGTAATAAATTTCAGTTCTTGGCACATAGTATCCGGTTTTACCGGGCATGGGATCCTGTTTGTGACGCCAGGATTGAGGCGGTCGACAGGGATGGGGTACTCGGGAACTGGGGCTTATGGCAGCTTTGATGGGGGATCACAGCTGGTCGATCCATGGTCCTGTGCCCTGGACCCTCAATGGCGGGGAACGGTGGGGGATAAGGGGATTGTTAACATGACGCCACCTATGGTACCTGATAACGGGTGTACCAGCGCTGCAGCCGGCCGCTGAGGTGATGGTGGGTGCAGCAGAGTGTGGTACAGCTCCCCACAGGTGGAGCTTTACCTCAGGGCAGCAGGGATGGATGAGGGGAGTAGTAGTTGCATCTTTGCAGACAAGGCAGTGTATTATGGTGGTTAGACAGGCACACAGACACACAAGGATTGTTGTTTCGGTACCTTTTACTGGTGACAGGGTAACAGGGACAGTCCCGAGTAATAACCAGGTCCCCGGTGCAACTCGGGACTTCCACCTTAGAAAGTTATGAGGCCTTCTCTGTGTCTGTGCTCTGTGGTTTGGGGTAAGTCCTGCCTGAGCCTGAACCCATCACTTCTTCTCCCTCTCTGGGCTTTGTCCTAAACTGACAATGAGGTCCTTAGGCGGGGTCCCTGTTTCTCCTATGGCCCCTGGTACTATACTATATTTGGTCAGTTTAGCGTCTCTTACTTGTTTTCGTCATGGGTGAACTTCTCCTGAGTCCTTCGGGCTTTTATTGTAGCAATAAAAGATTACAGCTTCGGACTCGGGTGTCCGGGTGTACTAAAGGGCTGTAGTAACTGGTTTCCTTTCTTAGTTCCCTGCTTTCTCCACTTGCCTCCAACCCTTTCCCTAGGGTGCACACAGCGGTCAGTGGTCCCTGGTCCTGGGCATGGATCTCTCCCAGTGACCAGCTCCTCTGTCTCCTCTCTCATCTCAGACTCACTGCAGACTGACACTTGGGACTGATTAACTCCTCCCCTCAAGCCTGGATGTTCTTAAAGGGGAACTGGTTTAAGGCAGCCAGTAGAGCTCCCCCTTCAGGTCTGGGGTGGAAAGGTGTGGTGTGCTGTGCGAACCAAGGTTTAATTCCCTCCTTGCACCTGTCGATCCTGTGGCAATCCTCCACAGTGGTGCCACACATGTTAATGGTAGCATTAGTAGGCACGCAGTTACAACACTAACCTTTTTTCTTCCAACCATTGCTCTTGTCTCTCTGCCAGTTATAGTGTTGGCCAAAAGTATTGACACCCCTGCAATTCTGTCAGATAATACTCAGTTTCTTCCTGAAAATGATTGTGATCACAAATTCTTTGGTATTATTATCTTCATGTACCGTATATGCTCGTGTATAAGCCGAGTTTTTCAGCACAAAAAATGTGCTGAAAAGTCCCCCCTCGGCTTATACACGGGTCATATATGGTACTTAGTGGTATACAGCCCCCCCCCCCCCCCCCGTGGTATACCGGGCCCCCCCTTGCTGGTGGCAACCTGTAAAAGAAGATATCATTATACTTATCGTATCGCCGCCGCCGCCGCTCTGTCACCGTCACCGCGCTATTCCGGGTCTTCATGCTTCCTTCACTGTCGCACAGGAAATGACATCATTTCCTGTGCGACGGTGAATGAAGCTTGAAGACCAGGAGGAGCGCGGTGTCGGTGACAGAGCGGCGGCGGCGGCGGCGATACGATAAGTATAATGATATCTTCTTTTACAGGTTGCCAGCAGCAAGGGGGGGCCCGGTATACCACTGGGTACCCCTGTATACCTCTGGGGCTGATTTTTACAGCTCTGGGGCTGCTGTATACCCCTCTGGGGCTGCTATATACCTCTGGGGCTGCTATATACCCCTCTGGGGCTGCTGTGTATACCCCTCTGGGGCTGCTGTGTATACCCTCTGGGGCTGCTGTATACCCCTCTGGGGTTGCTGTGTATACCCCTCTGGGGCTGCTGTGTATACCCCTCTGGGGCTGCTGTGTATACCCCTCTGGGGCTGCTGTATACCTCTCTGGGGCTGCTGTATACCTATGGGGCTGCTGTATACCTCTGGGGCTGCTGTATACCTCTGGGCTGCTGTATACCCCTCTAGGGATGCTGTATACCTCTCTGGGGCTGCTGTATACCTCTGGGGCTGCTGTATACCTCTGGGGCTGCTGTATACCCCTCTGGGGCTGCTGTATACCTCTCTGGGGCTGCTGTATACCTATGGGGCTGCTGTATACCTCTGGGGCTGCTGTATACCTCTGGGGCTGCTGTATACCTCTGGGGCTGCTGTATACCTCTCTGGGGCTGCTGTATACCTCTGGGGCTGCTGTATATACCTCTGGGGCTGCTGTATATACCTCTGGGGCTGCTGTATACCCCTTTGGGGCTGCTGTATACCCCTCTGGGGCTGCTGTATACCCCTCTGGGGCTGCTGTATACAGCTCTGGGGCTGCTGTATACAGCTCTGGGGCTGCTGTATACCGCTCTGGGACTGCTGTATACCGCTCTGGGGCTGCTGTATATACCACTGGGGAGGCTGCTGTATACTACCACTGGGGAGACTGCTGTATACTACCACTGGGGAGACTGCTGTATACTACCACTGGGGAGGCTGCTGTATACCACTGAGGGGGCCTGTATACCACACTGCTGGGGGCTGTATACCTGTGCTGGGGTCCACCCTCGGCTTATACACGAGTCAATAGGTTTTCCCAGGTTTTGGGGGCAAAAGTAGGGGGGTCGGCTTATACACGGGTCGGCTTATACACGAGTATATACGGTAATTTGTCTTCAATCAAAAAAACAAAAAAGAATTGTCCTAAAGCCAAATTGGATATAATTCCACACCAAACATAAAAAAGGGTTTGGACAAAAGTATTGGCACTGTTAGAAAAATCATGTGATGCTTCTCTAATTTGTGTAATTAACAGCACCTGTAACTTACCTGTGGCACCTAACAGGTGTTGGCAATAACTAAATCACACTTGCAGCCAGTTGACATGGATTAAAATTGACTCAACCTCTGTCCTGTGTCCTTGTGTGTACCACATTGAGCATGGAGAAAAGAAAGAAGACCAAAGAACTGTCTGAGGACTTGAGAAACCAAATTGTGAGGAAGCATGAGCAATCTCAAGGCTACAAGTCCATCTCCAAAGACCTTAATGTTCCTGTGTCTACCGTGTGCAATGTCATCAAGAAGTTTAAAACCCATGGCACTGTGGCTAACTTCCCTAGATGTGGACGGAAAAGAAAAATTGACGAGAGATTTCAACGCAAGATTGTGCGGATGGTGGATAAAGAACCTCGACTAAAATCCAAACAAGTTCAAGCTTCCCTGCAGTCCAAGGGTACAACAGTGTCAACCATTACTATCCGTCGGCGTCTGAATGAAAAGGGACTGTATGGTAGGAGACCCAGGAAGACCCCACTTCTTACCCCGAGACATAAAAAAGCCAGGCTGGAGTTTGCCAAAACTTACCTGAGAAAGCCTAAAATGTTTTGGAAGAATGTTCTCTCTTTTTGGGCAAAGGCATCAACATAGAGTTTACAGGAGAAAAAAAGAGACATTCAAAGAAAAGAACACGGTCCCTACAGTCAAACATGGCGGAGGTTCCCTGATGTTTTGGGGTTGCTTTGCTGCTTTTGGCACTGGACTGCTTGAACGTGTACATGGCATTATGAAGTCTGAAGACTACCAACAAATTCTGCAGCATAATGTAGGGCCCAGTGTGAGAAAGCTGGGTCTCCCTCAGAGGTCATGGGTCTTCCAGCAGGACAATGACCCAAAACACACTTCAAAAAGCACTAGAAAATGGTTTAAGAGAAAGCACTGGAGACTTCTAAGGTGGCCAGCAATGAGTCCAGACCTGAATCCCATAGAACACCTGTGGAGAGATCTAAAAATGGCAGTTTGGAGAAGGCACCCTTCAAATATCAGGGACCTGGCGCAGTTTGCCAAAGACGAATGGTCTAAAATTCCAGCAGAGCATTGTAAGAAACTCATTGATGGTTACCGGAAGCGATTGATGGCAGTTATTTTGGCTAAAGGTTGTGCAACCGAGTATTAGGCTGAGGGTGTCAATACTTTTGTCTGGCCCATTTTTGGAGTTTTGTGTGAAATGATCAATGTTTTGCTTTTGGCTTCATTCTCTTTTGTTTTTTTTCATTTAATTAAATGAAGATAATAATACCAAAGAATTTGTGATTGCAATCATTTTCAGGAAGAAACTGAGTATTATCTGACAGAATTGCAGGGGTGTGAATACTTTTGGCCAACACTGTATATATGTTGCCTAACTGGTAATCCTCCATATCAGTCCCCCATTTTTTAAGTTTTGTCTCCTCCAGTTTATTACGTAATTTTAAAACATGAGTGTCCACCATTTCTTTAAATGTTTTCCATTCCTCAGCGGACATTGTGCTCTTTAGTATAATCTCCAAAGCAGACAAAGTCTCTTGTAGAGTCTTCAACTCACTCTGTATATACTCCATGTTAAGCAGAATTATGTCAAAGGCATATTTATTTGAAATTCTGCAACACCTAGCACTAACGTTTTTAGAGTTGATCATGAGATTAGGTCTAATGTTTGCTCTTAATCCCCTTGGAATTATCTTCACTTTATAATATTCACTTAAGGTACCGTCACACAGGGAGATATCGCTTGTGATGTTGCGGCGATCTCATGAACGCGCACATCGGAGCGGTATCGCAGGTGAAATGTCACACATAGCAATATCGCCGGCAACCATGGGTGAACCGGTGATTCCAGAATCGCCTGAAACACACCTAAAGCGTTGTTGGCTTTTCAGATCGCCGTGTCATACAGCACCACCTCACTGTCAATGTGGGCGTACTTTTTCCCAGCGCTTAGGAGCAAGGCGTGCCACACTGTCTTTGACCGTGCCTCTACCACTCCGATAGGTCGTCACAACTGCATTCTCATTTGTCTGCCGCGGCCTGATGTCGGCTAACCTTAGCATTTTAAACGTCTGCAGGACAAAGTACCTCGTGGTCCGAGCTGCTATGTTCATATGGTAAAAAGATCAGATACAACGGTATGTCTGGATATAGTGGTAGCTAGTTTATTTTCCGCCACGTTTCGGAGTCGTATCCCAAACTCCTTTGTCAGGGAACCTTAGCATTTTAGCAGTACCGTGTGTTGCTGTCTTTTGTCTTCACCCACACAATGCGGCGTCCAAATTTTGCCACAGGAACGCTTTTGTGGGGCACTATTTGGGATACTATGTGGTCCTATGAGGACGGGTTTTGGTTTGTGTTGTCCCTATGTACGTATACTATGTTGCCTGTCGGACATATGTGTTCAGACATGTATGTGTTTTTCAAATTACAAATGTGGTGACCCACTAGTAGGTGGCCGTGTGTGATATATACCACGCATAATCATTGGAGGCGTCCAGAATGAACATAAATTGGATGCTTCACGCTCATTTGCAAAATCTGACATGACACTTCACAATACATCCAACAGAACCCTTAGTAATACAGGCAAGGATACTCAAATATGGCGCCTGGGCACCAGACAGCCAATCGGAATGCACATGCTCCAACCAATCGCCCCAGACGGGGCGCAGAAAAGCAAACGCCCAGTAGCACCTACAGAATCGATTCCCTGAACACAGGCATCGCTAGCTTCATTGAAATTGCCACGTCACATGGCACTATTTTAAACAAAGAGAACAAAAAGTACTATGCAAAACGTATCGATTTATTAGAAAACGTCAATAGAATAGATAATAAGGTGGCAACAAACAGTACATGTACAAGAATACCCGAACAGGATAAGGGGGGCACATAATTAATATAAAATGTCAAAGGGTAAGCGATTTTTCATAATCTGGTACAGAGTCTAGCAAGTATGATGGTAAAAAACAGAGTTCACTGAAGTAGAACAAAAAGTAGCAAGAAATTACATCATAGTATGAATAAATACAATCTTATACAATTAAAGTGCCAGTGCAACAAGTGGCAGGGACAAAAAGATCCCTAACATGGTCATACTAAGGTGCTTCTTTTTAAGTACAGAGTAAAGGCTTACACTCACTTAGACCAATAATTGTATCATACCCATAATGAATCAAAGTAAGGTTAAAGTGCCCTCCACAGGTCCTGTCAGGTTAAAACCCCGACGCGGCGTTTCGCTGCATAAGCTTGGTTGCTGCAGCTTCCTCAAGGGGATGTGTTATGCGTCCTGTGACAGCCCCTATCTAATGTCCGTCTTATATACAGCCATGCTGGTCTCCTAACCCGTCTCACCTGTGACTCACGCATCATCTCCAGTCGCCGCGCACCGGAAGTGGCGTCTCAGAATAACATGACGGCCGGCTCTGACGCGCGCACGGCACCAGGGGACGCGATGGAGAGAGCGAGGCGAGAGGGCGAATCGCATGCTGGTACGTCAATGCGAGCGAGTCGCATGTTAATAGACTAATACGGGCAAGTTGCACATCAGTGCATCGCTTCAGACCATAGGGGAGAAACAGGACATCACCTAAACAAAGAAAAGGTACAGATAATAAAAACAAGCAGCCTATTTTCCTAAAGATCCCAAAATATATTTTTTGATTATACTGGCAGTCATCCAAAGTATACAAATCTACACCAAGGGGAGAGTATAAGGAACATACAGTAATGTAGTCAACTCTAACAAGTAATATAGTAAATCCCACAGGGCATGGAGGCCCATAATCAAGGGGCCCAAGTCCAATTCCCGTAGGTTAGATCAGTTCAAAAGTTTAAATATAGGTCCCCTTTTGTGTAGAGATTGATCCAGACGTGGATGAAAACGCTGAACGTCCATCTTTCAGGAGGTCAAAAGAAGGGGAAAGGAAGGAGGCTGAAAGAATAAAAATAGGATGCTTCACGCTCATTTGCAAAATTTGACATGACACTTCACAATACATCCAACAGAACTCTTAGTAATGCAGGCAAGGATACTCAAATATGGCGCCTGGGAGCCAGACAACCAATCGGAATGCACATGCTCCAACCAATCGCCCCAGACGGGGCGCAGAAAAGCAAACGCCCAGGAGCACCTACAGAATCGATTCCCTGAACACAGGCATCGCTAGCTTCATTGAAATTGCCACGTCACATGGCACTATGCTTGCTGATCGCTCAAGTTACATCACCTGATTTCCCAACACTGTCAGGAAATCTCTGAACTCAGAACAAGAGAATTATCGCTGTTCAATCGCCCTGTTACACGCGGCGACTCACAGGCGATGTTACTTCAACATTGCCTGAACAGGGCGATCTCGGTGACATCGCTGGCGATGTCTCCCCGTGTGACGGTACCTTTATGGTGATCAAATGTAACTTCAGAGTCAATTCCCTTTTTAAATCGTTTTCAAATTTCTTTTTTTGTTCTGAGACAGAAAGAGTACTCAGAAAACTACTTCACCCCCCACAGTACTCATGATGCGTTCCTCATCATCCATTGTGTAGGAAAAAGCCACTGGCTCATGTGACTCATCCTCCATATTTAGGAAAACAAAAGTGCAAAAAAGAAAAAGTAAAAAATACGAAAAAATGAAAGATCTTTCATATAGTGCAATGTTCCATGGACAATTAATCAAAAACAGAAGGCTAGAACAGCACAATCTTATAAACAAGAATTAGGTCAAAAATCCTGAAACAGTGTCCAGCTGTAACACAGTATAAAAAGAGGAAAAATCAGGCAGCACACAAAAGAATGTTGTGAAAAAGGACTTTTAATGAGCCCTTAGGTTAACATCGCCTAAGAGTGGCTGCAATTTATGTATTCATTGAAATGCCACTCTCCCTGTACATATAGTAGACATAGTTTTCACGATGTCAGCAGCGCCACCGCAAATACACTCAGGGCATGTATCGCCCTATTCCAAAATGTTGGTGATTGCTGTTTTGCGCAGTGTGCATGCACGGGCGATAACCAATCAGAGTGAAGCGCTCGGCGCATGCGCATTGTGACCGCTAGGACACCGTGATGGCAGAGGTGCTTTGCACACTGTACTGCCGCACATGTATGGGTAAAAGATACAATCTAATGGTATATTTTTAAACTATCTTCACAGGTGCCACATTTTATTGCTGAGTACACCAATTATGGAACTTTCACTGAAAAGCACCTTTTCCATATTAGCACTATGTATTTTACTGGATGTCAATGATGCAACATAATTTCTTTATGACTCCCTGATAATGATAATCACTTTTTAAATGTATAAGTTATGTATTTTTACTAAATATTTTAATTGTCAATTATTGTAATTTTACATCACTTGTGCTATAAAGAAAACTAACTCACAATGCACTATGTACTTGACAAAGGCAGATTCTCTACCGAAACGTCGTGCCACCAAGGGCTCATTAAAAGTCCTTTTTCACAATTTTTTTTTTGTGTGCTAACTGAGTTTTATCTTTTTAGATATATATATATATATATACACACACTACCGTTTGAAAGTTTGGGGTCTTCCAGACAATTTGAGTTTTCCATGAAAATTCATACTTTTATTTATCAATAGATTGGAGTTGCAATGTGAATAGAAAATATAGTCCAGACATTGACAAGGTTAGAAATAATGATTTTTGTTTGAAATATTAATTTTCTCCTTCAAACTTTGCTTTCATCAAAGAATGCTCCCTTTGCAGCAATTACAGCATGGCATGGCGTTGCAGGATGGAGTGATAGCCTTCCTTATTCAAAATCCCTTCTACCTTGTACAAATCTGCTACTTTACCAGCACCAAAGCAACCCAAGACCATTACATTACCTCCATCATGCTTGACCTATATGGGCTTGAAGGTGTGGGAAGAAGTCCAGGTTTTGAACCAAACCTTTTTTTAAAGTCAGCCTCAACCTGACGAACCTGAACATCCAAAGATCCGCTCATCTCTACTATACAGTACAACCATGAATCCAGTGCAGGGAGAGATAAAACATCTACTTCAAAGTGGTTGCACCTTCTCTGTGTATAATATTTTGCCCCTGGCTCCCTCCAAATCTACATTCCTACTCCTTATCTATCATATTTGCAGAATTATATGTAGGAACAGTGGCGTGACCACTTAATATTCTGAATATATGTGTTTACTGAATATTAATTATGGGTAGAGTTGAGTGGATACGTTTTACTGAAATTACTTACAAGCAATCTTTACAAGAACTGAACTTGCCAAATTGTGGATTTTGTTTCAGTTCAAATCCGCATGGATTCAGCAAAGTGGCTGGCCTCTATTTTTCTGAAACATGCCATGAAAAGGTTGAAAAAATAAAAAAATTGTTGTATTCACTGATCACATGTTTGGCCCCTTGATGCATTTTCTGCTCCCCACCGCTATGAAATTTTCTGACCAGTGCATTGGATATTATTGTCATGCTGGACCAAGGGAGTGTCCATCTACCATGTGTGACAGTGGTGCACAAACCAATGATGTCTGGCGCTCTACACAAAACAACAGACTCGGAGACACTAAGGGAAAAAAATATAGTGGAGGGTTCTGCCCATAGGGAATGGGGAAAATGTGACCTGCTGCATTCACCTGCAGCTATGCCCTGATCTCTGTACCATCCCTGTACGGGTTCTATCAACCCGTCACCGAGCAGGATATCTAGTCCCTTGCTGGCCCTTATGTTAGCCCTCAATAGGAAGATGGCTGGAGGGGAACTCGTCCCAACCACTGCACTAAAATCACTAAGAAGGAAAGGAAAGACAGACAAGGGAACAACAAAAATCTTCACGCCTGCTGCCACGCTCCTTGGCAGCAGACAGCTTGGCAGTAGACAATTCTCAGCAGAACCTCCTTCACCTCGAGAAGCTTACACAGGAATAAGTTCAATCACCAGCAAAGGATGCTGGAACCATGTGATCATATCATGGGGATGAGAGTGAACACAAAGTAGCCACACCTGGAGAAAGAACTAGCTAGCATGCTAGCAACATAAACTTACATTAACTTCTAAACTGCCAAAGGAAAGAAACACATTTAATATGAAGTCTCAATAAAGGAATGAGGCACAGGTCCCAAAACTGTAACAAGTCTTCAAAGTAAGAGAGACTATCATGATAATTATGGTACATACCATTACATCATGGTGCCATTGCCGCCTGCACTTCTGTGAAGAATCATTAGATATGACATGACACCAAGAAGTTCAGCACAATGTGAAAGGACCAAAGATTCTAACATAAGTAGTGATTGATAACAAGATGTGGCAATGACCAGATGGGTGGAGATGATTAACAAAGGGGTCTGACAAGAACTCAGAGCATTAAAAAAGACATTAAGGCTAGGGTCACACTTGTAAGGGTAATTGCAGTTCCCGCATCCAGATTTGGATGCGGTAACCCCAATTGCCTTCAAACACATTTTGGACACAAAATGTGTCCCTAATCCGGAATCCGGCACCCAGATTGCTCAGAATGTGTAATCCGGTTGCCGGATACTTTGTTCATCCCTGCTGCTATAGACATGCTGTCCACACAGGATGGCATGTGAGGGATTAATTCTACTGTTAACTCTCTCGCCGGCAATTGCCAGCATTTAACTATACTCCTGTATTAAATCTGCCGTCTCCTGCATCAGGACCACTAACCTACGTAATGTGCATAAGCACATTACAGAACAGCACCCTTAATAAAGAGCTGTCTGTTTTGCTTACGCCATTTTCGTAGTGTAGTGGCTGCTGTCCAGGGTCCTGATGTCATTTACAGTAGTTCTATGGCGGTGCGCTGCCCATAGACCAAATATTAATGCTTTCAGGACCAAGGCTAGTGACTGATACAGTACGTACATTATGTACTGTATCTACTGGCCGTCAGGTTCATTCATAAAATTGAAAATGCTGACAATAGCCAGCAATACTATAAATGCCCAGATTAACCCCTCACATGCCCACCTGAGTGGACAGCATGTCTCTGGGGGGCGGGGGCACCCCCTAGAGACATGTTGCCCACATCTATTATTATTATTAACCATTTGTTCATCCCTGCGGCAGCAGGGATGAACAAAGTATCTGGCCACCGGATTGCACATTCAGAGCAATCAGCTTAGCATGTGTGTGCCATAAAAGGCGGGGGGCAAAGATTCTGATGAGTGAGAACAGAGGTATTTTATTAAATTTTATATTTTACAAAGTTTCTTATCACTTCTTTCCATAAATAAATAAAAAAGAAATTGTAAACAACAGTTATTTTTTTATTGTAAAGAATCAGTTTTATTTTTGTGTGAAAATTGTATTACAGAAAATATAAGGATTGCCAGAATATATCCCTAAAAGATCCCTTATGACTACTTTCCCTGGCTTGGGAAACTGGATATAGACTTAGTAAACAAAGCCAACAGAATGTTACAAAAGAATAATAATTATGATAAAAATAATAATATTCTACTAACTGTCCAGACTATTATAGTTTTGACTACATCTATTTTTAGCCAAGTGCCACATGCTGTGAGATCATGCACACAGGCACTGGTAAAAGTGTGACAAGCGATGCCATCACAAACATTACCATTACTGCAGTTCAGACTCAAGGGGTCACACAGGGGAAATCCCACAAAATTGAACTACACTGCACTCCCTGACGTCGCTGCTCTTCATACGCGCCGTCTCATGATACCGGCAAGATATACCCGCTACATGTCATGAGATAATGCCGCTCTTGTGAGACAGCTAGTGTTACAACTACTGATGCCACTAAAGTTTTATCAGGTTAAACAAAATTAGACTAACACATGCATTATTATGCAAATAAAAGTAATTTTATTGTTGTTTACAAAACCAAGTGATGCAGGAAGAAAGAAGTGCACTGGACACTACAATTGTCAAAAACAATATTACAATGGTGTGATTATATCCCTATGGCTAGGGTCACATTTAGAATGCAAAATGTGGTTACCGCATCCATGTCTGGATGTGGTAATCTCAGGTCCCTTCAGACACATTTTGCATTCTAAATGTGTCCCTAAACCTGCATCCGGTAACCGGATTTCTCCTTAATGTGCAATCCGGTTGCCGGATGCTTTGTTCATTCCTGCTGCTGCGGTGATGAACAAAGGGTTAATGTATTAAATATATGTGGGCAACATGTGTCCAGTGAGTGTCCACCCTCCCAAGAGACATGTTGTCCAAATACAGTGACATGTTAATGGTTAATAGCTTTTATTCCTTTAGCGCTGTTATTTGTCGGCTTTTAAAACTTCTGAATGAAAGCCGGCGGCTCCTCGGTGTAAGCAGGAGTATCAGTACGTAATGTGCGTAGGGACATTGCAGGGCAGCATCCTCAATAAGGAGCTGACCCTGGAGGTTACGCACATTACGTACTGATACTCCTGCTTACACCGAGGAGCCTCCGGCTTTCACTCAGAGGTTTTAAAAGCCGACAAATAGCAGCGCTAAAGGGATAAAAGCTATTAACCATTAACATGCCACTGTATTTGGACAACATGTTTCTAGGGAGGGTGGACACTCCCTGGAGACATGTTGCCCACATATATTTAACACATTAACCCTTTGTTCATCCCCGCACCTTCAGGGATGAACAAAGCATCAGGCAACCACAGGCATTCACATGTGCCTTGCGGTAGCCGGATGGGCTTCCATAGGCGCCCATTATAACACTTCGGCTGTGGTTTTGAGACCGCTCCGATAAACGTTGCCTGCATGATTATTACCGCAGGCAGGACAACCGGAATGCGGTAACCGGATTGCATTAAGTGCAATCCGGCTTTATAACGGGCCCCTATGAGCTGCGGATCCTGATCCGGTTTTGAGCATTTTGCAGGCTCAAAACCGGATCAGGATCTGCAATCCCGACCGCAAATGTGACCCTAGCCTATGGGCATGTACAATTCTATGCTAACATAGCCATTAAATACATTACATCAAATACATCAATCAGATATATCATATGTAGTGATGAGTGAGTGTATTCGTCACTATACAGTATTCACATTATTGGTTGAGTTTCTGTTTACTAGCCTCACTATGTTCGGATGTCTCGCCCTGCAGTTTTGATGCCTCCTTTGCAGCGACTGATCATGCTGGGCTTCTTAACCAATCACAGTAATGCCACAGACATCTTGTTTGCTGCATTACAGTGATTGTCTGGACGCCCAGCATCATAGATGACTCATAGGGGCTATTTAAGCCCTGCCACTGCCATTTTACCCGCATTGCATGCAGAATCTGCATTGGAGAAGAATAGAGAGATATCGCTCAGCTGACAGGGAGAGTGTTAGGCCTCTTCAAAACAAAAAAAAGCCCTTTTTAGGGCTACCACAAGTGTACCTCAGTGACAGTGTAGATTAGGAAGGGAGAGATATTGGAGCAGGGAGAGTTGAGGGCTGGTTTCACACTGCAGGATTTTAACTGATCAGTTTCCATCCAGTTTGTTTTTTACTGCTAGAAATGCATCCAAAACGCATGTGTGGCGCCCCTGGACCAACCCGGAGCCCGGGACTCTAGGGGTGGTAGGGCCAGTCACAATGGATGGGGATTTAGGTCAGGGACTAACCAGGTACAAAAGGGGAACACTAGGAGGAGTTAGTCAGTAGGCCAGTGAGAGCTGAGAAGCAAAGATCAAGAGAAGGCCAGAGTGAGCTGACCAGTAAAGAAAAGAACAGCACAGACAGAGGGACACTTCCCTGAAGGTCTTAGGCTCCCTGGAGGCGCAGAATCCTGCGAGACACCGTTCCCTGGAGAGAAAGCACGCTCCATAGCCTGAAGCCCAAGGGAAGGGGAGAGACCGGACCAGTGCAGCTGGGTCCGGGGAAGACGGCAGCGCTGACAAACTACTGGCAGGATGGACTCCCTTGACGTACCCGGGTAGTTACATGGGTAGGAGAGAGCCCGGTGATCTATTGCAAGATAGTGACACCCAAGGCTAGGCTGGGACCAGAGAGTTGGCACTGGGTGACCGTAGCTACACGCCGGTACACGGACACACCGACAGGGAGACACAGATTCCAGGTCTGGTCACCCAATACACGGGCTGGAGAAACAGCAGCATATTGGACCCAGGCTTCCTGCCCATACACCAAGGGAAGCCAAACAAGGGACCGAGCTGCCTTCCTACAGGAAGAACAGAGGAGAGGAAAGCCTGAGAGGTTTCAGAGAGTGAAGGGTCTCAGAGAGATAACCTGGCTGCAGTGGGTTCAGTGAATGTCCGAAGTTATCTGTGGAAGTAACTGTAACTTGTACTGAAAGAACTTGTGAAGAAAAACCCGGTGAACCCTGCTCAAGTCTCCCGTGTGTGATTCCCTGCAAATTGAACTATATTATGTCTTTACACCCTGTCAGAAGCAGCCCCGACCCACAGCGGGCTTATCCATCTAGCTGCAGCACCATCCATTCATCCTCCTGGCGGGAACAGCAGCAGCGTTTGTCCCCTCACTGACCACAAGCCGTGGGTGGCGTCATGATAAACCCTCTAAATACCCCCATATCTTGTGGGCTCGGGACATGGTCTGAACCAAGACTACCGTGATACCTCCTGTGATACCCCGATCCAGTACCGAGTACCCCGTACTACACACATGCGTTTTTGCCCCCATTAATTTCAATGGAAATGCATGCAAAACGCATGCAAAAATGCAAGCAGAAAAGCATGTGCATTTTCCAAATGCAAAAACACATGCGTTTTTGCAAACGCAGCCAAAAACGTCGGCCAATGCGTCTAGGGCTGCATTTGCAAAAGCGCATGTATTTTTGCGTTTGGAAAATGCACATGCATTTCTGCATGTGTTTTTGCATGTGTTTTGCATGCGTTTCCATTGGAATCAAAGGGGGGAAAAACGCATGCCTTTGGATGCGTTTTTAGAGGTAAAAACGCATAGAAACGCAAATGAAGCAAAACGCAGACCAAGCTTAGATGTGAAAAGGTCCTTATGGTGGGTTTACACGCTCCAACGTCGGTCCAATATTGTATCCAATGACGCGGGAGCGCTCTTTTTCTGGGCAGAATTCCAGCATCGCATAGCAGCTGTCACACAGTGCGATATCGGCATACAACATCTCTACGATGTGTACGCCCCCCTTGTACGGCCGACCCAGGAATGACTATTTAACATGGAGATGATAGGGGATGTTGTACTGCACATCGTAGTTGGGCGTTTACACAGCACGATCCGGCTCCAACCTCCATCCAATATCGGCCCGTTGAATAGCACGCTCATTCGATCCCCGATATCAGTTTGACATCGTTCGTGCATCGTATTGGACATTTATACCATACAACACACGAACGATATTGGGTCCAACGCACGAACCACGTGACTTTTGATCGGAGTTGGACGCTGATATCGGGACGTGTAAACACACCATTAGACTACAGGGAGGGTGAGTGACTGGAGCAGGTCAGT
Source organism: Allobates femoralis (assembly GCA_033576535.1). Lineage (NCBI taxonomy): Eukaryota > Metazoa > Chordata > Amphibia > Anura > Aromobatidae > Allobates > Allobates femoralis. Next base: position 175,969,441 of record JARQOC010000005.1, read on the forward strand.
GTCAGGGGAGTCACTGCTTGTCACACTGCTGGAGCTGTGCAGTGATTGCTGTCATACCATAAGAGGTATGCAGTCACTGATCTTTCCCCTTTTATTCTGGAAATAATTCAGTATTTATTTGGGTTTATTTATTTATTTTTTCATTATTTTTTAATCTTTTGTTTTTGGGTTGGCTGGAATAGGAGACTTTAAAAAAATAGATCTCAATTAAAAAAATGGGGAAAGAAGAATGTATTGGGGACATTTTCTAATAAAATATTTATTGATGTAGTTTGCCAGTACACCAGGGCAGCTAGAGAGCTTGGACAAAGCATCAGGAGTGGAGCATGTAATGGATGCTTCATTCCTGAGGTTAAAGTGACCAACTAATTTTTTAAAAGAATTTAAAATCTATTAAGATTTTAGGATTTTAAAGATTACTTAAGTGTTCAAGTACATGGATGGACAGATAGATAGATAGATAGAATGATAGATAGATAGATAGATAGATAGATAGATAGATAGATAGATAGATAGATAGATAGATAGATAGATAGATGTAAAGTAGAAATGGACTCGACTAAGGGCGTGTGGGCCCGAAACGTCGCCATTTTGCCTGAGGCTGGAATAATGAGCATATTGATACTACCACAGGAGAGCTGCGATTTTTCTATGAATTTATAACATTTTAATTATTTTTGGGGCAATTTTTCGCTCTGCAACCAGGTTGCCAGCAGTTATGTAATAAGGTTAGAAAACAGGGATTCAGCTCACCTCGCAAAAGCATGGTGTGCACGGGCCGGCGTCCTGAACAGCCAAGTATTAGTAGAAAAAAGAAGGTGGCCCAGCTTCTGTTTGATGAATATCGACAATTCTTTATTAATTTCCCAGCACCTTCCAAATTACAACATGGTTACATGGATCAGCAGGTAGATGACATGGCAGGTGGGTGCGGGCGTCTAGTGTGCGACGCGTTTCGGGCAAAGTGTCTTGGCTTGAGAAAGGACACTTTATCCGAAACGCGTCACCCACCTAGACGCCCGCACCCACCTGACATGTCATCTACTTGCTGATCCATGTAATCATGTTGTAATTTGGAAGGTGCTGGGAAATTAATAAAGAATTGTCGATATTCATCAAACGGAAGCTGGGCCACCTTCTTCTTTCTGCAAGCAGTTGTGCTGCTTCAATTTTCTTCAACTAGATAGATAAATAGATATTAAGAAAAAATGAACAGCAGCACATGCTTTAAAAGTGAAAAACATGGATTTATTCCCAGAACTGCAACATTTCAGCCTGTCAAAGCCTTTTTCAAGCAGTACAGCTGGGAATAAATCCACGTTTTTCACTTTTAAAGGATGTGCTGCTGTTCATTTTTTCTTAATATCTACACCTAAGGTTTTAAGGTAGGAGGGCTTGCACCCGAATTACCGTATATACTCGTGTATGAGCCGACCCGTGTATAAGCCGACCCCCCTACTTTTGCCCCCAAAATCTGGGAAAAACTATTGACTCATGTATAAGCCGAGGGTGGACCCCAGCACAGGTATACAGCCACCAGCAGTGTGGTATACAGGCCCCCCCGATGGTATACAGGCCTCCCCAGTGGTAGTATACAGCCCCCAGCAGTATGGTATACAGCAGCCTCCCAGTGGTATATACAGGCCCCAGCAGTGTTACAGCAGCCTTCCCAGGATATATACAGCAGCAGCCCCAGGGTATATACAGCAGCAGCCCCATGGTATATACAGCAGCAGCCCCAGGGTATATACAGCAGCAGCCCCATGGTATATGCAGCAGCAGCCCCATGGTATATACAGCAGCAGCCCCAGGGTATATACAGGCCTTCATCAGTATACAGGCCCCCCATCAGTATACAGGCCCCCCCCATGGTATATACAGCAGCAGCCCCATGGTATATACAGCAGCAGCACCATGGTATATACAGCAGCAGCCCCAGGGTATATACAGGCCCCCATCAGTATACAGGCCCCCCATCAGTATACAGGCCCCCCTATGGTATATACAGCAGCAGCCCCATGGTATATACAGCAGCAGCCCCATAATATATACAGCAGCAGCCCCAGGGTATATACAGGCCCCCATCAGTATACAGGCCCCCCATCAGTATACAGGCCCCCCCATGGTATATACAGCAGCAGCCCCATGGTATATACAGCAGCAGCCCCATGGTATATACAGCAGCAGCCCCAGGGTATATACAGGCCCCCATCAGTATACAGGCCCCCCCATGGTATATACAGCAGCAGCCCCATGGTATATACAGCAGCAGCCCCAGGATATATACAGCAGCAGCCCCAGGGTACATACAGCTGCAGCCCCAGGGTATATACAGGCCCCCATCAGTATACAGGCCCCCCATCAGTATACAGGCCCCCCCCATGGTCCGGAAACCTGTAAAGGAAGATGATTATACTTATCGCTGTCCCGCTGCCGTCCCCGCTCTGCATCGCGATCCTCCATCTGCATCGCGATCCTCCATCTTCATTCACCGGCTTCCGACTTCCTGTGTTCTGCGCCGAATGACGTCATTGTCGGCGCCGACAGGAAGCCGGAAGATGGAGGAGCGCGATGCAGATGGAGGATCGCGAAGCAGAGCGGGGACGGCAGCGGGACAGCGATAAGTATAATCATCTTCCTTTACAGGTTTCCGGACCGTGGGGGGGGCCTGTATACTGATGGGGGGCCTGTATACTGATGGGGGGGGCGCCTGTATAGTGACTCGCGTATAAGCCGAGGGGGTAACTTTTCAGCCCAATTTTTGGGCTGAAAAGCTCGGCTTATACGCGAGTATATACGGTATGTTCTTTTTTGTTGTTTTCCACATATATTTTTCTTAGATAAATAGATAGATAAGATAGACAGATAGATAGATAGATAGATAGATAGATAGATAGATAGATAGATAGCAAACAGCCATCTAATGTCCACTCACCTATATATTGTCAGAATACACCCTTTAGTGCCTTTCATGTTGCAGTAAAGGGTGTTTTAGCCTTGTATTTAGCTAAAAATAAATAATTATTTAAAAAGAATCATGTGGGGTACCCCCTACTTTTTATCCCCAGCTAGGGTACAGCAGAAAGCTGCAGCCTGCAGAACACATCTAGCAGCTTTAACCTTGTCTTGTAATGAAAAACAGAGGTGACCACAAGTTACTTTTCCAAATTATTTATTCAAATTTAAAATTGTCAAATAATTTGAAAAAAAAGGTGTAGGGTTCACCTCATTTTGGATTACCAGCCAAGATAAAGCCAACAACTGGGTTCTGGTAATCTCAAGGTGTAAAGGACTCACTACTCTAACAATAGTAGGCTGCAGCTGTCCCAGGACTATCATCTCTATAACATGCTTCAATTCTGGTGCTTCACGCTTGTTCTTCCTGCTGCCCTGGTGCAGTTGCAGTTGGGGTATTGAAAGGTGTTACTGACAGTTGAATACTGGCAGCTGTCATCAATCCCTGAATTAGTAATGTTGAGGCATTTACAGTTAGGGCCAGAAATATTTGGACAGTGACACAAGTTTTGTTATTTTAGCTGTTTACAAAAACATGTTCAGAAATACAATTATATATATAATATGGGCTGAAAGTGCACACTCCCAGATGCAATATGAGAGTTTCCACATCTAAATCGGAGAAAGGGTTTAGGAATCATAGCTCTGTAATGCATAGCCTCCTCTTTTTCAAGGGACCAAAAGTAATTGGACAATGGACTCTAAGGGCTGCAATTAACTCTGAAGGCGTCTCCCTCGTTAACCTGTAATCAATGAAGTAGTTAAAAGGTCAGGGGTGGATTCCAGGTGTGTGGTTTTGCATTTGGAAGCTGTTGCTGTGACCAGACAACATGCGGTCAAAGGAACTCTCAATTAAGGTGAAGCAGAACATCCTGAGGCTGAAAAGAAATAAAAGATCCATCAGAGAGATAGCAGACATGCTTGGAGTAGCAAAATCAACAGTTGGGTACATTCTGAGAAAAAAGGAATTGACTGGTGAGCTTGGGAACTCTAAAAGGCCTGGGCGTCCACGGATGACAACAGTGGTGGATGATCGCCGCATACTTTATTTGGTGAAGAAGAACCCGTTCACAACATCAACTGAAGTCCAGAACACTCTCAGTGAAGTAGGTGTATCTGTCTCTAAGTCAACAGTAAAGAGAAGACTCCATGACAGTAAATACAAAGGGTTCACATTTATATGCAAACCATTCATCAATTCCAAAAATAGACAGGCCAGAGTTAAATTTGCTGAAAAACACCTCAAGAAGCCAGCTCAGTTCTGGAAAAGTATTCTATGGACAGATGAGACAAAGATCAACCTGTACCAGAATGATGGGAAGAAAAAGGTTTGGAGAAGAAAGGGAACGGCACATGATCCAAGGCACACCACATCCTCTGTAAAACATGGTGGAGGCAACGTGATGGCATGGGCATGCATGGCTTTCAATGGCACTGGGTCACTTGTGTTTATTGATGACATAACAGCAGACAAGAGTAGCCGGATGAATTCTGAAGTGTACCGGGATATACTTTCAGCCCAGATTCAGCCAAATGCTGCAAGGTTGATTGGACGGCGCTTCATAGTACAGATGGACAATGACCCCAAGCATACAGCCAAAGCTACCCAGGAGTTCATGAGTGCAAAACAGTGGAACATTCTGCAATGGCCAAGTCAATCACCAGATCTTAACCCAATTGAGCATGCATTTCACTTGCTCAAATCCAGACTTAAGACGGAAAGACCCACAAACAAGCAAGACCTGAAGGCTGCGGCTGTAAGGGCCTGGCAAAGCATTAAGAAGGAGGAAACCCAGCGTTTGGTGATGTCCATGGGTTCCAGACTTAAGGCAGTGATTGCCTCCAAAGGATTCGCAACAAAATATTGAAAATAAAAATATTTTGTTTGGGTTATGTTTATTTGTCCAATTACTTTTGACCTCCTAAAATGTGGAGTGTTTGTAATGAAATGTGTACAATTCCTACATTTTCTATCAGATATTTTTGTTCAACCCTTCAAATTAAACGTTACAATCTGCACTTGAATTCTGTTGTAGAGGTTTCATTTCAAATCCAATGTGGTGGCATGCAGAGCCCAACTCGCGAAAATTGATTCACTGTCCAAATATTTCTGGCCCTAACTGTATGCTACCCCCACTATTATCAATCCAGTGAGTAAATAGTTAAAAAACACATATGCAGAGAAAGATCCTTTATTACAAATAAAACACAAGGAGAAAATTGTTTTACTGGTAATAAAACACACAGACAACCCCCTGTCACCCATTTATTGAGCCCAAACATACCCTCTGATAATAATATCAAAGCGATATCCCCCAAAGATCACTAATGCTACTACATCCCTCTGATCATGCACATAGATAAACTGGCATCACTGCTGACCTCAGAAAGCCGGCTGCCAGTGTCTGAGTGCTACTCCCAGTGGGCAGACACATCTTCGGGCTCTCTGGTCATCGAGATGTAGCAGAGGTAAGGTCGTTAATTGTGGGACAACTCATGCTGGCTGTGAATTACCATAAAATCATTTATTTTGTGGTAATAAAGAGGGTAAACAGGGATGTCTGCGTTTTATTCCAAATAAATTATTTTTCCCTATGCTGTGAGGTTTACATACTTATAGATTGATAATGGTCAGGTCTAACATAGGCCTAACATTATCAATTTAGGGCTTGGTGTCAGCAGGCTAATCCCAAAATGACATTAACCATCTATGACCCAACCTGCCACTGGCACCAGGGCCACTGGAAGAATAGGCTAACCACCAGTTTTGGTGTCTTCCACAGAGGCATCATTTGTGGGGTGGATACAGGCTGCAATTTTTAATGTGGGGGTCCAAATTAATTGGACCTCACCACACCGAGAATTCCAGCCTCCAGCTGGTAATAAGAAATACGGTGAAGCGCACACCCATTTTTACAATTATTTATTTATTTTTATCGTAATCCGATGTCAGTTTGGTTGCCATACTGGCAACTAATCACAGATGCTGGAATAGAGGTTGGGCGGGGCTAAGTCTGACTTTAACCAATCAATGGGGGGAAGCAGTAAGGTTTATGAGCGGGCCCAGAAGCAAGGTGACAATGGCACTGAAGCTTGATAAGTAATAATCTAGAAAGCCATTGGCTGTGCCAAACCATCTGGGCTCCACTGTGAAATGGTATGAGCTGTGTTTGGTAGCTTTTGGCCCCCTATGAAGGAGTTTTGTAGACGTTTGATTTTGCCTCCCAATAATTTGAATGGGGTTCAGAAGTTCAATTAACTCTTTGCCGATCTATTCAGCGAACATATGCCTGTCCGATAAGCCAAGCCGAACTGACACTTCAAAAGGTGTGCTTTTCTCGATTCCCGAACTCCAGTCCTCCAGAGCCACCAACAATTCATGTTTTCAGGATTTCCTTAGTATTGCATACATTTTAGAATTATCTCCTGTGCAATGCTAAGGAAATCCAGGAAACATGGACAGTTTGATGCTCTGGAGGACAGGAGATGGAGAACACTGTCTTCGATAAAACACTTATTAACATATTACAGCATTCAGGTAAGGAAGTTTAAAATAATTCATATGAGTAAAGAAATGATTTTTGTTCCATAACCAAAGACAAATAAATGACCTTTAATGTTTAATCTAGAAATGTGTGAACTTTACAAATGAAATATAGACTTTTAACAAGAAGCTTAACAGAGAAATGTCAATTGAGAATATTAGCAGATTATCAGTGATTGTCAGTGACATTCAATGAACATATGGTGATTTAAAATATCAGCTATCTTTGTATTGCGCAAAATATCATAGTGTGTCAGTAATGTTCAAGGCAGATCATGTGCTGCACATCCTAAAGGTTAGGTAACATCATAATTATTATGATTTATTAGAAGGTATAGATACACTTCTCAAAGAAATTAAGTGAACACTTAAACAACACAATGTAACTCATAAGGTGCCGTCACACGCTTCAATTTAATCAACGATTTTGTTAGCGATCACATGCACGCGCGATCGCTAACAAAATCGTTCAGATCGCTGAAGAGCTGTCACACAGGCAGACTCACCAGCGATCAGTGGACCACCGACATCGTGGAAATGATTTAAATATCGTTTCCACTATGTCTTGCTCCCGCTGCCAGGCTATGGTAAGCGGGAGCAGGCTGGTCTCCAAGGTAAACAGCGGGTATCTAGGCAGAGCGCGCTGCTTAGATACCCGCTGTTTACCCTGGAGACCAGCTCCCAGCGCTTACAGAGAGGCACTGGGAGCTGGCTTATCGGTCGTCTCCTGGTGTCCCACACAGCGATGCTGTGTGTCCACCGGGCGACCAACAATAGATTTGAGGTCCTGTCCTCAAATCAAACAATGAACGATCAGCCAACTGATCGTTCATCGTATGTAGTGTCACACACAACGATGTTGTTGTCATAAAACACGTGACTTTTGAATGATATCGGCAAGGATATCGTTACGTGTGACGGTACCTTTAAGGCCCAGTTACACACACAGATAATTGTGCAGAGATTGATGGCAGAAATCATGGACACATTGTTTCATTTTGTGGCCGTGTATAAATCTATGGGCTACGCTGCCCATACATGTATTGTAAAAGCCTACAGGACCTCGGACAACGGCACATACTATACAAACATTACGTATAGTATGCGCACAGCTGTCAGTGGAGCTGCAGCTTCATTCAGAAAATTGTACAGAGCCGACAGGAGCCCGCTTACTGAACAGGAGTTACTAACACATTACATGCCCATCTGAGTAGGCAGCATGTCTCTAGGGGGGGATGGAGACCCCCTAGAGACATGATGGGCACAATTATTATTAATATTTTAGCTTTTTGTACAGTGTTAACAGTTTGCTCATCCCTGTGGCAGCGGGGATGAGCAAACTGTACGGTAACCGGATTGCTCCGGATTACACATCTGGAGTAATCTGGTTACTGGATTGAGGCTTCAGCCACACATTTTGCTTGCAAAATGTGTGGGAAGCCAATTGCGTTCACCGCATCCAGATCTGGTCTCATGAGGCTGAAGTGTGTCAGTAGTTTTTGCATGATAAAGGCATTGAAGCTATGGACTGGCCTGCCAATTTCGTAGACCTGAATCCAATCGAGCACATCTAAAGCATCATGAATTGTTCCACTCATCAACCCAATATTGCACTTCAAGCTGTCTTGGAGTTGACTGATGCATTAATAAAGGTCTGGGAGATCTCTCAGGAGAATAATCCACTGCCTCATCTGGAGCATGCCCAGGCATTGTAGGGAGGTTATACAGGCACGAGGAGGCCACATTCTACTGAGACTCATTTTCTTGTCTTAAGCTATTTCCATTGAAGTTGGATCAGCCTGTAATTTGATTTTCTACTTTGATTTTGAGTATCATTGCAAATTTAGGCATTCATTTGATAATTCATTTATATTTACATTGATCATTTTTTTATGATTTAAATCCCATTGAAGTCTGCACCAAAATTCCCCATGCACCCATATGAAAGCACCAGCCCTCTTCTTTCATCTTTTTACCTACCATGTTCTGCCTGCTTGTCATGCTTAGGAGGTGAGGAAATCAGGAAACCGGATGGTAAGTGGGTGAAGTGATTCAGGGGGAGCTAATCTGACACTTATACTGGGCACCCCTGTGGCACCCCTGGGTCAAAGTGCAACAGTCATCACTGCCCCCGGGTGGTGGTGTCACAAGAGAGCAACAAAGGGTATTCTGATCAAGCAACACATACAACACCAACACCTGCAGGCCAGAAGGGGGAGACCAATCCCGGGTTCAGGGTGAGATCCCCTATATATTCTGGTCTGGGGAGGAAGAAGTCAGTTCAGTTACTGGGAGAACTGTAAAGAGGACCTGAGTGTAAAGGAGCTGTGCTAAGCTCGTCTTAAGGTCTACCGACTAGTTCCAGGCTGAACAACTCCGTGCTCACCCCAGAGGAAAGGCGCATAGAATGGACACCAGAGTCCCAGACTGTGCAGGGTCACACATTCCGGCAGTCAATACTGGACGGTGAGGGTTCCAGATTCCCAGCCAAACTACCCACAGACACAGCAACAGAGAGAGAGTTCAAGGACACTGACACCCAGGAAAAAATTATAAGTGAAGGACTCGAATTGCCTGTCATACTGGTACCTCAGAGGATGACACAGGGCCGGCAGCCAAGCTTAAGCAGCAGCAGGAGCCAAATTGGAACCACAGTAAGGGAGCCAAAGACACGGTTGGGTGAAAATTACCCTAAATTGCTCTCAAGACTCCATGGACAGCTTTTACCATCTGCTCCAGTAAAGGACTGAGAAAACTAGAAACCGTGAGTCTGCCTATTCCTTGTGCCCATTGCCCTGCACCTCACACATAGACACATAGACTATTTACACCTGCCCTGGTGACACTCAGCCCTACCCGTAGAGCGCTTACCATCCAAGCTGCCCTAAATAACCATCCCCAGCAGGAATATGGCAGCGGTGGTCCCCACTGACCACATACCCTGGGGTGGCATCACGATAAAATCCCCTGTCATTCATTTTCTGATTCTGCACAACATTCAAAGAGACCGTGTTGTGCAGTATTTCTCTTGTTTTCTGTTAAATAAACTCTAATTTCTCAAACAGAAGTTTACAAGATGCTCTCTATACATTAAAAACATAACACGTAAGAAAATAAGAAATGATCTGCTCATTATTGCGTGTTATTATTGCTATATTTTCCTACTTGCTCTTATATGAGTACTTTAGAATATTAAAGGAGCAATTTCTTTAAATATTCAGTTTTATCATATATAGGGAAATCATTCCAAAACATAACTGCCCAGTTCAAGTAACCAATTTAAGGTAATCTTTGTAAATATATTTTAATGCATAGTTATTTATTTCACTGATGAAAGAATACTTCCAAGTCCTTTTGTATTCCAGCAATCTTCAAAAAAAATCAAACATCAAAACCATGATCTGGTATTGTGCTGAGAAGAAGCTGTAGGTTGAAGAATTTGTTTAGTGCACTGAGAGATATTGGTCTATTTTTAAACATGGTCGCATGGCTTCACAAATTTTAGTTTTTTTTCTACAAATATGTCATCATAAAATGTAGATAAAATATAGAATATGAATTAGAAATCTAAATTGTAAACTATTGCTGTTAAAAATCAATCAAACTGTAATGAGAATAGAAGACAGTCTTGACCTTCTTATGTGAATGATTGTTTAATAATATGTTTTAGAAGGCTCGATGTGCCCTACATTGTACAACAGAATGCAACATCCACAAGAAGAGAATTAGTCATTTAAAAGCTATATCTTGAAAAAGTGACCAGTGAACAAGTAGATACTAAGCAATAGTGATGAGCGAACACTAAAATTCTTGAGTGCTCGGTACTCGAATCAAATGCTCCACACACATATTTTTATGGGTCCGTTCACACTCATGAAACACTATACTATGGATATTACTCCTTGAAAATATGCAATCACTACTTAATTTCATTCCATATGTTTACAATACAGCTTTTTGGCATGTGCACAATTGTGCTATATGTATAATTCTTATTGAATTTATCATTGTATTGCTGCAGTGCCCACTAGCCCTATTCAGCACTCCAGATGAATTGGTGACCTGAATAAAGTTCTTTGTTGTCATCGTCTAGGGTCACACTTTAAACCTGAATTGCATTCACCGTATCCAGATCCAAATGCAGTGAACGCAATCGTCTTCAGACATTCAGCAATCCAGGAACTGGATTGCTGAAGCCGCAATCCGGTAACCGGATTGCTCAGGATGTGTAATCCTGAGCAATCCCGTTACCGGATAGTTTGCTCATCCCTGCTGCTGCAGGGATGAGCAAACTGTTCTTTGTTTAGTAAAAGTATTTATTTAATATATAAATGTTTGTACAATGTCTCTAGGGGTGCCCAGTCCCCCTAGAGACCTTACACCCACTCAGGTGGGCATATACTGCTATAATCTGTTATGTACAACAGCTGACTCCGGCAGCCGGGATAAGCAAAGTATATGCGGGAACCGCAGTGCTCAGGATTACACATCCTGAGCAATCCGGTTCCCGCATTGCGGATGTTAAAACCGCTCTGAAAACTGCAGCCTGCATGATTTTTCACGCAGTCTGCAGAGCCGGAGACGGAAACTGGATTGCTTGTGAAGCAATCCAGTTTTTAGCATAGGCTCCTATAAGGAGCGTTTTCTGATCCGGTTTGGAGCTTTATGAAAGCTCAAAACCGGATCAGGTTTTTTAAAAAAAAAAACTGAAGTGTGACCCTAGCCATCATTATGCATTCTACAAATATATTAGGCTTCAATAATCATTCACCTAACCACAACCCAGTTGTTATCTTGTGGCATGGAGGATTGGATTTGTGACTGATCCTATTTCTGCAGCCCACCACATTAAAGGGTTAACAAGGGAAGCTAGGCAACAATATTGTGCAAACAATAATATCTTGTAGTGATTAATTGAGTCTGACTCAGTTCTGGCACTGGATGAGGCAGGCCCCTAGGCATCACTGCAGAGCTCAGAGTTTCAGTGCCATATTAGTAGTGCAATCAAAACCAGCTACACTTTGCTACACTCTGCTTCACTTGCTACCATGTGACTGCATTAAGCAGTTTGGCAATGGATCCCCTGCAAGACATGTCTGATCTAGAGCAGGTTATCTTCATCACAATCCCAGGGGCAGAGGATGGGTGAGCAGCACCAGAACCGGAGGGGAATGAAGGGAATATGGAGACATACATAACCTGGAGTTCCACCGCGCTACCCAAATTGGGCCTCATCTGCAGCAAGATGCGGATACAGTGCTCGGGTCCAATGCCAGAGGAGGACCTGAGGAGGTGACACTTTCCCTATGCCATCAGGGATCTCCAGATGTCAGACTGCAGAGGGACCTTGCATCATGCCTGCCTGTATTCCACCTGCAGCCGTTGCCGTAAATACTGGATCACCAATTCCACCAGGGCCAGGAGCATGAAGATAAGGACAAGAAAGAGAAGGAGGTAGAAGAGGCAGAAAGCCCTGTTTCTCCATTCATGTGTATCACCCTCTTTAGAGGCCTTTGACTGGGAGAATGCCATGTGGCAAGCAACCATCTGACTTGGCATGAACCACCCCATCATACTCTTGTCTCCTTTATTGAGGAGATATGTTTTGCGGATAACATGGCCCGGGAGTGGTTGCGTGGGCCTAAGGCCAATCACTTCTGTGACCAGTGTGTCTGAGCCAAGGTGGTGACATTCTCACAGGATAAGTGGTTTGGTTTCCTAGTGGAACAAGGTACTGGGGCATCACTGCTACATCAGTCGGTCCACCCTGCTGTGTGGCTATTTTCTCAAAAGACTGCACCATCTTTGTTAGGGAGGAGGTCACCTTCAGAAAGGTGATGGACAGCAAGGGGAAGTTCATGGTTGGCGTAAGTTGGGTTGCCACTGCCGAGTTATTTAGGAAGTGACAAGATGAGGCCAACTGGGAGAGAATGGGGCGTTGGATGCAGGACAGGCCTCTATGAGTTAGCCAGCCAACTGCATCCTTACCCACAGGGAATGTTCCATTTGTTTTTCCTGTCTGTCCCAGAGGATATGGTCATCTCCTAGTTCCTTCATCATCTTTTCCAGTGGAGGTTATGATGGAATGTGCTGGGGGCAGGTAATGTTGGAGAATGCCCCTGCAGGAGTAGCCCCTTTGACCCCCCCGAGACCATCCTACAAAAGAGTAGCATCATCAAAGGCGAACTTCATCCCGGGCAATACTGAGAATGCTGGAAGACAGTATTAACACCAAGTACAGTGGACTTTACAAAAAAAGTCCTCTTGTTTGGGCGATGACCCATCCTTTTGTTGGCATTGTGTCCAAAGAAGGACTTTTTTGAGCATTTTTTTTCACTTCTGTCTTGACTAAAGCCTGCGTTTTAGTTAATGTTATATTTCTCCATTATCACATTTTGCGTCATTTGTGCTTCCCCCTACTGGATAAGCGAGTATGCATACAGCCTTTGGGGTACAACTCAAAGACCTCATTGAACTTTGCCCTTTGTGGACTTTCAACAACTTTAAGAGTCTGTGTGCTGCTGTCCCTGTGGGACATTTGCATATTCATGTTTGTGTTTCATATAGTCTGTGTTTGAGTAAAGTTTTTTATACTTCACTCCTTGTGTGCTGGAATGTTTCTACAAACATTTGCTTAGATACTGCCCCAGAAAGACTGGTGAACAAGTGGCAGGTCTCTGGCCTGACGGTTTGATGTATGGAAATGCAATATACTACACACACTCCTGTAGAACGGGGCTTGCCAAGTGCAGTCCTCAAGAGCTGCAAACAGTGCATATTTTCAAGATTTCCTTAGCATTGCACAAGGTGCCGGAATTATCATCTCTGCAGGTGATTAAACTAGCACCTGTGCAATGCTAAGGAAATCCTGAAATCTTGCAGTGTTTTCAAACCATGAGGACTGTAGTGAGTGCTAGAAGTTTTTGGAAGTAGGCAGGGGGAAAGAGGAATCCTCAAGGCCTTCCACCACAAGTGTGGCTTTCCCTGAACCCTCTTAGACCTTGGGTTATGGTATGTAGTTTGATGCTCTTTTATGAAGATTTTGAGAATTTGGATCAAAATCTGCATGTTGATCGTGTTTATCCTGAGGCCAGCAAAGTCTATGGCCTGTTGCTCATCTAATGCTGGGTTGCATTTGCCTTCATTTGCGTTTCTATGCATTTTTACTGCTCCATAGGGCCCCATAGGGTTTAATGGTAATGCATGCAAAAACGCATCTCATTTTCTGCAAACGCAAAAGCGCATGCATTTTTGCATTTGCTGAAAATGACATGCGTTTTTGCAAGCGTTTCCATTAAACCCTATGGGGCCAAAAACACATGCGTTTTTAGCGATAAAAACGCATAGAAACACAAATGAAGGCAAACGCAACCCAGCATTAGATGTGAAAAGGGCCTATGACGTGTTGTTCCCACGTTGCTTTTTTTTTTCCTTGCACATGTGCTTCAGATTTCACATTTCTGCGCCCAAAATCTGCACCAAATCTGCAAGGAAAAAAAACACATTGGCACAGCACTTCTGAACTCTCAGACTTTACAAGCTGCAGAATAGGCACGCAAATTTTGATGTAGATTCTCAAAATCAGCTTCAAAAGAAGTATCAAACAATGTACAGTACCACGTGTGCAGGGCCTTACAACAATATAGTGGGTTATGTTCACAGAAAGCATCAACCATATGTTGTGAGAGCAGGCATGTGTGAGTGTGTGACAAGTGGTGCCATCATATTCATTACTGCACTTCTGTCTTGAGATTTCACACAGGGGCTATCCCACAAGTTTGAACTGCGCTGCACTCCCTGACGTCACCACATCTCACACGTGCTGTCTCACGATACAGACAGGATGTATCCTTTAAGTCTCGCGCAATATTGTGGCTATCACAAAAAAAGCTAGTGTTACAAGTACTGACACCACTGAGGTTATCTCAGGTGGCGCAGCAGGATTCCCTGCTGCATGATATGCAATGTGTAACTTGAGACAACTTCAGGAAAGTCGTGAAGATGTCTGAGGTTCATGGGCCTGGAGGCATGGTGAGTGTGAAGCTTGCTAAGTGACAGTGTAGGAAGATAATGTCTGTACCAAAACAGTGGGGCTTTACTGTAAAATGGTTTGAGCTGTGTTTGGGTGCTTTTGGGTACCTTTGAGTGTGTCTTTAGGCCATTGATCTTGTCTCCCATTGATTTGAATGGGGTTTGGAGATTCAGCAATCTGTTCGATGAATAAGTCAGTGAATATATGCCCATTCAGCAAACTAAACTGAATCTGAACTTCAAAAGCTTTGCCCGTCTCTAATTAAGGATGCAGGTGAATGCCCAAGAAGAGGTAGATGAGGCAGAAGCAGTGGTTGAGGAGGTACAAGCAAAAGGGTGTCCCAAAAGTCTTGGAGATTTCAACTCTTGAGGTGGAGCCCCTTCCTCGCCTGGTCCCACAACCACCAAAGTCACCCAGTGCCCAGTGAGCAAGATGTAACGCCCGTAACAAGATTTGCTCGCCCCGGTGTCAGTGGTGATATGCACCCTGTCACACACAGAGTTTCTAAAGGCTCGGCTTCTGGGACTAACGTTGTCAGAGTATTACGCCACTTTTAAGGATTCACAAGAACACCTACAAAATCAAACCTAAATTGCATTTTATTAATAAAAATGTTAAGAAATTATTTTTTCCTGCATAATCACTTGTATATAAGGCTAAATAGAGAAGAAACAATATCCCCTTTACTGTTCACACAGAGCATTTTTCCTTTCTTTCCTTTTACAATTGGTAGGGCTCAGACTTATATATTTTGTAGCTCACTCCCTCATACATAATTTTTATTTAGATATTCCCCAGTACTTTACACGGCCAGCTACAACGTGCACGTTTGTGTGTTGGGCTTTACCCTCTTCCTTCTCCAACACCACCTACACGTCATTCTGCAGCCCTCAATTCCAGTTTTCAGAGGACCTGAAGGTGTAAGGAAACCTGAATTTTGTGAGGGGCCTCAGGTGGTCTTTTACAATACATATGGGAGGGACTGCTCTTACTCATACATTTGAGCAGTTCCGCCCTCATTGTTACTCAAATAGTGAATTACACATTCCATAGCACTTTACATTGCCAGCCACAACTTGTCCTTTGGGGTGTTGTGCTTTACAATCCTCCTCCAAAACCACCTCCATATCATTCTGCGGCCCTCAAGTCCAGCTTTCAGAGGGCAAGCAGGTGTAAGGAAGCCTGAGTTTTGTGAGGGACCTCACATGGCCCTGTGCAATACTTTTGGGATGGGCCTCCCCTATACATTAAGGAGGGCCCATCTCTATTTATCTGGGAGGACCCTCCCCTACAGATTTGGGACGGCACACATGTATATATTTGGTAGCCAGTCCACAGTCAAGTAATAGCCATACAGAGTGTGCGTAGCAACACACAGATTTTTTTTTGCCAGTGCTGCTGCCTTGTGAGAGTTTTATTTCACGCACTCATTTCGGAGGGCCTAAAGGAGGCCCTCTAACTTTACTTTTGGAGTGTACTTGATTTTCATAGTTGTAGAGTTGAGCAATGGCATTGTTTTTAATTCAAGAGAAATGAAACAGCACTCACCGGTTCTTCTGTGCTCGCTTATATTGTTGCTGAGCGGGTGCAGGGAGGGTGTGCTTGAGAGCTGGACTTGAGAGCACCCCCTCCCTACACCCATGTAACTCCATTCAGCATTAATAAAAGCGAGCACAGAAGAACCGGTGAGTGCTGTTTCATTTCTTTTGAAGTAATAGTTGGACTTTCTTCTATTGAGACGCACCCTGGTAACCCGGCAGCCTCTGGGAGTTTCTATGTGGCCATAAGCGGGCCACCACGGTTTGTTGGGCGGTGCACAGCTATTCTTTTGTTTTAATGGCATTCTTTTGCCATGACCTACTGTTAAGAATAACTTCATAATCAAATCCATGGTTAATGTCACTGAAGGTCATCTATACATTTATGGGGACCCTCCTCTATTCGTTTGTGAGGGCCCTTGCTCATTGTTACTTAGATAGTGGAATACGTATTCCATAGCACTTTACAATGCCAACTAAAATGTGCCAGTTGGTATGTTAAGCATTACCTTCCTCTTCCTCCTTGAACACCACCTTCATGTCATTCTGTGGTCCTCAATTCAATTTTCAGAGGGCCAGCAGATGTAAAGAAAATTGAGTTTTTTGAGGGACCTCACATAGCCCTGTACCATACATTTGGGAGGACCTTCTTCTATACATTTGGGAGGGCCCTCCTCTATACTATCTATTTCTGTACTATCTATAATATCTATATCTATATTAAGATATACAAAGATATCTTTAATATCTACATCTATACTATCTGTACTAATATATTTATGTCCTCACTTATACATATTGGAGGGCCTTTACTCACTCATTTGCAAGGCCTGCTACGAGCCCTCTACAATAAAAAGTGCCTCCCTTCCTCCTCTTCCAGGTCCCCAATGCAGTCCTGAATTGCCTCCAGGTAAAGGTTTGAATGGCAGACATTGCCTCCTGTCTTTACACAAAGAAAATGGAGAGAAGGAGTGCGTTATTAATAAAGTTTATATTGTTTCTCACAGTGCCTATTAATTAACAAGAGAGTAGCTCACATGGGGTACATATTGCGGTCATTGAAACTTTTACATTAATTCACATTTATATTGGAACACCTGGGTGGGATGTATACAAAATATGCCATACAATTGAGGTACACATAAACAGGACAATAGCAGTGACTGGTGATACAATAAAGTGCAAGTGCATCATTACAGTCAGTACTTAATATCCATGCTGAACCTCATAAAGATATTGCTAGCAAGTGCCAATCAAAAAAGTCAAATCTGGTAATACATCCTGGAGCTACCATGGACATGACATATCACAATACTCAGCAGAGCACTGATATCGCAGAAGCCCAACATAATAGGAGCATCTCACGTATATAAAATCAGCATGAACATCAACCAAAAAATAGACACGTTAAGCTTTGTATTGCGAACATGCTCCAAAATCCATATAGCGAATCCGGCGTTTCACAAAGTTCGTTAGGTCCATGTCTGGTCCACCAGGATAAAAGATGGCCCATCATAGCTAAACCAGTTCAAATAAAATGGAAGGAGGGTGTTGTGGCTCTCAACATACTGTAATAAAAGTATAAAGTGCTTATATTAGCATGTTATAAAACATTAAGGTACAACTCATAGAAGATATTGTGGAGATGGTCACAAAAATGGAGCAAAACTAAGGGATTCATTTAAGCCCTCAGGAGACATTGCCCCCAGGGCTACATTCCATCTTGTCTCAAGTTGGGCAAGGATTCTCCGGGTATTGCCTCCGCGGATCCCACCATGAAAATCTCAATCCCTCTTAATTTCAGAGAAGAAGGATCGCAATCATGGTGGGTCTTAAAATGACGGGGCAATGTCTAGAGACATCCTCCACCCCTCGGGCCGCAGCAATGCCCCTCACGTGCTCCCCCACACGTTTTTGCAATTCCCTTGATGTTAAACCAACATACATCCAAGGACATCCACAGGTGGCATAAAATACCACACTAGTGGTGCCGCAATTTATGTATTCTTTAATCTCATAGATTATCTGCTGACATGAAGGAGGCACAGCGAAGGGCAATGCTGCAGACCGAGCAGTGTCCACACGGATAACAACCCCTCAAGGGTCGTGTGGACCCGAACAACGCTGGTATATGGGGAATGTAATGGCTCTGAACCAGTATATCGCGCAGATTACGTGATCTACATGCCGTCATCATTGGATAATCCTATAAAGACTCTCGCAGGTAGGGATCGGTATGGAGGAAAGGCCAGTGGCGCTTAGAAAAGGATCTGATGTTCTCCCACTCGTGATTATATGTGGTGATAAATCTGACCATAGGTTGGTCATTAGTCATTCGCCTGGTACTCTTTGTATGAAGAAAATCATTGCGCGGGGTATGCTTCGCCTGGAGATAGCCCTTCGTTATTCTCCAAATACTATAGACCCTTTCCCTGAACCATAATGCCAAATACGCCACCCGCTCCTCAAATCTTTCATCTGAGGAGCAAATACGCCTCATTTTTCAGAACTGACCGATATTGATGGCACAAATCATTGACCTGTCATGGGCAGAAGTAGCGTGTAACAAGGTGTTGACAGAGGCGGGTTTACGGTAAACATCAGTCATAATGCGATCGTCATTTTCCCACCACACTAATTATGAACAACGCAAGGCACAGATTATACTATCAGCTTAACCATCCCACTGCTCTGTCTATTGAAATGCCGAGCTGGTGGATATTGAACAAGATTTTCCAATGGGTGATACTATCCAGCCCAGCCTCAGCCAATACTCTCAGCCCACATTGGGTCATGATGAGAAAGAGGACGAGGAAGAGGAGGAGGAATAGGACTTGTTTATCTGAACTACAGAGGGAACTACAAACCCCTACTTAATTACTGTCTACAAGGATGGCCTGAAGAGGAAGAACAGGAGGAGGAGGTGACGCGGTGTGAGGAAGAGAGAGTCGTTACTGTTTGTTCTAGTGGTGACACTGAACCTTGGCTGTTTTTAGTTTGCCACACATGGCTTAGTTCATGTCCAACTATCTTTCCCAATACCAATTTTGTTATTTTTGGTGCAGCCCAAGCAAAATGTGACCCCAAAAAATTAGAGGTTGGAGAAGAAACAGTGCTTTTTAAAGGACACCAGAAAATGCAAACTATTCCATTATATACGATGCAATGTGTGCTGAAAATGTAGCTCTAAAAAGAGCTGTTGTTCTAATATGCAGGTACTAGATTGCTAATCTATTTTCTCTGTCCCTACTCCAAAACTCTCCCTACACTATTCTGAGCTTCTAGAGACTTGATGTAGCTCTTAAAAGATCTGTTGTTTTAAATTTCAGTGGCAAAAACACTCTATAAAATAATGTCAATGCATCCTCACTTAATATATTAAAACATTGCCTCAGAATTGATATTTTAATTAATTTCTATTACTGTACTTGAAATCTAATTTACCACTTGTTTTCCTGTTCACTCTTATTTGCTTTCTCTAAAGTGCACAAGATCAGCTACTTATTATTACCCATTGATTAATTATAATTAATCAATGTCATAGTTAAACAAGGTTCACAATAGATGCTGCCACTGCAGCTTCTTCACTGTAGAAATCAGAAAGGATCACATATGTCAAATCTCTGCTGATCAGCTGTTGATATGAAACTTTCCAGCAATATCTTTTCAAATACAAAATCACTGCTACATGTTAGAATTGTAAATTTACTTCAATTTTGTAGTCTATTTAATTTTTCACATTTTTTTCTACCATAATGTATTTATAAATTTAAAATTTGTAAGTACAGTTAACTAATAATATGGTTAGTGATATTATTAAGCCAATTATTATTAAACTGATGAAGTTGGTGTCCACGAGGATATAGTACAGGGATCTGAGATTGGTGTTATACTGGAAGAACATGCAGTTATTATTATTATACTACTAGCTGTACTACCCGGCTATGCCCAGGTAATAAATAACTGATGTTATCTATAACAAAATAGAATTTGAATATGTCATATTAATGACCTGTAGGAAAATAGAAGCTGAGCTGTGATTGGTTGCTATAGGCAGCTTGATAAATCTCCAGCCAACAGTAAACCCTCCCCCCGCCGGGCAGTATATGTTACCTCACACATACACATAATAGACAGCTCATGTGACTGAGCTCTGCCTTAACTCCCTATATGGCACATGTGTTGCACATTGGCTGTTTTTAATCAGATGTTTATTTTTGGAAATTTAAGATAGCACACATATGAGGCGAGTTGTGTGAGGTGATTTGAGCACATCTGTGTCTGTCTGTGTGGTGTGTGTGTTCCTGGGGTTTGTGTGTGTGTGTCCCTGTGGGGTGAGTGCATGTGTCCCTATAGGGTGTGCATGTGTGTGTGTCCCTGTGGGGGTGTGTGTGTGGTGTGTGTGTGGCTCTGTGTTGTGTGTGTCTCTTTGTGGTGTGTGTGTGTGTCCCTGTGGGGTGAGTGCATGTGTCCCTATAGGGTGTGTATGTGTGTGTGTCCCTGTGGGTGGGTGTCTGTGCGGTGTGTGTGTGTGTCTGTGTTGTGTGTGTCTCTTTGTGGTGTGTGTGTTTCTGTGGGGTGAGTGCATGTGTTACTATAGGATGTGTGTGTGTCCCCGTAGGGTGTGTGTGTGTATCTGTGTTGTGTGTGTCTCTTCGTGGTGTGTGTGTGTTCGGGTACGTGGTGAGTATCCAATGTTGGGGCTGCACCTTAGCGACTATACACTTGCTGTTACTCTTTGTGTGCGTGTGGTGTGTATACATGTCCCCGCGCATGGTAAATATCCCATGTTGGGGCCACACCTTAGTGACTATATGCTGGTATATGCTGTTAGTCTTTGGTGCTGTCATTAAGCCCCTCTCATTCACAACTGTCAACTGGTAACTGCAACTTTTTCCCCATTATGTAGATAGGGCCAAAATTGTTTGGTGAACTGGAACGCGCAGGGTTAAAATTTCACCTCACAACATAGCCTATGACGCTCTCGGGGTCCAGACGTGTGACTGTGCAAAATTTTGTGGCTGTAGTTGCGACGGTGTAGATGCCAATCCCGGACATACACACACATACACATATTCAGCTTTATATATTAGACTAGCTGTACTATCAGGCTACGCTCGGGTTAATAAATAACTGATGTTAGCTATAACAAAACAGAATTTGAATACCGTACATACTCGTGTATAAGCCGAGTTTTTCAGCCCAAAAATTGGGCTGAAAATTCCCCCCTCGGCGTATACACGGGTCAATACGGTAATGGCCCCCAAATGCTTGCACTCGCCCTCCCTGTGTGGTAAGGGCCTCCCCCGCTGCTTAACTTACCATCCCCGGTCTTCTGCACCGCCGGTCTTCTGTGCTCCGTCCTCCATGCTCCCGTCCTACTGCATCCGGGATCCCTGGCCGTCGCACGATGATGTCATCGTTACTGCGACGGCCGGGGATCCCGGATGCAGCCGGACGGCAGCATGGAGGACGGAGCACAGAAGACCGGCGCGGTGCAGTGCAGAAGACCAGGGATGGTAAGCTAAGCAGCGGGGGGGCCCTTACCACACAGGGGGGGCGAGTGCCAGCATTTTGGGGGCCAGTATACCACTGGGGCTGCTATATACCCCTGGGGCTGCTGTATTCCACTGGGGTTGTTATATACCCTTGGGGCTGCTGTATACCACACCACTGGGGCTGCTATATACCCCTGGGGCTGCTGTATACCACACCACTGGGACTGCTATATACCCCTGGGGCTGCTATATACCCCTGGGGCTGCTATATACCACTGGGGCTGTTATATACCCCTGGGGCTGTTATATACCCCTGGGGCTGTTATATACCACTGGGGAGGCTGCTGTATACCACTGGGGCTGCTGTATATACTGGTGGGGTCTGTATAAACCACTGGGGAGGCTGCTGTATACCACTGGGGCTGCTGTATATACTGCTGGGGCCTGTATATGCCACTGGGGAGGCTGCTGTAATACTGCTGGGGCCTGTATATACCACTGGGGAGGCTGCTGTAATACTGCTGGGGCCTGTATATACCACTGGGGAGGCTGCTGTAATACTGCTGGGGCCTGTATATACCACTGGGGAGGCTGCTGTATACTACCACTGGGGAGGCTGCTGTATACTACGACTGGGGGAGCCTGTATACCACACTGTTGGGGGCTGTATACCTGTGCTGGGGTCCACCCTCGGCTTATACATAAGTCAATAGGTTTTCCCAGGTTTTGGGGGCAAAAGTAGGGGGGTCGGCTTATACACGGGTCGGCTTATACACGAGTATATACGGTATGTCATATTAATGACCTGTAGGAAAATAGAAGCTGAGCTGTGATTGGTTGCTATAGGCAGCCTGATAAATCTCCAGCCAACAGTAAACCCTCCCCCCGGCCGGACAGTATATGTTACCTCACACATACACATAAAAGACAGCTCATGCGACTGACATCTGCCTTAATTCACTATATGGCACATGTGTTGCACATTGGCTGTTTTTAATCAGATGTTTATTTTTGGAAATTAAAGATAGCACACGTATGAGGCGAGTTGTGTGAGGTGATTTGTGCACATCTGTGTCTGTCTGTGTGTTGTGTGTGTCCCTGGTGTGTGTGTTTGTGTGTGTGTGTCCCTGTGGGCTGAGTGCATGTGTCCCTATAGGGTGTGTATGTGTGTGTGTCCCTGTGGGGGGGGTCTATGTGGTGTGTGTGTCTCTGTGTTGTGTGTTGTAATAGGACCAAGTGCCGGAATGCCCGCGCTGCCAAACAGGAATCACCAGGAAACGAAGAGTTAACTGGGCAGATTTTTCTTTATTTCACCCTACGCGTTTCGGAGCCTCTATCCGAGCTCCCTCCTGAGGAAGGAGCTCGGATAGAGGCTCCGAAACGCGTAGGATGAAATAAAGAAAAATCTGCCCAGTTAACTCTTCGTTTCCTGGTGATTCCTGTTTGGCAGCGCGGGCATTCCGGCACTTGGTCCTATTACAACACACAACACAGAGACACACACACCACATAGACCCCCCCCACAGGGACACACTGAGGAAGGAGCTCGGATAGAGGCTCCGAAACGCGTAGGATGAAATAAAGAAAAATCTGCCCAGTTAACTCTTCGTTTCCTGGTGATTCCTGTTTGGCAGCGCGGGCATTCCGGCATTTGGTCCTATTACAGCATTCCTGTTTCCACGTTTATCGTAAAGGTGCGGCCCTGCAGCAGCCATCTTATAAGCCATCTTACAGGCGATTATACTGGTTGTGGGTGACACAACTGAATCAGGTGAGCAGTTCTTAATTTACACCGATATAACTTTTAAAAAAAAGGATTAGACCCTATGCGCATTTATCTCATGTTTGCAAGTCTGTGTTGTGTGTGTCTCTTTGTGGTGTGTGCGTGTCCCTGTGGGGTGAGTGCATGTGTCACTATAGGGTGTGTGTGTGTGTCCATGGGGTGTGTGTGTGTGTCTCTGTGATGTGTGTGTCTCTTTGTGGTGTGTGTGTTTGGGTGCGTGGTGAGTGTCCAATGTTGGGGCTGTGTGCATGTGGTGTGTATACATGTCCCTGTGCATGGTGAATATCCCATGTTGGGGCCCCACCTTAGTGACTATATGCTGGTATATGCTGGGGTATGTGTGTCACTATGCTTAGTGACTATATGTGTGTGTCCCTGGGGTGTGTGTTTCCCTAGGGTGTGTGTGTGTCCCAGTGGTGTGCGTGTGCTCCTGTAGGGGGGCTCCCTGTGGTGTGTGTCCTTTTAGGGGGGGAGGGGTGTCCCTGTGGTGTGTGTCCTTGTGGGGGGAGGGGTGTCTCTGTGGTGTGTGTCCATCCCTATGGGGTCTGTGTGTTCCTGTGGGGTGTGTGTGTGTGTCTCTTTGTCCCTGTGGGTTGTGTATGTGTGTTTGTCCCTGTGGTGTGTATGTCCCTGTGGTGTGTGTGTCCCTGTGGGGTGAGTGCATGTGTCCCTATAGGGTGTGTATGTATGTGTGTCCCTGTGGGGGGTGTCTGTGTTGTGTGTGTCTCTTTGTGGTGTGTGTGTTTGTGTTCGGGTGCGTGGTGAGTATCCAATGTTGGGGCTCCAAATTAGCTGTTACTCTTTGTGTGCATTTGGTGTGTATCCATGTCCCAGTGCATGGTGAAAATTCCTTGTCAGGGCCCCACCTTAGTGACTATATGCTGGTATATGCTGTTAGTCTTTGGTGCTGTCATTAAGCCCCTCTCATTCACAACTGTCAACTGGTAACTGTCACTTTCTCTCCTATGATGCTCTCGGGGTCCAGACGTGTGACTGTGCAAAATTTTGTGGCTGTAGCTGCGACGGTGTAAATGCCAATCCCGGATATACACACACACACACACATACATATACACATTCAGCTTTATATATTAGATTACCGTATATACTCACGTATAAGCCGAGTTTTTCAGCCCAAAAATTGGGCTGAAAAGTACCCCCTCGGCTTATACGCGAGTACACCTGCCGCCCGCCCGTCCGCCACCATCAGTATACATGCGCCCCCCCCCCTATCAGTATCCAGGGCCCCCCCTTGCAGCCCAAACCTGTAAAGGAAGATCATTATACTTACACCTGTGGCCGCCGCCGTCCCCGCTCTGCACCGCGCTCCTCCATCTTCTTCCGTCTTCCTCCTCGGTCGAAGGCAATGACGTCATTGCCTGCGACCGAGGAGGAAGACGGAAGAAGATGGAGGAGCGCGGTGCAGAGCGAGGACGGCGGCGGCCACAGGTGTAAGTATAATGATCTTCCTTTACAGGTTTGGGCTGCAAGGGGGGCCCTGGATACTGATAGGGGGGGCGCATGTATACTGATGGTGGCGGGCGGGCTGGCTGCCGGTATACCCCTGGGGCTGCTGCTATGTATACCCCTGGGGCTGCTGCTATGTATACCCCTGGGGCTGCTGCTATGTATACCCCTGGGGCTGCTGCTATGTATACCCCTGGGGCTGATCTATGTATACCCCTGGGGCTGCTGCTGTATATACCACTGGGGCTGCTGCTGTAACACTGGTAACACTGCTGGGGCCTGTATATACCACTGGGGGGGCCTGTATACCACACTGCTGGGGGCTGTATACCTGTGCTGAGGTCCACCCTCGGCTTATACACGAGTCAATAGGTTTTCCCAGGTTTTGGGGGCAAAAGTAGGGGGGTCGGCTTATACACAGGTCGGCTTATACACGAGTATATACGGTATGTTATATTAATGACCTGTAGGAAAATAGAAGCTGAGCTGTGATTGGTTGCTATAGGCAGCCTGATAGATCTCCAGCCAACAGTAAACCCTCCCCCCGGCCAGACAGTATATGTTACCTCACACATACACATAAAAGACAGCTCATGTGACTGACATCTGCCTTAATTCCCTATATGGCACATGTGTTGCACATTGGCGGTTTTTAATCAGATGTTTATGTGGCGCCCCTGCGTCCAGGAGGCCACAAAGGGAACTGCTGCCAGGCAGGTAGGACATTGTTAAACAGTAACACCCTCACAGCCCACACAACCCACGTGTCAGAGAGGTTACATTCAGCCCTGAGATTAGAAACTATATGAGATCGGAGGAGTGGTGGATCAGAGGAGTGGGTTGGGCACACCAGAAGGTCAGGTGACTGACAGTATATAGTGAGGGGGAGGAGTGAAGGAGTTCAGTAGGCCGCAGTAGGCTGAACAATAAAGACCAAGAGTAAGCCATGGTGCTGAGAGGCAAAGACTAAAGAGCAGGCCAGAGAACAGCAGGAAGTTGTGCTGAAGCTGAGCAGGAGAGAGCCACACTGCTTGGAAGTGCAAGGCTGAGGAGTGCAGACCCGTACTGAGCAAGTTGCGAGCCAGATGGGGGGGAAAGCCCGTCCGACGCTGAAGCCACCAGGAGTGTGAGAGAGCCGAGAGGGACGGTGTAACCCGGGGCCCTAGAACTACAGCTAAAGCAACTAACTGCAGGAGGAGTAGCCCTCCTATATTCAGAAAGGAACAGAGAGAGAAGGAGCCTGGTATCCCAGTGCTGAGGATTACTGGAGGCTGGGCTAAAGTAGAGTGTCGGCTCTAAAGGGGACCGTAGTTCACACGGCATCCCAAGACAACACGACGAGGGGTCTGAGTTTCAGATTGGGATCCCTAACACTAAAGGACAGGCAGCTCAGTGACGTACTAGGACTCACAGAAGCCCGAGTCACCGCCATACTGTCCAGTGTCGCACAACACAGAGAAAGAGAATGCAACAGCCCGGAAAGGGACACTAACAGACTGTGTGAGGGGTCACAAGGAGAGAGAGGCCTGGCTGCAGAATTAGACCGAACCCGTGTACTTGAACTGTGTACCAACTGCAAATGCCTTGTAACCTGCTGAGAGAGAACAACAAGTAAAGCTTTGGAAACCCTGAATTGCCTCTCTTGTCAGTCTCTATCTGCAGACCATTCCTCCCTACAGATCCAGCCTGCCAGCACCAGCCAGGAGGAGAGATCCCTGCAGCCTGCAAAGTAAGTGTGTTATAACCTGCACCAGAGACTTAACCCTTACTGCCCCGGGGGATACAGTTCTCCCCACTGGAACTATACCATCTCCGCTGCCATTCCATCACCCCCGGAGGTTCTGCAGCAGCGGCGGCCCCATCACTGGCCGCACCAAGTGGGTGGCGTCACCCGTGACATTTCCCTTGTAAATATTCCCCTTTATTTGCCGAGCCAGGGACACGGTCCGGACCAAGCCACCCGTGACATCCCCACCATCGTCCGGTCCGGTACCGAGTACCCCAGTCCCATGGGGCCCGACATTTATTTTTGAAAATTAAAGATAGCACACGTATGAGGCGAGTTGTGTGAGGCGATTTGTGCACATCTGTGTCTGTCTGTGTGGTGTGTGTGTGTCCCTGGTGTGTGTGTTTGTGTGTGTGTGTCCCTGTGGGCTGAGTGCATGTGTCCCTATAGGGTGTGTATGTGTGTGTCCCTGTGGGGGGGTCTATGTGGTGTGTGTGTCTCTGTATTGTGTGTGTCTCTTTGTGGTGTGTGTGTCCCTGTGGGGTGAGTGCATGTGTCCCTATAGGGTGTGTATGTGTGTGTCCCTGTGGGGGGTATGTGTGGTGTGTGTCTCTGTGTTGTGTGTGTCTCTTTGTGGTGTGTGCGTGTCCCTGTGGGGTGAGTGCATGTGTCGCTATAGGGTGTGTGTGTGTGTGTCCATGGGGGGTGTGTGTGTGTGTCTCTGTATTGTGTGTGTCTTTTTGTGGTGTGTATGTTACCTCACACATACACATAATAGACAGCTCATGTGACTGACATCTGCCTTAATTCCCTATATGGCACATATGTTGCACATTGGCTGTTTTTAATCAGATGTTTATTTTTGGAAATTAAAGATAGCACACGTATGAGGCGAGTTGTGTGAGGTGATTTGTGCACATCTGTGTCTGTCTGTGTGTTGTGTGTGTCCCTGGTGTGTGTGTTTGTGTGTGTGTGTCCCTGTGGGCTGAGTGCATGTGTCCCTATAGGGTGTGTATGTGTGTGTGTCCCTGTGGGGGGGTCTATGTGGTATGTGTGTCTCTGTGTTGTGTGTGTCTCTTTGTGGTGTGTGCGTGTCCCTGTGGGGTGAGTGCATGTGTCGCTATAGGGTGTGTGTGTGTGTCCATGGGGGGGTGTGTGTGTGTCTCTGTGATGTGTGTGTCTCTTTGTGGTGTGTGTGTTTGGGTGCGTTGTGAGTGTCCAATGTTGGGGCTGCACCTTAGCGACTATACACTTGCTGTTACTCTTTGTGTGCATGTGGTGTGTATACATGTCCCTGTGCATGGTGAATATCCCATGTTGGGGCCCCACCTTAGTGACTATATGCTGGTATATGCTGGGGTATGTGTGTCACTATGCTTAGTGACTATATGTGTGTGTCCCTGGGGTGTGTGTTTCCCTAGGGTGTGTGTGTGTCCCAGTGGTGTGCGTGTGCTCCTGTAGGGGGGGTCCCTGTGGTGTGTGTCCTTTTGGGGGGGGAGGGGTGTCCCTGTGGTGTGTGTCCTTGTGGGGGGCGGGGTGTCTCTGTGGTGTGTGTCCATCCTTATGGGGTCTGTGTGTTCCTGTGGGGTGTGTGTCTCTTTGTCCCTGTGGGTTGTGTATGTGTTTTTGTCCCTGTGGTGTGTATGTCCCTGTGGTGTGTGTGTCCCTGTGGGGTGAGTGCATGTGTCCCTATAGGGTGTGTATGTATGTTTGTCCCTGTGGGGGGTGTCTGTGTGGTGTGAGTCTCTTTGTGGTGTGTGTGTTTGTGTTCGGGTGCGTGGTGAGTATCCAATGTTGGGGCTCCAAATTAGCTGTTACTCTATGTGTGCATGTGGTGTGTATCCTTGTCCCTATGCATGGTGAAAATTCCTTGTCAGGGCCCCACCTTAGTGACTATATGCTGGTATATGCTGTTAGTCTTTGGTGCTGTCATTAAGCCCCTCTCATTCACAACTGTCAACTGGTAACTGTCACTTTCTCTCCTATAACGCTCTCGGGGTCCAGACGTGTGACTGTGCAAAATTTGTGGCTGTAGCTGCGACGGTGTAAATGCCAATCCCGGATATACACACATACACACACACATACACACATACACACATTCAGCTTTATATATTAGATTACGGTATATTATTAATATCATTACTTGAAATAAACCACAACCTCTTTAGTAATGTAACTTTTTTTAAAAATTAATAATGTAATAATACAAGATTGATAGGATTGAAAAGATGCAGCACATAGCGCACAATACTGTCTGCTTTTTTTCTATGGAAAGCCTAGGTGTATGTTTAAGTTTATGGGACTTAAACATAGCTATTTTCTACTAACATTAGTTATGAAAGATGCTACAACTGCTTGATGGATGGCTTGCCATTTCTGTCACATTTTCTTTGATTACTATCACTTGTGATGTAGGAGTGAGATGTTAAATATATCATACAAACATGTCATGCATATATATTATACAGCAATCAATATACAGGAAATCTGAAAATAGCTGGAAGAAACAAGTTGATGTTAAGCAGAATAAAACCTTTATTTTTTTCCACATTCAATTTTCTTATACTTATTAAACAAGTTAAAAAATTACATAAAATGGAACGTAAAACCCCTTTAAACCATACTTAAAATCGCTGAACAAAACATGACAGAATCAAACTTGACAGAACAGCAGGGACGTATAGATGTATTTAGGAGAGAACAAATTTGGGTTACATTTTAGGGACTTTTCTAGAATGGGTGAATATGAACAATTTGCTAATCGATTAGTATGAGCATCAAATAATGTTGTTTTACACAATGCAGAAGACTGCATTAGCCAGAGAAGGCTCACAACACAAGACCTTTAGCCTGGGTGTGAGGACTTGCCCATAACGTCTTGCAGATATCAAATCACATCTTATAGCACAGCAAATAGGAGGGACTAGATTAAGGCTGGGGTCACACATAGAAATCCGTTTTTGGAAGTGATTTTCATGACCAATCCGGGTTTTTTTGGGTGATTTTTGAGCCTCCTACACCCCTGAACGTTTTTGGACTTAGTCATTTTTTGACCAAAATTCTCAAAAAAACGGATCCGTTTTTTTAAGGCACCCCAAAAAAGCGGATCCGTTTTTCCATAGGACGCATGTTAAAATTTTTTTTTTTTTGAAAAACGGACCCCAAAAACGTTGCTAGCAACGTTTTTGGCTTAAAAACGGACATAGCAATGTTTTTAAGTGCAGAAAAAAATGGACAGGGTGTTTATTACATCCAATCCGTTTTTCCATCAGTTTTTGGACTTAGAAAAATAAATAGCCAAAAATGAAGCCAAAAACGGACCAAGGGCTCATGTGTGACCCTAGCCTAACCTGTATAAGAGGCAAACATAGAAATTACACCAGTCATTATAGGGTAAATCTGGATACTGGGAGAACGTCACAGCTCACAAATTAGCAAAAAAGATAGTGAAAGAAATTCATAAAACATTGAACAAGTAACACAGCAGTGAAGAAGATGAGCAAAGTGTTCTACAAATAATACTGAGATTACACTTAACATAGGGATAGAAAGATATGATAGCTGGCACCAGCAGTGCTAGAATAATTGATCATAAACTGATCTGCTGTAGCTGGCAGGACTCCTGTTGTAATTCAATTTCATTATTTTTTTCACTTTTATTTTTTATTTTTTAACAAATCATTTTTATTTATTTTCAAAGAAAAGGCAGGACAAATACAAAATTCAGTGGTAACACAATCGCATGGATCATTATAACCTCATAACGTATCCTAACATAAAAAAAAACATCTGCAAAACAACCCACATCCCTCCCCCCAAGCTGTGTAGCACCTCCCTATCTGACTAGGATGACCTAATTTCAGAGTTTTAAACTTTTAGCCTCCCCAGTGTGCCCTGAAGATCATTCATTAAGTACCACTCTGCCTGCACAACTGCTGTCATTATCTGTTGTATCTCATCCCTAGAGCATTTCTGTTCAATGAACTTCCGCCACTTATTGAAAAACCGTTCCGTTTGTTTGGTTTTGTCCCTTTCACCTTCCAACTCCTCTAGATGTAACAACTGTTTAATATTATGCAACAACTCATTTAAAGATGGGATCGCGGCCGAGACCCAGTGCCTCAGGATACATTTTTTCGCTAGAATCGCTATGTCATGTAGGAGTGATTTCCTACCTTCC
Source organism: Allobates femoralis (assembly GCA_033576535.1). Classification (NCBI taxonomy): domain Eukaryota; kingdom Metazoa; phylum Chordata; class Amphibia; order Anura; family Aromobatidae; genus Allobates; species Allobates femoralis. The sequence continues at coordinate 176,000,227 of JARQOC010000005.1, forward strand.
CTTCTCCCCCTCCCGTTACATAGTGAAAAATCCATGACATTGGTTCCAAGTCCCAATCTTCCCCCCCAACTCTCGCACTATAGCGATGGACCAGTTTCCAAAATCTTTGTATGGCACTACAGGCCCACAAACCATGGTACATATCTGTGCGCTCAGCTCCACATTTTGGACATTTCTGATCGTGACCTGGATTAGTCGATCGATATCGGAGATTGAACCCATATATGGCTCTGTGTATGATTCTGAACTGAGTGTCTCTCCAATTCTCATTAATAACATTCTTTCTAAATACACTCCAACCCTGCAGGATCTTTTCCATTACGTCCGGGTCCCCCATCTGTCTCACCAAAGCTTTCGCACATGACTGCTTGCCTACTGGTGTCAACCATTCTCTCAGGATACCATAAACCCTTGAAACATTGAGGCTAGATACATCACATTCCAGCAACTCATTAAATTCATTTTTATGCACTTCTCTAGATACATCCTGCAAGTCTCGCAATATGAACGCCTTTATTTGCGAGTATTGCAGACTCTGAAATGCATTAAGGCCGAATTTCTCCACCACTTCCACTTCCGTCATCCATCGCCTTCCATCCTCATATATCAGATCTTTCATTCGCCTCACCCCCCTCTCCTGCCACAATTTAAACAGTTTGTTCTCCCTACCTAGCCGAAAGTTCGGGTGGGCCCATGGGTTCAAATATTTGGACACCTTCCACGGCAGTCCCAGTTTCTTCTGGATTGCCTTCCATGATACAATTGTGTCCCGACATACCATCAAGTTACGGATAGCTGGGCTCAAACATGCCAAGGGAGAATGCAATAAAGCACCCAAATCCCAAGGCCTGCAGAACTCGCTCTTCAAGCCTATGTCCGAATGTCGGCTAGTCCCGCGCAACCAATCGACTATATGCCTAGCCAAACAGGATAAATTGTACCCCCTGACATTAGGCAGTTTAATTCCCCCTCCGTCCGGTGATGACATGAGAGTGGCCAGTTTTATTCTAGGTTTTTTCCCTCCCCACAGAAACCTAGTGAAGGCGCTATTCAGCCTGGAAACATCACCTCTTTTGAGCAGTAGGGGAATCGTCTGCAGGGGGTACAACAGCCTCGGAAAACACATCATTTTTATTAAGTGGCCTCTTGCCAGTAGTGACAATGGCAGACCGCTCCAGCCCCTCAGTTGTGACTCTATTTTGGAGATCAGGGGCTGATAATTCAGGGTATATACCGACTCTGTGGTCCGACCAAGGTGTATGCCTAAATATTTGATCGACACTTTTGCTATCGGGATTCCTAACAGCTCTTGGCTGCGCCTTATTGCTCGGTCATCTCCCTTCAAGAACAACAACTCACACTTCTTCTTGTTGAGCCGAAAGCCCGAGAACCTCCCAAATCGTTCTATGTGATGCAATGTCTGGGCTAAGTCCTTCTGCGGGTCGTTAATAAAGAGTATAATGTCATCCGCATATAATGCAGATTTGATCTCCTTTTTCCCTATCTTTATCCCTTCATAACTGTCATCGCCATTAAGAATCCTCGACAGGGGTTCTATGGCTAAGTTAAAGAGCAGCGGTGATAATGGACACCCCTGCCGCGTACCCTTACTCAGGGGAAAGACGTCTGACAGAAACCCTGGAGTACAAACTCTCGCCCGCGGATTCAAATATAAAACCTGAAGGTAGTTACGCAGTCTTCCCCTCAACCCTATTTGATCCAGGACCAATTCCAGTCACGACCAATCCACGTTATCAAAAGCCTTCTCAGCATCCAACGTGACCAAGGCTGGGCACCCTGTTCAGTCTTCTCTATTGCCCTTAACTGCGTCCATGGTCAGCATAGCTTTTCTGATGTTGGATACTGCTGATCTGCCCTTTACAAAACCCGACTGGTATGGTAAGATTATTCTGGGCAAAACCACCGCCAGCATTTTTTTCACTTTTTATGCACAAATAGGCAGCAAACCATCACAATATTTCTTAAAGAAAACAAGTGGAAACAGATTTAAAAAGTATGCTGATCACAAACTGTGTTATATTTTGGGTTTCTTGCTTAATCCTTTTGGGAAACTCAGGAATAATCCCCTGTTGCACATCTAATGCTGGTTTGCGCTTGCCTTCATTTGTGTTTCTATGCGTTTTTAACCGCTAAAAACGCATGCGTTGTTGGCCATAGGGTTTAATGGAAACACATGCAAAAACGCATGTCATTTTCTGCAAATGCAAAAACGCATGCGTTTTTACAAACACAGCCCAAAATGTTGCAGAACACATTTTGGGCTGTGTTTCGGGCATGTGCTTTTTCGTTTGCAGAAAATGACATGCGTTTTTGCATGCATTTCCAGTAAACCCTATGGGGACAAAAACGCATGCGTTTTTAGTGGTAAAAACGCATAGAAACGTAAGTGAAGGCAACTGCAAACCAACATTAGGTGTGAAAAGGGCCATTGTGTTAAAAAATAAGCTATGACTTTCTACCTCAAAAACAGTGTCTGTCAAATAAAGATGTATTCAGACCTGTTTGAATAGTATTTAGCACCTGTACATGACACATCAGTATTACGGTATACTGTGCATTTAGATTTTTAAACCATTATGTAACATTTCTTGTTTTGTCCCTCTGGAGGAGGAAGTAGCTGTTTAAATTTTTCTTTAATAATAATGTAGAGCAGGTGATTTTAATAAGCTTTGAAATATATTTCATTAGAAAATTCTGGTTGAAAACCGTTCATACACCTTCTACAAGATGCCCCACTACACTGTGTGTGAAGGAGACATATGCTTATTCTCAGTCAGATCCATCTTCATATTGCATACAGGGCATGTAACCATATAAGGGTGAGGGCGTAGCTTACACTCCTGATTGCAGCTGATGAGGAGACAATGTATCAGGTTACGTCAAGCTACAGCTCAGTTGCTAAGCAATGTCAGAATGTCAGGATCACTGCAAACTCCTCTTTCCTTGGCACAAAGCTTCTGATATATCATCTGGCTCCACACAGCTCATTCACAATCTCTGTTAACCCCTTCTCTGCTGTCACATTGCACTGCTCCCGATCAGCTGCTGGCCATGCCAACATAGCCATAAAATGCAGTTTTTAAAAGAGCATAGACAAATGTGAGAAAATAAGTTATATGGCACAAAAAACATTATCTTAGCTGCTATATGACCCATCATTAACAACTAGTGCAGAATTGTGTTTTTTTTTTAATGAAATGACATTTACATCTTAAGAAATAGAAAAAAAATTATAAAAATTAAATAAATATAACTGTTGATCTGTCTTTTTATACACTTGCTTTAGTAGTCTAATATGACACATGTACAGTGCCTACAAGCAGTATTCAACCCCCTGCAGATTTAGCTGGTTGACACATGCGGAATTGACTTGGCATTGTGACATTTGGACTGTAGATCAGCCTGGAAGTGGGAAATGCACTGCAGCCAAAAAGATTTTTACATTTTTTTTTTTTTTAAAGCGTTAAAAGTTAATTCAGAGGGTCATTTATTATTCAACCCCTCAAACCACCAGCATTCTGTTTGGTCCCCCTAAAGTATTAAGAAGTAGTTCAGGCACAAAGAACAATGAGCTTCACATGTGTGGATTAATGATCTATTTTGCCAGCCTTTTCTGACTATTTAAGACCCTCCCCAAACTTGTGAACAGCACTCATACATGGTCAACATGGGAAAGACAAAGGAGCATTCCAAGGCCATCAGAGACAAGATCGTGGAGGGTCACAAGGCTGGCAAGGGGTACAAAACCCTTTCCAAGGAGCTGGGCCTACCTGTCTCCACTGTTGGGAGCATCATCCGGACGTGGAAGGCTTATGGAACTACTGTTAGCCTTCCACGGCCTGGACAGCCTTTGAAAGTTTCCTCCCGTGCCGAGGCCAGGCTTGTCCGAAGAGTCAAGGCTAATCCAAGGACAACAAGGAAGGAGCTCCGGGAATATCTCATGGCAGTGGGGACATTGGTTTCAGTCAATACCATAAGTAACGTACTCCACCGCAATGGTCTCCGTTCCAGACAAGCCCGTAAGGTACCTTTACTTTCAAAGCGTTATGTCAAGGCTCGTCTACAGTTTGCTCATGATCACTTGGAGGACTCTGAGACAGACTGGTTCAAGGTTCTATGGTCTGATGAGACCAAGATCGAGATCTTTGGTGCCAACCACACACGTGACGTTTGGAGACTGGATGGCACTGCATACGACCCCAAGAATACCATCCCTACAGTCAAGCATGGTGGTGGCAGCATCATGCTGTGGGGCTGTTTCTCAGCCAAGGGGCCTGGCCATCTGGTCCGCATCCGTGGGAAGATGGATAGCACGGCCTACCTGGAGATTTTGGCCAAGAACCTCCGCTCCTCCATCAAGGATCTTAAGATGGGTCGTAATTTCATCTTCCAACAAGACAACGACCCAAAGCACACAGCCAAGAAAACCAAGGCCTGGTTCAAGAGGGAAAAAATCAAGGTGATGGAATGGCCTAGTCAGTCTCCTGACCTTAACCCAATTGAAAACTTGTGGAAGGAGCTCAAGATTAAAGTCCACATGAGAACCTAGATAACTTGGAGAAGATCTGCATGGAGGAGTGGGCCAAGATAACTCCAGAGACCTGTGCCGGCCTGATCAGGTCTTATAAAAGACGATTATTAGCTGTAATTGCAAACAAGGGTTATTCCACAAAATATTAAACCTAGGGGTTGAATAATAATTGACCCACACTTTTATGTTTAAATGATACCTGTATTTATTCTGCCCTTACTTTCCCAAGCCACATCAATCCAGGGGCAAAAGTAGATGTTTAACAACAACAACTTTTTCTAGTTCATTTATCTAATGAGAAAGACTCAGTATTTACATTTTAACAGATGGTGCTGGATAAGATGGAGAACACAAATCGAATGCCTAGCCATTGTTGTAGTAGGGGCACTGGAATTTGCAGTTAAGGTGGTACTGGAAATCTTAGGGTAACAGAAGCGTGCCAAAGTGCTAAGGATATTTCCAACATGGAGAAAACTGCAAACTGAGTCAGGAATGATAATAATGATTGCATGGTGGATAAAACCTGGAAACCAGATTGGGATGTTGATTTCAGTAACAAAGAGCAGATCCCATATTCAGTTAAAATGTCGTCCAAGGGGGCAGGTCTGCTTCTTCTGTAGTTAAGCTCAGGTACAGGGATGCTCATCTTTTTTTTAGCCAGTTGAATTCTTGAATTAGAATTCTAGTTGTTGTCATCACCATCAACAGATCTATTTCATGCCATGTCATCAATTCTTCTCCAACACAGATAACCTGATTGTATGGACAAAGATAATAGTACATACCAAGTCTTTTTTCCTTGTATTCCAACTCAACTCCCTACCAGGTCAAGTTAGTACAGTCTCTGCTGTACCACTTAATGAATTTCAATTCCTTTCAAGAAATTATGTAGGGCATACAGCTCAGCAGTGAGGTTCCTTTTTTTTTCTTAGACTTGGCACTTACCCTGAAAAGACATAATGACCAGCAATTTAAATGTCTATGAACCTGTTCAGCATATGCAGTTGATGTACATAGAACTAACTAGAAGGAGGGAAGCCATTGTTCACCCCAGAGTCTGGTTGCCACAATGGCGTTGCCTCCCTCAGGAGGTAATGTCATGCTTGAAAGCAAGAAGCGGTATCCACACCAGGTAACGACACAGCATGCAACACTTTTCCTGACTCCATACCTGAAGGAGGAGCTCTGAAACCCAAGTTCATGGGAGTTCCCCTACAAATTCAGGCCTGAGGGAGGGGTTAGGCAGTTCAGTTCCTAGGAGGACTGTGAAGATGACCTGTGGACTAAGGAGCAGTGCTATGCTCGTCCCAGGTAGAGTCGAGAGTGAGGAACAGCAAGCATGAGGGACCCATAGGAGAGGGTCTGAGGAAGGAGAGAAGCAGGCATGAGGAGTGGAGCCAGCCAACCAGTTCACCCCAGTGCAGAGCACCAGAAACAGACACCGGAGTCCAAGGTTGTAAGGGTATTCCAGACCCAGCAGCCAAAACCAGAGGATGTGAAATTCCAAGTCTTCTGGCCAGAGCAAAGCACCAGGAGGCACATCGGCACTGGAAAGCATAGGGACAGTTGCCAGAGGAGTGGTGCCCAGGAAGGGCTCAAGCTGCCTGCCATACTGGTGAGAGACTTAACAGCAGAGAGAGAGGGTCACAGCTTAGCTACAGGCAGTCAGGATCAGCAAGGAGGAGTGCAGCAGGGAGGCCTCAGAACTCACCAGGTGACGAGATCCATGTCTTGCTTCCAGGCAACCTGGAATCACAACACCACCGATGGACAGTATCCTGGTTTCTACCGGGAACTACCAGTAAAGGTAATGGAGACTACATACTGTGTGTCTGTCGGTTATTCCGTGCTCTCAGTCCTGCACCCCAATGGCCTACCACCACTATAGACTATTCCGGTTGCCCTGGGGAACCACTACACCCATGGGGAGTGACACTACCTTAGCTGCAATCCCATCATCCCCAGTGGTCCCCGCACTGCAGTGGCGGCTCTCAATAGCCAAACATCACGAGTGGCATCACTATAACCATCTCCAAAACCAAAATCCCCAAACTTTTAAGTTGATGCCAGGGTTACGGAGCTGGGTCTCGACTCCAGTGACCCCCCAGAAGTACCAAATGCCCGATTGTGAGTACCACATGACCCTGGGGCGTATCACCATTAGCAAATATTCTACCCTATACAATTAAATAATCATGTTTCCTGTGATTTTTTTCAACAACAGCTCTATTATCCTGATCCACGATTAACACAAATGATAAATTTATATAATCTCTCACAGGATGACTCTTGATGGACCAGATGAAAAAACCTCTAGCTGGATCCATTATGCACACAGAACTCCACTTCAACTCAGACGCTAGAAATTAGGCAATGGGGTACTACTATGGATTGGTATCAATAAAGATGAGCTAGTTGGACCTTTTGAGGTTGAAGACTGACTTAAAATCAATTCTCAAACCTACTGCTGGTTTTTAGAAAACACTTTCCTCTAGCAAGAAAAAAGTCAACTGTGAATCTTAAATAAATCCCCATGATCTTTTAATAGAACAATGCTCTGTTGCAAATATCTAAGTACTCATCTGCTATGCTATCCATTAAAGACCATAACACCATAGTAATGGCCGCATGACTCTAGACCTTGGCATCTGAGGGTACTCCTTCCTTTCTGACATACAGAGATGTCAGAAAGAAAAAGGCCCCATAGCATCAGAAAATCTAAGGTTTCAGCTAACAGGGGTAGCTCAGACCCTGGACATTATGAATCAGGCCAATTTTCCAGTCCCCGGTCTTGTGATCACCTGTATACACTGTATACCAGCAATCACGTTAAAAAAAGACATTGCCGGTAAAATGATTTCTCATTCATCTAATATGATCAAACATATCATATGAGAGAGAAATATAAGCCCCTTGGAATCCAAGGTTTCCTGGTGCCACCAAGCTCTTGCCCCTTCCTCTGTTTACAAAATGGCGTTGACTGTGGACAAACCAAAAAAAGGGCATCTTGAGTCCTTTCCCACTCCTCCTGTCCCCCACCCTCTGATCTGTCCCCTCACCCTCTGATCTCTCCACTCCACCTTCCAATCTGTCCACTGATACATCCCTACCTCTGATTTCAGTGCGGACCTCATATTGGTCCCATGGCCTCTCCCTCCTGCGCATTCTCTTCTGGGGAGATTGCACCTGTGCCTAGGCAGAGCAGTCTCTGCTCTGTCAGGAGCTGATGTGTGATTACCTCAATGAGGTCATTATAGGTCAGGATACTTAGGTCACACAGATGTCAATTGTGATCCCAGGGTGATCTCAGTGCCTGCTCTGCAGATCATCGTTGGATCACAGTTAACATCTTTGTGACCCGAGGATCCTGAACTCTAATGAAAGCCCAGCTATCGTACTGTGTGGCCCAATGCTCAGCGGCGGAGAAGTTGGGTCGCTTTCAGACACTCTGCATCAATTGTATCAGTGTGAATGGTGCTCTAAGCGGGCCCAGTGTATGCATGGCAAATCGCCTCCCACACATAGCTGGTCGAGGTGGTTTATTAGCCTGCAGCTGGGCTTGCTTTACATTTGGGCTCTGACTGCATCCTGAGAGTGCATTTTGATTCTGCTTTTGGCATAGATGGTAAGTTTTTTGATGCTGCTTTTTTCTAGTAGTTTTTCCTGAACTCTAATGACCTCACTGAGGTTATCACGTCAGTCTACTTGCAGGGTGCCGGCTTTTATGCTCCATATGCTGTAACACTGAGAGTTACTGAGGGACCTCCCACTGGAGTACATAAGACTTTTTTTTTTTTTTTTTTTTTTTTAATAAAGTGGGGAAAGTGGGTTTGTGTTGGGGAATGTTTTTCAAATCAATATTTTTAATTGTGTTTGTGTTCTTACTGATTTTGTTAGTAATGTAGGGTATATGAATGATGCCTCAACATTACTAAAATCTGGGATTGATGCCAGCAGACCTTACCCAGCTGGCATCAACCATTACCTCAACTGCAACCGGCAGCAGGGAAGCTGCAAAAACTAGGATAAAGTGCCAGGATTGGCACATCTTATGAAGGCAACAGTTCTGGGGTGGCTGCAGCTTGCTATTTTTAGGTTGAGGAGAGTCAATAATCATGGCCCTTTCCACTCTGAGAATACCAGACCCCAGCTGTAAGCTCTAACTCTGCTGAATTTCAAAAATGGGGAAAACCCTATACTGTTTTTTTGAATTATTTATTTATAAAAAATAATTAGAAAAAATAGCATGATGTAACCTCTGTTTTAGATTACCAGCAAAGGTAAAGCTGTCACCTGTAGTCAGCAGGTTCCATCCGTTGGTTTTACCGTAGCTGGCGATCAAAAATAGGGGGGACGCCATATCATCTTTTTTTATTAATCTTTTTTTTTTCTAAAGCAAAACTATCCACCCTTTAATGCCACATGACAGGCACTAAAGGGTGCAAGCTTTCAATTTATAGGGTGGTGGGACATTTTATAGCTGTTTGACATCTGTCTATATATCTATTTATCTAGTTATCCTAGCTTTTTAGAGTATGCAAAAGATTATGTAAAAATAAATTGCATGTGTGCGTGTGCGGTCTGTGTTCAGTCCATGTGCCTCACGTTTTTCTCGCGCCCAAAAACTTGTATTGGTGAGATATGCAGCAACTCACTGCATGCTGAGATTTGCTTCACACGCTAAATTTTGAACAGGATAAAGTAGAAGATATGCTCTGAACTATTGTTGAGAGTGCAATGTGATGATTCCTCACATTGCACTCACAGATTTTATACACAGATGTGAGACAACCCTAAGGCTAGGGTCACATTTGGGGCCTTGCATCCATTGGAAGGATGTGTGAAAGGATGCTGTTTTTTCCCTTGCCATTGTTATGGCATTCTTTTCATTTTTAGTGCTAGCGTTAACGCATGGTACATATAAGCGTTTCCCACAGACTCACATGTTAAAAAAAGCTAGCCCCTAAAAACGCTGCTTACCACATTTTTTGGTGGTTTTGCAAAAGCACATAGCGTCAAACGCATTGCATATTTGCAATGCATTTTTTACATAGGAGCCTATGGATGCATTAATGCTAGCGTTTTTAACATTTCAACATGAAAAAAATGCTAGCTTTTAGCGCATTCATGGCGCTAATGCGACCCTAGCCTAAGGGTATGTTATCACAATTAGTATTTGAAGTGATTTGGACGCAGCATATTATCATTACATCCAAATCGCTGCATTGAACAGTACAAGCAGAGTGGATGGGATTTACAGAAATCGTGCACTCTGTGCTTCTCTTCTCTGCTGCATTAACTGGCAGACGGGATGGGTTTTCATGCCATCATTTTCCGTAGCATGTCAATTTAACATTGCAGAGTCGAAGGCAATCTCTGTAGTGAATGCAGGGAAAAGTGAGGTGAGGTGAGTGCAGGTGAGGGGCATGGACAACTGCGTTCCCCCATGAAGATACTAGGCATCCTGTAGGAGAGGAGAGTTTGCATCTAGGATGCAGTGTCTCCGCGCACAAACCCAAAATTGAAAAATTTAGTGTGAAAAATAGAAAATGTTCATTTTAATGACCTATTGTTATCAAATTCTGTGAAGTACCTGTGGATTAAAAATGCTCACTATACCTCTGTGGAAAACCCTTGAGGGGTCTTGTTTACAAGATGCAGTGATTTTGGTTCTGTTGTATAGGTAGCCTAGGGGCCCTCTAAATGCGACATGGTGCCCACAATCTATTTCAGCTTTTCCAAAATTCCAATATTGCTCCTTTCCGTTTGAGCCCTCCCATTTCCCAATCAGAACTTTTTGTGTACATGTGGGGTATTTCTGTGCTCATAAGAAAGTAAGTAACAAAAAAAAAAATTGGTGCTAAAGCAACACTTTTGGGTAAAAAAAAAAAAAAATTTCAATATGATAAGCTATTGTTATCAAATACTGTGAAGTACCTGTGGGATCAAAATGCTCATTATGCCCATGCATAAAATCCTTGACAGTCTAGTTTCCACAATGGGGTCATTTATGGGGGCTTCTGCTGTTTAGGTTGTTTAGGAGCCCTTAAAATGCAACATTGTGGCTACAATCTATTTCTTGAGTCCTGCCGTTTGCCCAAACAGAACTTTTTGCTTACATGTAGGTTATTGCCACACTTATAAGAAAGTGGATAACAAAATGTGAGGTCTACTTTTTGGTGTTACCTTCTGTAAAAGTGAGAAATTTGGTGCTAAGGCAACACTTTTCTGGAAAAAAAGAGAATTTTCAATCTTATGACCTATTGTTATCAAATTGGGTGAAGTACTTGTGGGTTTGAAATGCTCGCTATACCCATAGATTAAATCTTTTAAGGGTCCAAAATGTGCAAATGTGATACAGTGCCCGTGACTCACCCAGCGGTCTATGGGAACCCGGTACCCGGGTGTTGATACGGGGGTGCTGTCTCAGTCGCTGGTGCCCGGGCCCGTAGCCCAGGGGCGTGCAGCTTAATAAAGGGGAAAAATAATAAAAGGAAGCAGAATAAAGTCTCGTGACACCACCTGTGGATTCTGGTGAAGGCACCAGCACTGCTTCAGACCTCCGGGAGTAATGGACCGGCAGCTTAGGTGGTACAGCTCCCCACAGGTGGAGCGGGGTCCCCAGGACAGTGATGAGGTGATGGGGAGTTGCACAGGGAGGTGCTTAGGCAACCAGACTGCTGCAACAGTCTTTAGGCTGGACGGGTTCGGGGATGAACAAACTGTCACATACACTGTGAGTTGTTTCTGTACTTTTACTGCTCGTATAGCAGGCACTTCCCAGGGTACATTTCAGGTGTTCTGGAGCATTTCTGTATTTTCACAGTGAGTGATGGATTAGGTCTCCTTGTCTCTTTTACCTTGTCAAAGTCTCTGACCTATGTGAAACTAAGTCTGACCTCCTCTGTCTTTCTCTCACCCTTCTTGTAGTGTCGAGAACCTGTGTGTGGGCTACCGCTCTGACTTTTCCTGCGGTCCCTGGCTTCCCTTATTGGTTGCATGACAGGTGGCCGAGAGACTGGAGTCTCCTCGGTGAACCGGTATCTCTGCTGGGCTTCATGCTCTCCTGCAGACTTGGACTCCGGTGTCCGGGTTGCTTCCTGGGGTGAACCTGTATGTCTCCGCTGCCCCCAGGCTGCTCCTCTACTCCTTAAGCATTACCTTTGACCTCACTCACAGGCCCTCACACTGGCTAGGCTGGTCAACTGGCTCAGGCCTAGCATTGCTCCGACACACCAGGACGTCTTCACAGTTCTCCTAGCGACTGCACACTCTTACTAACTCCGCTCCCAGCACCAGTATTTGTAGGGGATCTTGCTTAAAGGGGTTGTCCGGGCTTATGTTTTATTTCATATTTATATCTAGGCTGCAAAATGTTGACAATCTGCAATATACATGTTGTCAACATTTTGCAGGGTTTCCTAGATATAAACACATTTACTGCTGGCAGAGAATGTCCAGGGGGTGTGATTGTGCATGCTGGTCGTTTACACCTACTCTAGCACAATCACACCCCCTCCCCTATTCCTAGTATGGCCAGCCACCCCCAGGCCATACATGCCTGCCCCCTGCCCACTAAACACTATGGAATGAAACCACCCCCAGGGCTCCTACTGGCCGCCCCAGCCCTAACATCACCACCCACCCTCTGCAAAACAGCGGTCCCCAGTGCACTGATACAAGGTGCCGAAACCACTGCTGTGAAAGCGATTCCGGCACACTGTGTCAGTGCAGCAGGGGACCCGCTGCATATGTGTGCTGCTCACCCTCCGTCTTGTGCAGCCGGTGGTCCTCCGCACTGGTCCCGGTCATGTGCAGCCGGGGTCCACACTCTGCAGCCGGGGTCCACACTCTGCAGCCGGGGTCCACACTCTGCAGCCGGGGTCCACACTCTGCAGCCGGGGTCCACACTCTGCAGCTGTATCTGTGCTGTGTGGAGCGGTGACCGTCACCTGATCTCTCCAGACCTCCAGTACCATAGAGCAGAGGCTGTGGAGCGGTCCTCTCTATACCGCTCCACCAGCTCTATGGTACTGGAGGTCTGGAGAGATCAGGCGACGGGCACCGCTCCACACAGCACAGATACAGCTGCAGAGTGTGGACCCCGGCTGCAGAGTGTGGACCCCGGCTGCAGAGTGTGGACCCCGGCTCCAGAGTGTGGACCCCGGCTGCAGAGTGTGGACCCCGGCTGCACATGACCGGGACCAGGGCAGAGGACCACCGGCTGCACAAGACGGAGGGTGAGCAGCACACATATGCAGCGGGTCCCCTGCTGCACTGACACAGTGTGCCGGAATCGCTTTCACAGCAGCGGTTTCGGCACCTTGTATCAGTGCACTGGGGACCGCTGTTTTGCAGAGGGTGGGTGGTGATGTTAGGGGCTGGGGCGGCCAGTAGGAGCCCTGGGGGTGGTTTCATTCCATAGTGTTTAGTGGGCAGGGGGCAGGCATGTATGGCCTGGGGGTGGCTGGGAGGGGATACTAGGAATAGGGGAGGGGGTGTGATTGTGCTAGAGTAGGTGTAAACGACCAGCATGCACAATCACACCCCCTGGACATTCTCTGCCAGCAGTAAATGTGTTTATATCTAGGAAACCCTGCAAAATGTTGACAACATGTATATTGCAGATTGTCAACATTTTGCAGCCTAGATATAAATATGAAATAAAACATAAGCCCGGACAACCCCTTTAAAGGCAGCAAGTGAAGCTTCCCCTACTGTTCTGGGGTGGAAGGTGTTGAATGTATGTGGGTTACCTGTTGTGGAAATCAGGGGCGTAACTAGAACTGGCAGGGCCCCATAGCAAACTTTTGAACGGGGCCCCCTCCAAGACACGCCCCCCAATGACACGCCCCCAATGACACGCCCCTTCAAGACACACCCCCTTACAGGCCCCAGCAGTATATACAGCAGCCCCAGTGGTATACCGCAGCCTCCCCAGTGGTATATACAGGCCCCAGCAGTATTACAGCAGCCCCAGTGGTATACAGCAGCCTCCCCAGTGGTATATACAGGCCCCATTAGTATTACAGCAGCCCCAGTGGTATACAGCAGCCTCCCCAGTGGTATATACAGGCCCCAGCAGTATTACAGCAGCCCCAGTGGTATACAGCAGCCTCCCCAGTGGTATATACAGGCCCCAGCAGTATTACAGCAGCCCCAGTGGTATACAGCAGCCTCCCCAGGGGTATATACAGGCCCCAGCAGTATTACAGCAGCCCCAGTGGTATACAGCAGCCTCCCCAGTGGTATATACAGGCTCCAGCAGTATTACAGCAGCCCCAGTGGTATACAGCAGCCTCCTCAGTAGTATATACAGGCCCCAGCAGTATTACAGCAGCCTCCGCAGTGGTGGTATATTCAGGCCCCAGTGGTGGTATATACAGGCCTCTGGTGGTGGTATACAGGGCCCCTGGTGGTGGTATACAGGGCCCCTGGTGGTGGTATATACAGGCCCCTGGTGGTGGTATACAGGGCCCCTGGTGGTGGTATATACAGGCCCCCCGCTCTCCATTACCTGCAGCAGGCAGTCGCGCTGATAGCAGCCACAGCCTGTCATGTAGTGTGACGCTGTAGCCGGCGATACAGGAAATAGAGCGGCGCCGGTTACAGCCCACATGACAGGCAGATCAGCGCGACTGCCCGCCGGTAATGGAGAGCGGGGGGACGCAGCAGCTGTGAGGGCAGGGTGTGTGAGGGCAGGGTGTGTAAACGCAGGGTGAGTGTGAGGGCAAGGTGAGTGGAGGCAGGGTGTGTGAGGGTAGGGTGAGTGTGAGGGCAGGGTGTGCGAGGGCAGGGTGTGCGAGGGCAGGGTGCGTGTGAGGGCAGGGTGTGTGAGGGCAGGGTGAGTGTGAGGGCAGGGTGAGTGTGAGCGCTGGGCGAGTGTGAGCGCTGGGTGAGTGTGAGCACAAGGAGAGTGTGAGTGCAGGGTGAGTGTGTGAGGACAGGGTGAGTAAGGGCAGGGTGTGTCCATGCAGCAGGGGGGTCAGATGAGACCAGGTGGTCAGGGGCCCAAGGTAATGGTGTAGGAGATGGGCACCTTTGAACAGTCAGCAGGCTGTGGCAGGCCAAGGACTGCTGTGGAGCATCAGGCTAGGGGACCGACGGAGGCAGGGCACTGCATGCGGCATCGCTGATCCCTGCTAAGCCTACAGCCCCGCGCCGCTGTGGAGGGACCTGAGGGTAGCGCTGCTGGCCCCACTGTGTCCTCAACTTTAGTCAGGCTGCGGTGGGCTCCGTGGGTAGCACCGTCTGTCCCCCGCAGCCCGCGGCTATGCAGTGCCGTGGGGGGCCAGGCACCGCCACAGGGGCCCAGAAGTGGGGCTGTACAGGCCGCGGTCGGGACCTGCAGCGGTGGTGGGGAGATGTGGAGAGCGGGAGCGCCGGCAACGCACTTACCGGTGGCGTCTTGGCGGGGGCGAGCCGGGCTGTCCGCACGAGGGTCAGGGCTGCTGCGAGGAGGAGCGCACCAGGTGGATGGTGCAGCCTCAGCCGCCAGGACTGCAGAGAGGCCGCGGGTGCAGGCTACGGCTCAGGGCCAGGGCACTGAACCAGGACGTGCCCGCAGTGTCTAGATGGAGCGGCTCCCCGGGGCAGGCGGTCTGGGGGCCCCGAGGATAGCGTGTGGGGGCAGCGGTCAGGGGCCCCCTTGTATGACATGTGGGGGCGCTCAGGGGACCAATGGGCCCCCCCTTTCCGTCCGGGCCCCCCCTACAGCACCCAGGGGGTATGGGGGCGGGGCTTAGTGGGCGTGGTCCCAAAGTGTCGGGGCCCGCTGGGCCAGTCCGCCCCTGTAATGTATCGCAGGCGCAGCTGCCAGTATAGCAGCGGCTGCGTAACGGCGCTGGGTCCGGGCCCTCCACAAGCGCCGGGCCCCAAAGCGACCGCTACGGCTGCTATGCCGGTAGTTACGCCACTGGTGGAAATCCATCCATCCAAAGTGAAATATTTACAAAAAACCCTGAAAAATGGTAAAACTAGGTGCAGGCCATATGGTACTAGTCCATCTACCACTGGCTGTAAAAGTTTGTTATCACACTAGTCCTGTGATTATGGTCCATTGTTAAGGGTAAGGTAGGGGAAAAATTTCAAGGGAAAATGTTAAAGAGTCTCTACAGCAAAGTCTCTGTAAGCTAAAGGTTTTAAAAGGAGTGTAAAGTCTCTTAAAGTCCAAGACATTCAAAACAAACCAATAAATATTTTCCCTATGGGTGTCTCTGCTTAGGAGACCTGGTACCTACTTTCTACCCCAGGCACTTTCTGTTCCTAACTTGATGTGCATGGGGCTAGGCCCAGTTCCTCAACCCTTCTGAACACTACAAGTCACATTTTAATGTACATTCTGGCTCACATATTTACATTCTTAATGTGGTTTCAGCTTACTCTCTATACCTGAGTGGTGGTTGACCAAAGTTACTCCGGGTTGATCTGCATAGTACTGGTGTTCCACTAGTGTCATCTGCTTCTAGTGTTGTGCGTGCACTATCTACTAGTTTGTTTCACCTACGTGTTGGCAGATTGCAATACTGTCTTAGTCTCTCTATGGGACTGGCAAGTGCACCGATTGCAGGATCCTCTGGTTCTGCTACAATGGGTGGTTCTTCTGGAATCTGAACAGGTACTTCTGGAATTCTTGCAGATCTTTCCATCCTTCCTTGTTCTTCCAATGGTTGGTAAAAGTGAATTACTGGCACAATTACTGCTCCCTCACATTGGGGCCAATCCTCTGGAAAGTCTCCAAGTACTGTGTGTATCACTTTTTCTTGTGGTTCAATCTGAGGTGTACAAGGTATTTCTTCTTCTTATACTCGAAGTTGTCCTGGACATACTTTCAGATGATCCCTTGATACAGTTGCAGTAGTTCTACCTCCATCTTTACTGATGAGACAGGTTTTACTGTTGTCAAAATTAGATTCTAGCACAGTATAGGGCCCCTTTTCCCTCTGGTCATCAAGTTTATGATGTCTTCTTTTTCTTTTCAGTACAACTTCTCCAGGTACTATAGGTTCACCTTGTGCACCTTGTTATAATCTTTGGTTTGTTTTTCTTTGATCTTGTTCAGATTATGCACCATTTTGTACTGTTATCGGCAAGTTGTGTCCCAATCAACATTAGGTGTTTCTGCGTCTGGTATTACAATTCCCATGTCTAAGTCAACTGGTAATTTTCCAGGGCGTGCTCTCATCAGATAACCTGGTGTGCAATTGGTAGAACTCACAGGTATGTTGTTATACATGTCCACTCAATCAGGCAATTTGTAAGGCCACTGGTTTCTTCCTTCCAAAGGCAATGTCTTCAACATTTCTATTACTATGTTGTTCATCTTTTCACACATGTCATTGGTCTGTCGATGGTAAGGTGTGGTCCTAATTTTCTTGCACCCATATAGATGACAAAATTCTTGAAAGGTCTCAGCTTCAAATGCAGAACCTCTATCAGTCAACACCTGTTCTGGATACCCGTTTAGTATACAGAAATAGGCTTGAAAGGTTTTCGCTACAGTCTCAGCTGTCAAGTCTTTCACTGGAGCAACTACCAGGAATCTGGAGTAGTGATCTACCATTGTTAAAACATAGGTGTAACCTGATCTGCTTGGAGTTAATTTTACATGATCCAAAGCTACTATCTGAAGCGGTAGAGTGGTGACAATTAGCTGGAGTGGTGCTCGCTGACTCTCTTGGTCTTTTCTCCTCAAGTTGCATTGTCCACAGTTTTTACACCATCTCTCTATGGATCCTCTCATGCCAACCCAGTTGAATCTGTCCTTCAACAGCATCTTGAGCTTTTTCCATCTGAAGTGTCCTGCTTGATTGTGGTATGCATCCAACATGATCTGAACATCCTTCTTAGGCACCACTATTTGCCAGACCATCTCATGGGTTCTGGGTAGGGATGGGCGAATACCTTACTATTCGGAATCGCTATACCCGCAACGAGTAGGTAGCGGTACTCGCTACTCGTTGCGAGTATAGCGATTCCGAATACTTTTGAAGTGTATCAATAGATACACTGCAAAAGTCCTGTAAAAGAGAGAAAAAATGACGTAATCGCTAGCAGCCACCTGATTGGCCAGATGGAAAGGTCCTCGGTGTACCTGAGAGGACCTTTCCATCTGGCCAATCAGGTGGCTGCTAGCGATTACGTCATTGTGATGTGGCGGCATCTGATTGGCCAGATCTCTCCCAGCCATCTGATTGGCTGAGAGAGGAAAAGGTCCTTTCCCATGAATAGACGTGCATCGGCCGGTCCCGGTACAGCCGTCGGTTAAGGTGAGTATCCTATTTTTTTATTTTTTAACAACTTTTTTTCTCTTTTACAGGACTTTTGCAGTGTATCTACTGATACACTGCAAAAGTATACGGTACTTGCTACTCCCGTGTAATCCTAATTTACTCGTCAAGTAGCGAGTACACGAATACCGCTACTATTCGGCGAGTGCCGAATAGTAGCGAGTATACTCGCCCATCCCTAGTTCTGGGACTGATGTAATGCTTACACAGTTTCTCTTGGTATATGAACAGCTTACGTCTCTCATTCCATAGCTGTTTGGCCTCAGGTGGAGCATCTGGAGCAAGACGGGAACCCTCCTGGGTTACCAACCCTTTGACTAAACTGATAGCTGGGTCACTGTCTTGAGACTCCTTCCAACCATAGTGAGGTAATGGATTTACTGTTCTCCCAAGGTATTTTCTGGTGGCTTGCTGACATTGGGATGCTCTGGGGCGATGGAAGGTGGGCAGCTCTACTTCTTCTAGCTCATCCACATCTTCTCCCACATCTGGTAAGTGAGGCATCCTTGACAAAGCATCAGTGTTGGCATTGTTATGGCCTGCCCGGTACTTGATGGTAAACTGGTAATTTTACAACCGAGCCATCCAGCATTGCTCCATTGCACCTAACTTTCTGGTTTCCAGGTGTGTTAGAGGATTATTATCCGTGAAGGCAGTGAATTTGGCAGATGTCAGGTAGTGCTTGAATCGTTCTGTGATGGCCCAGACCAAAGCCAGGAATTCCAGTTTGAAAGAACTGTAGTTCTCTGGATTCCTTTCTGTAGGATGAAGCTTCCTGCTGGCATAGGCGATCACTCTTTCTTTGCCATTTTGCTTCTGTGCTAAGACAGCTCCTAACCCCACGTTGCTGGCATCAGTGTACAGCAGGAACGGTTGGTTGCAGTCAGGGTAAGCCAGGAATCTCTTCACCAGACAGGGCCTCTTTCATCTGTTTGAAGGACTCTTCCTGTTCCTTGCCCAACTCCAATGGAGGAACTCTGGACTTGCCTTTCTTGGGCTGGCCTACCAGGAGATTCTGTAAAGTTGCTGCTTTCTTAGTATACTCATTGATGAATCTCCTGTAGTACCCTACCAGTCCCAGGAACTCAGGTACCTCTCTGACACTTGTTGGTTCTGGCCATTCTCTGATTGCAGTGCCTTTATCCGGATCTGGTGCCACTACATCGGAACTGACAACATGTCCTAGATTTAGTACCTTTGGCTTCAGCAGATGGCATTTAGATGGTTTCAGCTTCATCCCAAACTTGGATAACGCTTCGAATACATCGACCAGGTGTTTCAGGTGCTCTTCATAGTTTTTGAATACACTATGACGTCATCTAGGTAAAGCAGTACAGTCTCAAAGTTTTGGTGCCCCAGGCAACACTCCATCAGCATCTGGAACGTTCCAGGTGCATTACATAGTCCGAATGGCATGCTGTTAAATTCACACAGACCCATGGGTGTTGTAAATGCAGTCTTCTCCCAGTCTTCTTCTGCAACGGAGACCTGCCAGTACCCACTAGTGAGATCTAGGGTTGAAAAGTAATTGGCAGACTTTAATGCAGCAAGTGACTCTTCTATGTGGGGTAACAGGTAGCCATCCTTATGTGTTATGCGATTTATCTGCCTATAGTCAATACACATTCTCATGCTGCCAGCTTTCTTTTTGACCAGTACTAGTGGAGCTGCCCAGGGACTTCAACTATCTCTTATGACACGTGTGTCCTTCATGTCCTGCAACATCTCTTTGGCACGCTGATAATGAGCTGGTGCAATAGGTCTCTATCGCTTTTTAATGGGTGTATTTGTACCTGTGGGTATATGATGGTGTACCCCTTTGATCCTCCCAAAATCTAGTGGATGCTTACTGAATACCCGTTCATATTCTTGGACTACCCGAGAGACACCATGTTTTTTATGAACAGGAGTGGAGTCAGTTCCTACATGGAGCTGTTTACACCAGTCTTCAAGCTGTCCCTTGGAATTGTTGTCCTCCGCCCAGTCTGGTGGGGTCAAGGGATCAACTGCTTGTATAGCGTTGTTGTTCACAGTCTACAGCTTAGCAACGGTGAAACACCTGGGTAGTTTGACCTCATCCTCCCCACAGTTTAAGGTGCAGATGAGTACCCTTCCCTTGCGTACATCAACTACCCACCTGGCTGTCAAGAGTGTAGGCCTGTGTTCTGTACTGATGGGATCTACTACCACCTGGTAGTCCTGTTCCCTTAGGCCTATAGCTGCTCGGCACCAAATCATCATTTCACTCATTGGGGGTACCACAATGGGAATCGGGGATGTTATCCATACACTACCAATCTCACCACCGGTCAGTTTTACCTGTTGTTGGTGCAGGAGGGCTCTAATCTCTCGCTGAAGAACTCTCCACTGCCTGGGTTTGGCAGTGTCCGCAAGCTTTTGGAGCAAGAATAGCACTTCATCGAAACATTTGCTAACGACATTAGTACCCAGATTAAAATATGGATCTTTTTCGTTAGGGTTAGTTTCCACCACAATAAGTCCTTGGTCTCTCAAACGTCACCCTCCCCACTTTTATTGTTACCTCTCTAACTCCGACTAAGTGGTAAACCATTAGAAGCATAAATAATGAGGCCTGGATCTAGGGGGTTAAGTTTAGCACTAGACCAGAATCTTAAAGGATATCAGGTATTGTGGTCCCCTGCGACCCAGTGTCCAGCAATGCAGGTGTGGGGATGCCTTATAGTATGATAGACAGGAATGGTCTCTCTCCAATGTATCTATCATACCAGTCTGATGGGCCTGGTCGATCTACTCCTGGGGTTTAGCCCCCACCCCTAGGAGTTGCTGGTTTAAAGGAGAGTGCCTGTCTTGTTGCAGTGACGACAGATGGGTTCTCCTGTGGAGCTTTGGTGACCGGTGGTCCTCCCACGGAGTGACATGGTCTTCTTGCTTCTCATCCATGGGACATCCTCCAGGCTGTCAGTGAGCTGTATCTTTCCTGATGACTTGGGCTTTGTCTGTAACTGCAGGGCTTCCATGACTGTGGCCAGGTTCCTACTCATCTGGCATACTTCAGAGCACAGCTTGTCAAACCGATTGGGGGTCGCAGCCTGCATATTTGTTTCTACTGTAGGTGAAGGAGCAGGTGGTGCTGTGAGTACAAGAACGGTTTCACCCTGCCACCGCTGTATGGCAGAGTCTGGGGTTTCTGAAGGCTGTAAACCCTTAATAGTCATTTCTTTTAGGGAGTTAAAGTTTGCATCTGGGTGATCCAGGGCCCAACAGCACACAGTTCTGCTCTCTTCTGGTGACATTAGCCCTTGGGTAAATTATTCAATGAGCATTTTATCCTCATCCTATACACTAGCTGGACTGACTTGTCTCAGGGCCCGCAGAGCCTCCTGCAGGCGCCAGGCATAGTCTCTGATACTGTCCTGAGGTTGCTGGTAATAGTGATAAAATCTCATGCAGAGGTCAGTCTCATTGCGATTTTCAAAAGCAGTCTGTAATTTATCAAAAATATCAGTCACTGATTGCTGATCTACCTCTGACCAAGTTTCAGTCTCCCACTCTTCTGCACCGGTTAACTGTCCCAATACAACAGCAGCTCGCTGCTTGCCAGTAATGGTGTACATGTCCAGTACACTGCAGATTTTTCTTTTAAATTCAGATAAGGTATCTGGCCGACCATCATACCAAGGTAGCCACTTAGCTCCCGGGACATACGGTAGAGATATTGGCATGCTGCAGCCCCTACCGGTCCGGGTACTCTACCGACCGGAAGAGCGTTTGGTAAAGGCTGGTGGAGGGGACCAATGTTGGGGACTGCGGTGTCCCTTTGTGCATACGTCGTGTTGGCGCCCTCTTGTGAATCATGGCCAGTCTCTTTAAGGGGAAGCAAACTGTAGCTCTGCATGCAGGGAGCTGAGCACTCGGGAGTTTCCGAAATGGGTTGTGGCGCTTTGGAAGTTGTCAGCAGAACTCAGGACGGGACTTGACTTCACACTCTTTCAGCCATTACAACCCCTTTCTTCCAGCTCAGTGGTGCAGTAATGGCGGCCAAATGTTAACAGTTCACGAAACACAGTCAAAATACACGGCACACAGTACCCGGTTACACTGGACATGGCATCCTGTTCGTGACGCTAAAAAGCTATGACTCACCCAGCGGTCTATGGGAACTTGGTACCCAGGTGATGATTCGGGGGTGCTGTCTCGGTGGCTGGTGCCCGGGTCCGTAGCCCTGGGCGTGCAGCTTAATAAAGGGGAAAAATTATAAAAGGAAGCAGAATAAAGTCTCGTGACACCACCTGTGGATTCTGGTGAAGGCACCAGCGCTACTTCAGACCTCCAGGGATGATGGACGGGCAGCTTGGGTGGTACAGATCCCCATAGGTGGAGCGGGGTCCCCAGGGGCAGTGATGAGGTGATGGGGATTTGCACAGGGAGGTGCTTAGGCAGCTGGGCTGCTGCAACAGTCTCTAGGCTGGACGGGTTCAAGGATAAACAAACTGTCGCACACACTGTGTATCGTTTCTGTATCTTTACTGCTGGTATTGCAGGCACTTTCCACGGTATGTTTCAGGTGGTCGGAAGCGCTTCTGGATTCCACAGTGAGTGATGGTTTAGAAGTCCTTTAGTCTTTCCCTTGTCGAAGTCTCTGATCCATGTGAAACTAAGTCTGACCTCTTCTGTGTCTTTCTCTCACCCGTCCTGCATCATTGAGAACCTCTGTGTGGGCTACTGCTATGACTTGTCCTGCGGTTCCTGGCTCCCCTATTGGTTGCATGACAGGTGGCCGAGAGACTGGAGTCTCCTCGGTGAACCAGTATCTCTGCTGGGCTTGATGCTGTCCTGCAGACTCGGACTCCGGTGTCGGGGTTGCTTCTTGGGGTGAACCTGTATGGCTCCTCTGCCCTCAGTCTGATCCTCTACTCCTTAAGCATTGCCTTCAACCTCACTTGCAGGCCCTCTCACTGGCTAGGCTGGTCAACTGGCTTGGGCCTAGCACGGCTCCGACACACCAGGATGTCTTCATAGTTCTCCTAGCGACTGCACACTCTGACTAACTTGGGGATCTTGCTTAAAGACAGCAAGTGGAGCTCCCCCTACTGTTCTGGGGTGGAAGGTGTTGAATGTATGTGGGTTACCTGTTGTGGAAATCCATCAATGCTGTAGGTGGCCACACCTGAAATTTATTTCAGTCAAACTTGCTTTCCAAAATTCAAATATTGCAACAATAGATAAAATCCTTGACAGTTTAGTTTCCAAAATGGGATCACTTGTGTGTGTGTGGGGGGGGGGGGGGGAGGAGAGGGGGGTTCTGCTCTTTAGTTAGATTAGGGGTCTTTAAAATTTGACATGGTATCCAAAACCTATTTTGGACAAATTTCTGCTGCAAGTTTCAAATAGAGCTACCTCCTTTATGAGCCTGCCCATTTGTTCAAACAGAGGTGTCTGTCAACATAGTGGGTATCAGCAAATTCAGACAAAACTGTGTAACACACTTTAGAGTCCAATTTGTCAATTTGTCATGCTATCACTTGTAAAATTGAATACATTTAGGCTAAAGGAGCATTTTTAGGTAAAATGTAAATTTATTTATTGTAACATTCCACTTTGCATTCATTCCTGATAAGCACATGAGGGTTAATAATCTTCTTGAATGTAGTTTTAATCAGTCTGAGGGATGCAGTTATTAGAATGGCATCACTTTTGGGCATTGTCTGTCACATCGTCCCCTCAAAGTGACTTCAAATGTGATGTGGTTCCTAAAAAAAAATGGTTTTGTAAATATTGATGTAAAAATTAGAAATTTCTGATAAACTTTAAACGCTTTTAACTTCTTAACTAAAAAAAAAAAGCTAGTTCACAAAATTTTGCTGATGCAAGGTAGATATGTGAGAAATGTTTTTAACTCTTTTGTGTCACATAACTCTCTGGTTTAACTGTATAAAAATTCAAAACTTGAAAATTTTGAAATTTTCCATATTTTCACCAAAATTAAATTTTTTTTCACAAATAAATGCAAAAATTATCGACCTAAATTTACCACTAACATTAATTTCAATATTTTACAAAAAAAACAGATTGCAATCACTGGGATCTATTGAAGCTTCAGAGTTATAATCTCTAAAGGTTAAGTAATTTTCACGAAGGGAAAGAAAACACGATCCAATGGTCCAAATTTATGAAAAAAGTACAAATTTTATTGGATGTGCTAGACAAGAGGTGGGAGTCAGGTTACAAAATCCAATGCACTATACAGTTAGGGCCAGAAATATTTGGACAGTGACACAAGTTTTGTTATTTTAGCTGTTTACAAAAACATGTTCAGAAATACAATTATATATATAATATGGGCTGAAAGTGCACACTCCCAGCTGCAATATGAGAGTTTCCACATCCAAATCGGAGAAAGGGTTTAGGAATTATAGCTCTGTAATGCATAGCCTCCTCTTTTTCAAGGGACCAAAAGTAATTGGACAGTGGACTCTAAGGGCTGCAATTAACTCTCAAGGCGTCTCCTTCGTTAACCTGTAATCAATGAAGTAGTTAAAAGGTCAGGGGTGGATTCCAGGTGTGTGGTTTTGCATTTGGAAGCTGTTGCTGTGACCAGACAACATGCGGTCAAAGGAACTCTCAATTGAGGTGAAGCAGAACATCCTGAGGCTGAAAAAAAAGAAAAAATCCATCAGAGAGATAGCAGACATGCTTGGAGTAGCAAAATCAACAGTTGGGTACATTCTGAGAAAAAAGGAATTGACTGGTGAGCTTGGGAACTCTAAAAGGCCTGGGCGTCCACGGATGACAACAGTGGTGGATGATCGCCGCATACTTTATTTGGTGAGGAAGAACCCGTTCACAACATCAACTGAAGTCCAGAACACTCTCAGTGAAGTAGGTGTATCTGTCTCTAAGTCAACAGTAAAGAGAAAACTCCATGACAGTAAATACAAAGGGTTCACATCTAGATGCAAACCATTCATCAATTCCAAAAATAGACAGGCCAGAGTTAAATTTGCTGAAAAACACCTCAAGAAGCCAGCTCAGTTCTGGAAAAGTATTCTATGGACAGATGAGACAAAGATCAACCTGTACCAGAATGATGGGAAGAAAAAAGTTTGGAGAAGAAAGGGAACAGCACATGATCCAAGGCACACCACATCCTCTGTAAAACATGGTGGAGGCAACGTGATGGCATGGGAATGCATGGCTTTCAATGGCACTGGGTCACTTGTGATTATTGATGACATAACAGCAGACAAGAGTAGCCGGATGAATTCTGAAGTGTACCGGGATATACTTTCAGCCCAGATTCAGCCAAATGCTGCAAAGTTGATTGGACGGCGCTTCATAGTACAGATGGACAATGACCCCAAGCATACAGCCAAAGCTGCCCAGGAGTTCATGAGTGCAAAAAAGTGGAACATTCTGCAATGGCCAAGTCAATCACCAGATCTTAACCCAATTGAGCATGCATTTCACTTGCTCAAATCCAGACTTAAGACGGAAAGACCCACAAACAAGCAAGACCTGAAGGCTGCGGCTGTAAAGGCCTGGCAAAGTATTAAGAAGGAGGAAACCCAGCGTTTGGTGATGTCCATGGGTTTCAGACTTAAGGCAGTGATTGCCTCCAAAGGATTCGCAACAAAATATTGAAAATAAAAATATTTTGTTTGGGTTATGTTTATTTGTCCAATTACTTTTGACCTCCTAAAATGTGGAGTGTTTGTAAAGAAATGTGTACAATTCCTACATTTTCTATCAGATATTTTTGTTCAACCCTTCAAATTAAACGTTACAATCTGCACTTGAATTCTGTTGTAGAGGTTTCATTTCAAATCCAATGTGGTGGCATGCAGAGCCCAACTCGCGAAAATTGTGTCACTGTCCAAATATTTCTGGCCCTAACTGTATATCAACAGATCTCACATCGAGTATACCGGTATGTATTATCTATATAAACAAACAGGCAAGGTAAATATATATCTTTCTATACAAATCTATTGGTTCACATATATATATTATTATAATATTCCTCAATAACCATCTGTAAATTGCACAAGCCCAATACACATTATAAGTTATATAGGTAATTTAATATACAGATGGTTGTATTTTGCCCAAAGTAACAAGCATATATATCAACCTGGATGACTATATTAACACTGCACTTAGTACCATAGCATAATACATTATCTATCCTTGTTCACCCACATCAAGTTAATCAGGGGTTAACAGCAGAGCACCATCAGTGATCAATCAACTCGTTGTTTATTCAGTCACTGACCATGTTAGGATTTTTCAATTACTTGTTTGTAAAGGACATAACCCTGTCTGAGGTAAATCATTGAGGGCTCTATGTGCATTTATAAACAAGGCTGGAACCAAACACTTATATATTGCCTGTAAGGTAATCCCAGGATTTCATACCTGCACAGATTGTTCCTATCTGTAGAGTGCTTGCGACTTAGTAAAGATGTGGGACAGGGAGTGACAAGGAGGAAAGGGATGTCAGCATAGGACCCATCAGATCTGAGGTCACCGTGTAGTGGTTGATGGGCAAACAGATATTGGCCAATATATGCACCAAGAACCTCAGTAAATAAAAACATGTGAACATTGAGTTTTTTGAAAAACATAAGTTTTTACATTTTTTTCTCAAATATAAACTGCTTGTTAGCATGTGTATATATTTTGTAGCAATTGAGTACTGCAGTGAATTTTTTCCTCTTCGTTTATTCCAGCATCACAGCTTGCACCAGTTCACATTATATCTTGAGTGCTGTGAAGCTTTTTTCTGTTTGTATCTAATAGGTGGCATGGCTGGCTCCACAGCTACACATTGCACCCCATTAACCCCAGGTGGTCTGTGATTGAGACGAGTCCACTCACTCAGAAATAAAGATGGAGGTTCAGTTGAGCACAAGACTTAGTGAAGATGTGGGACAGGGAGTTACACGGAGGACAGGGATGTCAGCGTAGGACCCATCAGATCTGAGGTCACTGTGTAGTGGTTGATGGGCAAACAGATATTGGTCAATATATGTACCAAGAATCTCAGTAAATAAAAACATGTGAACATTGAGTTTTTTGAAAAAAATTAAGTTTTTAAATTTTTTTCTCAAATATAAACTGCTTGTTAGCATGTGTACATATTTCTTAGTAACTGAGTGCTGCCGTGAATTTTTTCCTGTTCGTTTATGTATCTATGTGTATATATTAAATACCTATGTAACAGACTAATAATGCAATGAATATACAGCATTTTCCCGGTACAATATATACATTATCATTAAATGTAATCAACCTAAAATATTTTTGTACACCACATTTTTTGCGAAAACCTTTGGACTATCTGTAAGCAAGCGTCCTTGTAAAGGGGTATCAAGAACTTGTACCTTGACGTTGGATCTCATTTTAACTCTAGAAAATGCAACATACAGTTGTCCGTGACCATAAACTGGCTCTGGTAGATATATCTCAATACAGTGTAGAGTTTGACCTTGTGACTTGTTTATAGTCATGGTGAAAGCTGGTTTTACTGGAAACTATCGACACCAAAGCCTAAATGGAAGACTTGTGTCTCAAGGACATAAATCAATGCGTGGAATAAACACTTCATCTCCTTTTGCTGATCCACTGTTGACTCTTGCTTGAATTAGGTGGGAATGGAGTCCAGTAACAATAAGGCGAGTTCCATTACATTATATATTCCATTTTTTGTATTTAGATTCCAAAGCAACATTACAATTGTTCCAACTATTAATTGTAGTCTGTGGGATGGCATTTCTGATGGCGTAAGACTATTTAAAAATTCAACTGGATAATGCTCTCGTTCATCTTCATTATCTACATACACTGAATCATCACTTGTGTACAGCTTATACTCTCCAGGCATTCTATCCATCACACAGGAATTTAGCAGAGCCACGTCATTCTTGGGACAGAAAATTGCACGGGAAGAGGCTCTCTCAACACTGGTTTGGTCGTTCACATCAATTTCAATGCGTTGTCCAAAAGCATCAGTTACAATGCAGTCAGTGCACAACATATCTTCCGGTATATCAATAATATCTTCTCCAAGGTTGTATTCGTTGCTAAGTTCACCGTTAGCAAGTTTAAGAGCCAATTGCTGTACTCTGGGTCTGAAGATCGCATGTTGTTAATGAGTTGGAATTGAATAAACTGTTGCCAAAGATCAGACATTTTTAAGCTGGACTCAATAACATCTGTTCTTGTTCCATTTGGCATGACTGGAAGGCATTGCCTAAAATCTCCACCAATGACAAAAACTTTACCTCCAAACGGAATTTCATTCTTTTCAGCCATATTTGTAGTCATTACTTCACGCAGAAGTCTGTCAATTAAGGTCAAAGCATATTTGGGTGCCATGGTGCACTCATCAAGTATCAACAGATGTGCGTTTTTTAACTGTTTTCCAGTAAATGTGTCTTGTTTTATTCTGGAAATGGAAATTTCGTTGACAGGAACTGGTATCTCAAAGAGTGAATGCATAGTGCATGTTGTAGCTGATGGCAATACGACTTTTCCCAACCCTGTAACATGATGCATTAAAACTTCATATAGGTATGTTTTACTGCTCCCTCCTGGACCGTCAATAAAGAAACATTTTGTCCTTGCATCTGGTTGGTTTTCTATGGCACTCACAATAGTATCATATGCAATACATTGTTGTTCATTTAAGGAGTTTATTTTCTGTGTTGCCAACAATAATTCATAAGCTTCATAATACTCTGGAAGTTGTGGAACTTGAGTTGCAGGCTGTGGCAAATTAAAGTCTGAAAATGTTTTTCCATGCAGTAGTAAGACATTTTGGACATCTGGCATGGCATAAGATTGTCAATTTTGACAATCTATACTTTTATTGTGAAGACATAAGCAGTAATCATGGATTAGATGTTCTTTGAAATTTGTCCGAAGTTGAGCGTGATTTGTAGGTGGTCCAAATACAGATGTAGGCAAACAATTGGCGAAGTTGCTTAGGCATATATAGGGTAACTGTGTCTGCTAAAGTAGGTGTCCAAACAGTATCATCCATAAAAGTCCTAAAGCCAAAGCTGCAGCTTTAAATGTATCGTGCAATACTCTGTTAACTGTTTTCAAATAATCATAACTTGTAGCCCCTTTGACATGCAGCAGTAACAGCCGAAGGCAATATCTTTCTTGATCCTTGACACTAACAATATACATGCGTCCAATTATTTTGCTATCTCCTCGTTGTCTTGGTTTCTAAGTTTTATTCTAAACGTAATGCTCTGGAATATCGCGATACAAATACTGCCTTGCGTTTTCGTCCCATTGGTTCAGCAAAAACCATTCCATTAATGTTGACGTCATGCTTAAAGTTTTTGAGACATCTTCGACTTGACAATTTTCATAGAAATAAAGCTGTTGTTAATTAGGTAAATGTATAGCTAAACGTATAATTGCATGGGACTGTGAATGCATTGGAAATGCAAATATCCTCCAAGCAGCTTCTGGAGCACTCACATATCTTGAGTAAAGAAAAGTTGATGATTCATCGTGATTGACTGTTGTCTGTTGTATCTCAACATTAGCTTTGTCATGGCCTTTGTAGATGTACTTGAAGAGATATTTGACACTTTTTATTGAAGCGCAGATTTCTACGTTGATGTGACAGTTGTAGCATTTTATGAAGTACGGGTTGTATAGGACTATCCATGAGTTATTTATAATTTTTTTTTGTGAACAATGTTATCAATGTGTGTTCGCCGGTAGGATGGGTAGCCATCCAAGTCTTTAACAGTGTGCTGTTATAACTCCTTTGGAAAGCCTTTAGTACAATTGCCGTTATCCATGCATGAACTTTTAGGATTTGCTTCACCGCATGGACCATGAACCATATGAGAGACGACAATATTGTACAGTTTAGGATATTTTTATTGGTTAGGAATTTCAGCCCACACTATGTTGTCAACTTCTTCCTCTGTGCGAAACTGATAATCAGCATCTAAGATAATAAGTATATGCGCATGTGGGAGACCTTCTGAAACTCAATGAGGTGTATCATTGCTACTAGGGATGAGCGAGTCCTAAATTACTCGGAATCGCTAGACCCGCACGAGTCCGAGCCCAGGACTCGCTACTCGTTGCGAGTCTAGCGAGTCCAATGTTAATGAATAGGGAACCGAGTAATAACGAATAATGCTATTTCCAAATCGCTGATGTGTCTCTGAAAGTGTGCGAGTCCAAACTCGCAGGTTTT
Organism: Allobates femoralis; assembly: GCA_033576535.1. Classification (NCBI taxonomy): domain Eukaryota; kingdom Metazoa; phylum Chordata; class Amphibia; order Anura; family Aromobatidae; genus Allobates; species Allobates femoralis. The sequence continues at coordinate 176,030,282 of JARQOC010000005.1, forward strand.
TCTCTTATTTGGAGCCGATGATGGGAGGGGGAAGCGATTCTCGGGCACACACCATGCTGTAAAAGCAAACATTTTATAATTTCTGGTGGCTTTCTGGGGGCTTGTAAAACAAGTAGCAGGTACTATTTCGTGAAAGGTACACACTAGAGGCTTAGGGCCCTTTCACATCTGCGTTTTTCGTAATTCGCGACAGATGCGGTGAAAAAACCGCATCTGCCGCGTTTACCGCATAACCGTTCCACTTGCGGCGCGGTTGCGGTTTTTTCTATGCAAAGTATAGGCATACTTGCGGCAGGTGCGGCAAGTGCGGTTTTGCACTTGCGGCAGGTGCGGCCGCGAAAAAAACCGCAGTAAGCCGCACCTGCCGCAAGTATGCCTATACTTTGCATAGAAAAAACCGCAACCGCGCCGCAAGTGGAACGGTTATGCGGTAAACGCGGCAGATGCGGTTTTTTCACCGCATCTGCCGCGAATTACGAAAAACGCAGATGTGAAAGCACCCTGCGATATTTTAAGACAGATGGATGGTACCGTGCGAGCTGCAGGCAGGACACCGTACAGCAACGCACTGGTACAGGAAAAAATTGTTTAGTACGCAGAACCAGGCACTGTTAGGCTGCGGTGCTGGCTGCGTGCAAGTTTACAAGTACCGTGCGAGCTGCAGGCAGGACACCGTACAGCAACGCACTGGCACAGGAAAAAATTGTTTAGTACGCAGAACCAGGCACTGTTAGGCTGCGGTGCTGGCTGCGTGCAAGTTTACAAGTACCGTGCGAGCTGCAGGCAGGACACCGTACAGCAACGCACTGGCACAGGAAAAAATTGTTTAGTACGCAGAACCAGGCACTGTTAGGCTGCGGTGCTGGCTGCGTGCAAGTTTACAAGTACCGTGCGAGCTGCAGGCAGGACACCGTACAGCAACGCACTAGCACAGGAAATTTTTTGTGGAAAAATGGCACCAAAATTATTTGGTAGACTAGTGCCAAAAATAAGAAAAAGCTTAGGATTACAGCTCTGAGGAAAGCTGGGTGAACTAAGCTCTGAGGATGGTGCTGGATTCACTGTAAGGCTGCTCCTATCTCCCTTCCTTACAGTCCTGTACAGCAATCCTCCGTCCTGGTAGTTCTGAAAAGAACTTTTGGGTTATGTGTGAGGAATCTTGACTCCTACACTCCGTCCTGTTAGTTCTGAAAAGAACTTTTGGGTTATATGTGACTCCTACACTGCCTAACTGTCCCTAGATCTGCTCCAAGTCTCCCTGCACTAGGTCAGCTCTTCTCAGGAATGTGCCCAAAATGGCGGGGCAAGCCTTATATACTGCCTTGCCTGTCATAGATGACATAGGCATCACGATGGACAGCAGCCAATCATAGTCCTGACACAACCAAAGCTGCTATGGCATTACTGACTATGATTGGCTGTCTTCACAAGTTTTCTGACCTAACACGCAATGCTGACTAGTAACATAAAAGATTCTGGATTCGCGAGTCCCGAATAGAGAATACAGGACTCGGAATCGCAGACTCGCTAGGATTCGGACTCGTAGACTCGCTCAGACTCGCTGCTGTTTGGGGAGATTCAAGCTATATAGTGATGTGATAGAGCGAGTCTAGCGAGTCTAGCGAGTGAGATAAAGTAAACTCTGACAAAACTAAGATTGCCATTGACATGCATTGGACTCGTTACTGAGCGAGTATTCGCTAAAAGACTCGCCGATTACCGAGTCCAGCGAGTCCCTTAAGAATCGCCGAGTAACGAGTCCTAGCGAGTAGACTCGCTCATCCCTAATTGCTACAACTGTTCCAAAAAGGCCATTTTTTATATCTTTCAAAAGGCTGGTTAGTTTGAGTCGAAATACGCGTGCTACTAAGTCCGACCTATGTTCCACTTGTTGCCAGGGTTCTAGATTTTCAGTAATTTAGGATTAGAGGTCATTGTCACAAAAATGTCAGATCTTCCATACTTTGTGACTATTGCCATTGCATCTTGATAGCGCTGTTGCATGTTGTAGGGGCTACCTTCAAACGAAGACGGGAGAATTACTGTTTTTCCAATGGGAATTCCCTTTTGAATTGATTGGTTTTGCAAATGTTCTTGAAGAACGCAGTAGTCTTCAACTTTAAGTTGTTTTTGGTTCATTCATATAAAATTTAGGCGATTAGCTTCAATGTTAACATATGCGTCGACTAAGTACTGTTGTGTCAGTTTGCCACCATTTAAAATAGGATTGTGTAATTCGTCTTAAAGTGCCTTGGTGGTGTAGGTTTTCATGCCACCCTTGATCACCTCTTGGAAAGAATAGCGGATACTAAAGAGCATCAAGGTTGCTGTACAAAATGCTAATTTGCTGTGTCTTAGGAAGTGAAGAGTTGTTAAGGTCTGGTTTAAGATGTATTAATATATCCCTTTGAAAAGGAGGCTCTCCATCATCGTTTTGAAAAACAACTGCAACCACTTACACGTGGTTTGTTATAACGTTGAGGATCTTGTGTACGTTAAATTGCCATGACAATAGAAGGCATTTCAGTCCCATTTTGTATAGCCCTCTGTTGCTCCTCAACATCTTTTAGCATGCGGCAGCAAATGGGCTGATTTGTTGTAAATGTACGGCAATGAGATTCATCAGTTCAGCATTACACTTTTCATTTTCTTTCAGAATCATCCTTTGTTCTGTAGCATCATTTGCATCAAGGATGTATAATTGTGCAAATTTTGGTGGTTGTCCTATTTTTGGGTAAAGTGTTCCAGTGCGGTGGTAGATCTGGCCATCAATTTTAAAACAATACGGTCCGAATCCAGGGAGCGGTGCAATGTTGGCACCAAATGAAGCAAATGCATGAGAACTGTTGATGCTTCTGATATTGTTCATAAAATTTTTACTGTGTTGATTCGTTCCTTTCATCAATTGCTCAAACAGATCTGAGTAGTGAAGTCTCGGTAGCATAACTTTCCCTTTTTGGCAGCATTGAGTAAACTTATTGTCAAGAGGTTTTTTCATCAATAAAATTTAGAGAGTTGCATGTAGAGCAACGTACATTCATATTCCCACAGTAGTGTTGAATAATTGTCGTTTCATCATTTGTGACGTAACATGTAACTTGATGAATATTCTCCTGGGCTTGCCTTAGTAGTTGAGCATTTGTGTTGTATAAATGGCGCAAATATGTTGTTCTCTGTTTGCCCTGTCTTCTGGAGATTCATTCAGCTGACACTGTCTATGAGATTCAGCATGTTGGGCTTGTCTGGCAGCAGTATGTTGTGGTGTCTCCTGTTGCCAACGACGTCTGTGAGATGCCGCATCCTGGGCTTATCTCACGGCAGTTTGTTTGTTATAGTGTCTCTTGGTGTCAACGTTGTCATCGCCTTGCTGCTTCTGCAGCTTTTTGTCATTGTAATTGGCATATTTGCGCTCACGACCAATTAAACCCATTGAATAAACGTGACTGAAGTAGTTCAGACGGTCACTGACACAACATGTGAAGTAAATGTAACTGCAGAACAGCACACTATGACTGACAGCCTTGTAAACAGGAGTGAAGTGTGTCACACTATGACTGACAGCCTTGTAAACAGGAGTGAAGTGCATCACACTATGACTGACAGCCTTGTAAACAGGATTGAAGTGCATCACACTATGACTGACAGCCTTGTAAGCAGGAGTGAAATGCGTCACACTGTGACTGACAGCCTTGTAAACAGGAGTGAAGTGCATTACACTATGACTGACAGCCTTGTAAACAGGAGTGAAGTGCGTCACACTGTGACTAACTGCCTTGTAAACAGGAGTGAAGCGCATCACATTATGACTGACAGCCTTGTAAACAGGAGTAAAGCGCGCCACACTATGACTGACAGACCTTGTAAACAGCAGTGAAGTGCGCCACACTATGACTGACAGCCTTGTAAACAGGAGTGAAGTGCGTCACACTATGACTGACAGCCTTGTAAGCAGGAGTGAAGTGCGTCACACAATGACTGACAGCCTTGTAAACAGGAGTGAAGTGCGTCACACAATGACTGACAGCTTTGTAAACAGGAGTGAAGTGCGTCACACTATGACTGACAGCCTTGTATACAGGTGTGAAGTGCGCCACACTATGACTGACAGACTTTCTAAACAACAGTGAAGTGCGCCACACTATGACTGACAGCCTTGTAAACAGCAGTGAACTGTGTCACACTATGACTGACAGCCTTGTAAACAGCAGTGAAGTGCGTCATACTATGAGCGGCAGCCTTGTAAACAGGAGTGAAATGCGTCACACTATGAGCGGCAGTTCAAATTGCGCGCCATTATACCAAGCCATGCTTTGTTTCGCTGATTGGTCACCGTCAGCTGCGGCAACCAATCAGCGCACTTGGCGCGTGTTTTAAAACACGCTTCGCAACCGTCGGCGACCAATCAGCAAAGTGGCGCGGCTTGGCAGGAAATATGAATCCTGTGCCGCTGATCCGCTGATTGCTCGCCACTTCCAGCTGTGGTGACCAATCAACGAATCGGAGCATGGCTTGGCAGGGGTTTTGAATCCCCCGGTGTGGAATTCATATTTCCCGCCAAGCTGCACCGCTTTGCTGATTGGTCGCCACCGGCCACGGTGACCAATCAGCAAAGCATGTTTTACAACACGTGCCAAGTGCACTGATTGGTCGCCGCGGCTTGACAGGGGTTTTGAATCCCACCCCGCTGATTGGTTGCTGCGGGATTCATATTTCTCGCCAAGCTGAGCTATTTAGCTGATTGGTTGCCACCGGCCGCAGCGACCAATCAGCGAAGCGGCGCGGGATTCACATTTCCTGCCAAGCCGCGCCGCTTCGCTGATTGGTCGCCGCCGGTCGCGGCGTCCAAAACGCTGCATTGCACATAACCAGCACAGTGGGTGGGATTTCTAGAAATCACATGCTCACTGTGCTTTTCCCGACCACTGCATGTTTCACCTGCGGTGCAGGTTCCAGGACTTCTGGATCTCTGCAGCATGTTAATTTCATGCTGCGGAGTTGGAAGTGATCTCCAGCGGGTGAATACAGGGAGAAGCCAACCTGCACCCATCGCAGATGGGAAGTACCGGGAGGCTCTGGTCTACCTACTGCACCTATGGGTTCCTACAGATCCCAAGGCATTGTGTCCAAGACGTAGCGCCTTCGGATCATGTGCACATACCCTTACACAATCATATTATTGGTAATAAATATAATTGGCTTAAAGGAAAATAATATTTGTACCAAAGCTTAGGATTTTCTTAGCAATTTTGCAATTACTGTAAATACCTTGATCGGCCTTTTTAGTTTTGGAATTGAGGACAGGTATTATTAAGGTTCTCCAGGAAGGACTTGGGCATTGTGTCTATTTTTCATAAACTAGTATTTCATTTTTCAATTATAGTTCACCAATATAGGATCACAGGGAAAACGTACAGTCGTACTATACGATGAAAGCAACTATTTCAAAGTGAACCACATGGAACCACATTAGTATAATTTGACTGCATGTGGCTCACTTAGAAATACCTGCACTCTTCTACTCCAAATAACATTTTTTATTCCCAGCATCTTCTATACCAGAAGTATATTCAGAAGTATTAAATAAGTTTGTATTTAGCTCCAAAGTTGATTATTTGCTTCCTTTTTTACACTCAAATTATACAGACTTTGATCTGTTAGAATAAAAGGCTTGAAGATTTTTCCAAAGAATGAACATCAGTAAACTGAGATTAGAGCTCATTAAAATATTATCTTACCTGTTGTGAATTTATTCAAATAAGTCTTAAATGTTTCCAAAAGTATCACATATTTCTGTGATATTTAAATGAATGTAAAGTTTATTTTTGACCACAGGCAGCATCAAAGAAAGCTATTCATGCTTTGGGAATAATGTAGTTTCATTGCTGTATACTTCTATCACCTTCACAATTATGCAATCATATCTGATAAATAAAACAAAAGCAAGGATATCCCTTGTGTAAATATGTATGCTTGAAAAAAAATACCTGTAACTATTGCATAAATTTAATGAACCTGCAATACTTTACTCTTTAATCACTAAATCTTATTAGTAGTTAAGTCCCAGAAATCAAACAGGGATTTAGCTGCAGTGGCAGCAGAGCTACTAGGGCCTAACCATGCGTGGGTTGTTGAGAAGGCCAAAATCCCTTTGCCACATAAGAAGGCCTTATGCCAAAGGCACATTTTGGAAGGGTCCACATAGTAAAGCATTAAGGGAATGATAAAAGTGTATGGGGGCACTTTTAATAGAAGTCTTTAAGTAGGTATAACCCTCAAAACCCTTCTTTATGGGCAAAAATATGCAAATTGTCTCTTCAAAGAGGACTGGGACTCAAGTGCCACCTATTGTAAGTAGCAATCCTAAAAGTAAATTTTGACCCATTACTGAGCCTTGTCATATTACCAAGGAAGTAAAACCAACCAGAAACTCAATTTGCAGAAACAGTGTTTCTGGGTATTTGCTCCTCATCAGTGCAAAGTATGAGATCTGATCTGGCTAAGTAAGAGGCTAAGACTGAGGATCTAAGGGATAACATTTCTCCTTGTGGAGAGTGACATACCAGGTTTGGCATTCCAGTATGAAGAGACTTGTATACATTGCATGGTCCTCTAAAGTCATTTACTTGAGTAAAATGATATCAGTGATCCAATGTAATTTCATTAACCTTTTGTAAGTAAAGTTTGTGCTATATATTTACACTATAGGAAGGCTATTTTTTGTTTAGGAGCAGTAAAGTTTACATTGGACATTTAACTACAAGCTGGTTTGATATGAACACCTATGAAAAATATCATATGAATAAACACCTATGAAAACTGAACACCTATGAAAAATATCATATGAATAAATATATTTTAAAGGGGACATTATTATTAATTTCTTACCACATGTTGGTAACAATCCACCCAATCAACAGAGGTAAAGTAATCAAACCAGATATGTCCATAAATCATGTGCAATAATGAGAAATGAAACAGGAATAAAGTATTGAGCACATGAAAAAGAAGAGATGCAAAAAGCCATGGAAGGTCATGACACCAGCTAAAATCTATAAGTAATTACAAAGTGATTCTGCTATTTAGTGACAAATAATATCAGCTCGATCAACAAGGCCTACAAAAGGTGCCTCATCACCAAAATGCCATAGAAGAAACAACTCATGATGGGTAAAACTAGTGAGCTGTCACAAGATCTTTGCAACCTTATTGTTGCAAAATGGCATTGATAACAAAATTATGGTTAATCTACTAAAGAGCCCAGTGAGCACTGTTGGGGCAATAATTCAGAAGTGGAAATAACATCCTATCACCATAAATAGGCCACAACCAGGTGCTCCCCACAATTTTTCAGGCAGATTAGTGAAAAGAATTATCAAAAGAGCAGTCAAAAAGCCAAGGATCACCTGTGCAGAGCTACATAAAGACCTAGAGTTAACAGGTAGGATGTTTTCAAAGAAGAAAATAAGTAATGAGCTTAACCTCCTTGACTTGTATGCACACTCATTATGCAAGACTCCAAAAAAGGCAAAAAGCATGCTGAAGTGCATGTAGAGTTGGAGCAAGAACATTTAGAGAAGTGTATGAAATACTGAGAGAATCTAATTTGGCCAGATTGAACTCTTTGGATGCCATAGTAATCACCATGTTTGGATGCCAAAAGGCACTGCATTTTACACCAAAAACATCAAACCAACAGCAAAGCTCCTGCGTTCGGCTGTGCTCGGCCATAGAGGTGGTGTGGGGCTGTTTTTTATTTTTTAGTATACGGCACTATCAAACTTCATATTGATTGAAGGAAAAATGAAAGGACAAATGTACCAAAACATTCTTGATAAAAATCTGCTGCCATCTATAAGGATGAGGGAGATGAAATGAGGATGAATATTTCAGTAAGAGAAAGATGCTAAACATACAACCAAGAAAATGCTCAATGGGTTTCAGAAAGAGAAAATAAAGTCAATCACCTGATCTGAATCCAATAGAAACTAAAGATAGAGTTAATAGAAGGATACCATTAAACTTCAGTATTCCGAGGGTGTTTGCAAGACTGGGCCAAAATAATATCTGAGCAGTGCATGGAACTTGTTTCTCTATAGAGGAGGAGTCTTGAAGCTGTCATCACCAAATAGATTTTTTGCATCTATCTTTATATTTTCAATACTTTTTCCTTTTGCCATTTCTCATTATAGCACATCACTAATGTAATGGACATCTATGGTTTGATTTTATTGCCTGTGTGAATTAGATAGGTTCATATCGACATCTGGAGAAAAATTCATGACAATAGCACCTTTAGAAATATATTACTTTGAAAATTGGTGGCATGTTCAATACTTATTTCCCCACCTTTATTTGTAAATGAGCTGTCTAATTCTATGGTCTGGATTATAATCTCCTGTACCTGTTATTTCTGATCTGGTATGTGATTATGAGAGCAAGATGTCAGTCATTACATTTTTAATGTTCTGGATGAAGATTTCTATGTGGATTTGTAACATAAGCACAGTTGCTCCAAATCTAATTCTGGCTGAATTAGGGTCCTTTCACATCAGCGGTTTTTGCCGATCGCGGCAGTTGCGTTTTTTTCACCGCATAACGGCAGCACTTGCGGTTTACTTGCAGCAAGCCCCATACAATGTCTATGGGGGCTTGCGGCAGGTGCGGCAAGTGTGGTATCGGCACTTGCGGCAGGTGCGGCCGCGAAAAAAACGTGTCTGGTATATGGAGCGGTTGGGGTGATGGAACAGTAAAGGTTTGCCTTGTTTGGTCAATTTTATTTTTCAAGTATCTGGTGAAGCTCTTAGCAGAGATGCGGGAGGTCAGAAGGGGCAGTTTTGGGCAGAGGAGAGAGTTGAATGTGCTGTGTGTGGGTGGCTGTGGAAGACCACTGAGCAAGTCCAAAGGATGAGTTAAGTGAAAGCAATTTGGAGGTTGATGGCTTGTGGGTGTCAATAGGGATATTAAAGTCACCCATGATGATGGTGGGGATGTCAGCAGAGAGAAAGTGAAGAAGCCAGGTGGAGAATCAGTTAATCAAGGCAGTGGCTGAGCCCAGTGGTCAGTATATGGCAGACATTTGGAGATTAGAGAGAGAATAGATACAGACAGAGTGAACCTTGAAATAAGGGAGGATAATGGAGGGTGGGGGTAAGATTGGGTTGAAGGAGCAGTTTGTAGAGAGTAGGAAATCCACTACTCCGCCATGTCTGTTGGCAGGGTGAGGAGTGTGGGTAAAGTGGAGGACACCATAACTCAGTGCAGCAGGGGAGGCCAAGTCAGGGGGCATCAGCAAGGTCTCAGTGAGAGCCAGGAGGGTAAGGTTGCAGGAGGTAAAAAGATTGTGAATCACATGGAGCTTGGTACAGACAGGGCGTGCATTGCAAAGTGCTCCAGTGATTGTTAATGAGAAATAAATGCAGGTCATACGGATGCTTAGCGAGAAAAGTATTACAGATTCGCTTAGCTATTACATGACACACAGAATAACAAACATATTTAAGTCATCCATCTTTTCTAGGTGAAAATCAGAGCAATTTTTTTATATGCAGATGTGAGCGAACCCTTTTATGAGCTATGAGGTGAGTTTCAAACTCAACAGCCCCAGTTAGACAATGAAGTTGAACTGCAGTTAAAAATTATAACTATGACTTAGCAGAGCTGTGGAAATGAAGTAAAGAATGACGTACTGCTGGTGAGATACATATCATTCCAAGCTAATAATTAAATGATTATATTCCACTCATTAACTGGTTAAACAATGTGAACTCTGTCGATAGCCATTATCGTTTAGCTTCCATTTTTACTGACTATAAAAGCATGGGAATGTGAGAATATGTGTTCACATCACAGGTAATAATGTAAAAGAAGAAATGGAAAGCTTTTCTTTATCACTGCATCTGAATTATTCATTTAAATTTATTGCACACTAGCCAGGATGAAAGTGAAAAGTGACCATAAGCAGAAAAAAAGTTGCCATTCTCTCATCTCGAGGGTGGAAATAAGATAAATGGCAAGTTAGAAAGCAAGATCATTTTCCATTCCAGGCCAATTCATTCATCTGATAAAAGAAGGCTCCTTTCAGATTTTGTCGTTAAATTAAATGCCTCAGTGTTACAGTAGAGGATATATTATTAGGGGATATGAATTATTCACAGAAACTTCTATCATAGGTAAGACAAGCAGACACAATAAGCAGCACGGGAATTAATTCAGTATCAGATTAGTGTTCTACTGTGTGCAGGATGTACAGATTATAATGCTTCAGGTATCTGAGGTTACACAGTTGATTATGTTAATCTTTAAACTTTAAAAATGTTTTGAAAACTATTATTTTCTCCCATGTTTAAAATGGGATTGTACAATGAGAAAGCTCTGGGGTCTAGCACTTTGCCTAAACACACCATGGCTCTAAAGTCTATAGAAAGGCTTGTCTCTAAAAAAGAACAATAATTTTCATTATACTTTTGAGTTTATAAACTACTGAGTCTCATTAAGAACCATCCTTTATCAGCTAGGTAAGACGGTATCTGTAAAAAGATGCTCTCATTTTTGAAGACTCAAAATGTTTCCAATATACAAGCAAAGCTGAAAAGGAAGGAAGCACACATTGTATTTTAGCCAACAAATTGAATTATGGTATAATCGGTTAGGCTCCATTTACAGGGTTGTGAGAGTCACAACCACCTTAGAGGCTGATACAGACACCACATGGTATACAAGGATAAGGAAGAGAATTGGGATTTTAACTCTGCACTGCCGGTGAATTAACAGGGTCCGGATAAGTTATAATTCTTATCCTAGCCTTCTATGCAAGGACAGACTAGTGGCTTCCTTTGGATTTGTGTAATGCTTCATTTCTACAGTGGTGGCACTATCAGTGAATTCCAAATTCTTAATCCATCACAGATTAAGGCTAGGGTCAGATGACCATTTTTTATCATTTGAAAATATAGCATTAATTATGCTAATCACGTTTTAATCAGAGTGTCATCATAGTTTTCATCAGGTTGTGATCCAATTTCATCGGATGAGGAGAAGATAGAAAAAAATATCTCTAACATCTTCCTTCGGTCAGTCCCTGAAAATCATGCCGCATTCAGATGTCATCCAAGTGCTGTCCGATTTTTTTCCAGGGCCACTTTGACCTGCATTACAGAAAGCAATATGATATGTCAGAAGTGGGGAACTCCAGACCTCAAGGGCCACCAACAGGTCATGCTTTTAGGGCTTTCTTAGTATTAAACAGGTGATAATGTAATCAATGTAGCAATTTCAAATATCCAGTGGCATTGAGGTTTCCATTGATGAAGAATGGCCCCACTGTCTTTGAACCCCTTATACTACACCATACCATCAATTTTTGTGTTCCAACAGTCTTGGAGGGATTCATCCACTGTGGGTTAGTGTCAGACCAATAACGGTGGTTTTCTTTGTTAACTTCTCCATTCACAAAAAAGTTTGCCTCATCACTCATCTGAAGGCAACTGTCTATGCTGTGAAGGTACGAGGTGTGCAGCATCTGAAACAATGGTTTCTGGAAGCTTGTGCTAGCATTTCGTCAATAGTGGGAGAAGAGGGTTGCATTGGCAATCCAACACAATGAGCAGCACTTAACCCAGCAGGAAGTACGGCACCATCTAAAAATCACTAAAATTGAAAAATCTCCAGGCCCTGATGGGATACACCCCAGAGTACTGCAGGAATTAAGTACCGTCATAGATAAACCATTATTTTTAATTAGTGATGGGCGAATCCTAAATTACTCGGAATCGCTTGACTCTAGCGAGTCCGAGCACAGGACTCGCTACTCGTTGCGAGTCTAGCGAGTCCAATGTTAATGAATGGGGAAGCGAGTAATAGCGAGTAGTGTGAGATTTACAAATCGCAGATGTGTCTCGGAAGCTTCAGCCTGAAGCAATCCTAGTTTTGTCATTTATTTGCATTGGACTCGTTTACTTTGCAACTGTAATCGCTGGGAAACTCGCACAGATAAGAGTCCTGTCTCCTCAGTGTGCTGGCTGCCACAGCTCCAGGGTCCTAGAGCCTGCCTGCTGCCTGATGTAGCAGTGCTGAGATTGTTCTCAGTCTGCTCATTCCCTGTGTACAGACATGAATGTCTGTGCACAGAGATGATGTAGCAGAGCTGAGATTGTTCTCAGTCTGCTCATTCCCTGTGTACAGACATGAATGTCTGTGCACAGAGATGATGTAGCAGAGCTGAGATTGTTCTCAGTCTGCTTATTCCCTGTGCATAGACATCTATATTTATGCACAGGGGATGTAGCAGAGAGGACATCGCGTTTTGGACTGCGTCGGACGGAAGAGGATTTTTTAAATTAAAGATGGAGTCCCTAATGGCTTTTTTTTTTATTTCTAATAAAACATTTTCCTTGTGTTGTGTTTTTTTTAAAACAATTTAATAGAAATTCATGGCGGTCATGTCTAATATTGGTGTGACCGCCATAAATTTCGGGCTTAGGGCCAGCTGATAATACAAAGCTGGCCCTAACCTCTTTATTACCCAGCGTGCCATCGCTACCAGGGCCGCTGGAAGAGCGGGGTTCAGCGCCAGAGGATGGCGCTTCAATGAACGCGCCATCTTCTGGGGTGGCTGCGGGCTGCAATTTGCAGCGGGGGGTGCCCAGAAAGCTTGGGCATCCCTGCGCTGCGGATTCCAGCCCCCAGCTGCTTAGCTGTACCTGGCTAGACATAGAAATTGCGCGGAGCCCCACGCATTTTTTTTTAATTATTTCATGAAATTCTGAGATTCTGACTCTGAGACTCTGACTCTGAGACTCTGACTCTGAAATTCATGAAATAATAAAAAAAAAATGCGTGGGGCTCCGCGCAATTTCTATGTCTAGCCAGGTACAGCTAAGCAGCTGGGGGCTGGAATCCGCAGCGCAGGGATGCCCAAGCTTTCTGGGCACCCCCCGCTGCAAATTGCAGCCCGCAGCCGCCCCAAAAGATGGCGCGTTCATTGAAGCGCCATCCTCTGGCGCTGAACCCCGCTCTTCCAGCGGCCCTGGTAGCGGTGGCACGCTGGGTAATAAAGAGGTTAGGGCCAGCTTTGTATTATCAGCTGGCCCTAAGCCCGAAATTTATGGCGGTCACGCCAATATTAGACATGACCGCCATGAATTTCTATTAAATTGTTTTAAAAAAAACACAACACAAGGAATTTTTTTTATTAGAAATTAAAAAAAAAGCCATTAGGGACTCCATCTTTAATTAAAAAAATCCTCTTCCGTCCGACGCAGTCCAAAACGCGATGTCCTCTCTGCTACATCCCCTGTGCATAAATATAGATGTCTATGCACAGGGAATAAGCAGACTGAGAACAATCTCAGCTCTGCTACATCATCTCTGTGCACAGACATTCATGTCTGTACACAGGGAATGAGCAGACTGAGAACAATCTCAGCTCTGCTACATCATCTCTGTGCACAGACATTCATGTCTGTACACAGGGAATGAGCAGACTGAGAACAATCTCAGCACTGCTACATCATCTCTGTGCACAGACATTCATGTCTGTACACAGGGAATGAGCAGACTGAGAACAATCTCAGCACTGCTACATAATGTCTGTGAGCAGGCAGGTTCTAGGACCCTGGAGCTGCACAGAGAAGACAGCTGGACTCGGCTCGCAAAGAAACAGCAGTTATCTGCGAGTTTCCCTGCTATCACTGGCACAGTAGCCAGTGATTACTCGCACGAGTCTAATGCAAACAATGGCAATCCTAGTTTTGTCAGCGTTTCTGACAAAACTAGGATTGATATTGATTTGCATTGGACTCGTGCGAGTAATCACTGGGAAACTCGCAGAGTACCGAGTCCTGCGAGTCCCTTACTACTCGCCGAGTAACGAGTCCTAGCGAGTAGATTCGCCCATCCCTATTTTTAATATTTAAAGACTCCATAACAGGGTCTGTACAACATTACTGGTGTATAGGAGATATGGTGCCAATATTCAAAAAGGGGCCAAAACTGAACTTGGAAATTATAGGCCACTAGATGTACTACCCGGCTACGTCTGGGTTAATAAATAACTGCTGTTAGCTATAGCAAAAATAGATTTTGAATATGTCATATTAATGACCTGTAGGTAAATAGAAGCTGAGCTGTGATTGGTTGCTATAGGCAGCCTAATAAATCTCCAGCCAACAGTAAACCCTCTCCCCCGGCCGAACAGTATATATTACCTCACACATACACATAAAAGACAGCTCATGTGACTGACATCTGCCTTAATTCCCTATAAAGCACATGTGTTGCACATTGGCTGTTTTTAATCAGATGTTTATTTTTGGAAATTAAAGATACCAGATGCATGAGGCAGGTTGTGTGAGGCGATTTGTGCACATCTGTGTCTGTCTGTGTGGTGTGTGTGTCCCTGGGTTGTGTGTGTCCCTGTGGGGCGTCCCTGTGGTGTGTGTCCTTTTGGGGGGAGGTGTGTCCCTGTGGTGTGTGTCCTTATGGGGGGAGGGGTGTCTCTGTGATGTGTGTCCATCTCTATGGGGTCTATGTGTTCCTGTGGGTTGTGTGTGCGTGTCTCTGTGTCCCTGTGGGGTGTGTATGTGTGTATGTCCCTGTGGTGTGTGTCTCTGTGGGGTGACTGCATGTGTCCCTATAGGGTGTGTATGTGAGTGTGTCCCTGTGGGGGGGTGTCTGTGTGGTGTCTGTCTCTGTGTTGTTTGTGTCACTTTGTGGTGTGTGAGTTTGTGTTCGGGTGCGTGGTGAGTATCCAATGTTGGGGCTCCACCTTAGCTGTCACTCTTTGTGTGCATGTGGTGTGTATCCACGTCCCCGTGCATGGTGAATATTCCATGTCAGAGCCCCACCTTAGTGACCATATGCTGGTATATGCTTTTAGTCTTTGGTGCTGTCATTAAGACCCACTCATTCACAACTGTCAACTGGTAACTGTCATTTTCTCTCCATTATGTAGATAGGGCCAAAATTGTTTGGTGAATTGGAACGCGCATGGTTAAAATTTCGCCTCACAACATAGCCTATGACGCTCTCGAGATCCAGACGTGTGACTGTGCAAAATTTTGTGGCTGTAGTTGCGATGGTGTAGATGCCAATCCAGGACATACGCACACACACACACACACACACTCACATACACACATTCAGCTTTATATATTAGATTAAGCTTAACCTCGACTGTGGGTAAAATCCTAGAGGGTTTTCTAAGAGATGCTATACTGGAGTATCTGAAGAAAAATAACCTCATGACCCAATATAAACATGGGTTTACAAGGGACTGTTCCTGTCAAACTAATCTGATAAGCTTCTATGAAGAAGTAAGTTCTGGACTGGACCAAAGAAATGTAGTGGATATGGTGTATATTGGCTTTTCAAAAGCTTTTGATTCCGTGCCACACAAAATGATGATACATAAAATGAGAGCAATGGGGAATAGGGGAAAATGTGTGTAAGTGGGTTAAGAACTGGCTTAGTGATAGGAAAAAATGGTGGATATTAATGGAACACACTTAGAATGGGTCACAGTTAACAACTTCTTTTTAACATATTCATTAATGACCTTGTAGGGGCATACAGAGTAGAATCTCAATATTTGCAGATTACACTAAACTCTGCAGGGTAATCAATACAGAGGAGGACAATTTTATATTACAGGAGGAGTTATGTAAACTAGAAGCTTGGGCTGATAAATGGCAAATGAGCTTTAATGGGGATAAATGTAAGGTCATGCATTTGGGCAGAGGAAATCAAAGGTATAATTACAGTATGTACTTAATTGTAAAATACTGGGCAAAACTGTCACTGAAAAAGACCTGGCTGTATGGGTAGATAATAAACTCACATTTAGTGGCCAGTGTCAGGCAGCTGCTGCAAAGGGAAATAAAATAATGGGATGCATTAAACATGGCATAGATGCTCATGAGGAGAACATAATTTTAGCTCTATACAAGTCACTAGTGTGACCACACTTAGAATACTGTGTACAATTCTGGTCTCCGGTGTATAAGAAAGACATAGCTGAACTAGAGCGGGTCCAAGAAGAGTGACCAAGGTTATTAGAGGACTGAGGGGTTCTTCAATAAAAAGACAGGTTATTAAACTTGGGGTTATTTAGTTTGGAGAAACAAAGGCTTAGGGGTGATCTTATAATAATGTATAAATATATGAGGGGACAGTACAGAGACCTTTTTAATGATCTTTTTACTTTAGGCCTGAGATAGGGACAAGGGGGCATCCTCTACATCTGGAGGAAAGAAGGTTTAATCATAATCACAGACGCGGATTCTTTACTGTAAGAGCAGTGAGACTATGGAACTCTCTGCCACATGATGTTGTAATGAGTGAGTCACTACTAACATTTAAGAAGGGCCTTGATGCCTTTCTTGAGAACTATAATATTACCAGTTATATATACTAGATCCTTTGATAGGGCATTAATCCAGGGAACTAGTCTGATTGCTGTATGTGGAGTCAGGAAGGAATTTTTTCCCCCAATGTGGAGCTTATTGTTGGCACATGGGTTTTTTTTTTTTGCCTTCCTCTGGATCAAAATGTTAGGCTATGGGTGGAACTAGATGGACTTAAAGTCTTCCTGCAACCTTAAAAACTATGTTACTATGTTACTTTCAACACATTTTATAAGTGGTCATAAACTTGTAAATGACTCATGAAAGAATAAAACTATGTTAAAACCAATTACACCATTGTTTTTCTTATGAAATTCTCAAAAAGTTTGATGTGTAACGTGACCCTCTTCCCACTGAAAAAATAAAGTTGGATCTAAAATGGCCAGCTTCAAAATGGCCACCATGGTCACCACCCGTCTGGAAAGGTTTTTCCCCTCCCATATACTAATATGCTACAAACAGGAAGTTGATATCACCAACCATTCCCATTTTCTTAGGTGCACCCATATAAATGGCCCACCCTGTATTTACATGTAAATCTGAATGAGTTGGTCACCAGTCAACACCTTCTTATAAAAATATAAAGAGCAACTGAATTCAAGGAGTTTTGAGGATAATGTTGAGAGGAGAGGCCATGTTCTGAGAAAACATGTAAAAGAGGGAAGCATAAAAAGTCAGATTAGTGATTGGGATAGGTCTACCTAAAAAGATATGTTTTTTTAGGCAACACTTAAAACTGGAAAACCTAGCAATTCAAATTTCAGGACAGTTAAAAGAATGATATATTATAAAATGCTTTAACCTGTTTTTAATTATCCTCATTTGGCACATTTTATATGTTCAGCCCCTACTCATGGATATAACACACATCCTGTTGACTTATGGTACCTTTACACGCCGCCACAGGAAGGTAGAAACCGCCAGGCATCGGACACAATTGTGCCTTTTGCCTTGAAAAGACCGCAAAGAGGCGGCGAGTAATTCAGGAAGTTCCTTCCTGTGTCTTTGGATACCTGTGTTTGAGCCGTGCTCAAAAACAGGCAGGCATAATCCCTATGGTGGCGGCGTGTAATCCGGGCACAGGCAAGGTTTTTGCGTGGCCTAGGGAAAACCCAGGGGCGTTCCACAGCGTCATGGTTACCACGCCCCATCAGCTATCATTGGTGGGGGCTACTGTGTAACCATTGGCTGTCCCTGCACAGGGCGCCATATTTAACGAGCTGACCTGTCACACTGCACATTTGCAATAGCGTCATGTATTAGCCAGCCTTCATGCGCTGGCTGGCCAATCATGATGCTATTGCATTGTCCAATCACCATACGAGCGTCACGTAATACACAACTCTGTCACGCCTATGTAGTTACGACGCACAATATGTACGCCCATATTACCTTGTGGTGGCGGCGTGTAAATCAGGGAAGGTATTCCACAGAAGGTAACCCGCGGCGACCATCGGCACTTCCGGGGAACAAAAATACCTTCTGTGGAGCACCTTGTGGCGGCGTGTATATGCGGCATGAGGCACCATTAAACGTTAGCAACCTATGAAAACGCGCGCGTGCACGTGCGGTGCCTGCCTGTTGTTGCCCTCTGTGGCGGCGTGTAAAGGTACCATTAGGGTACTCTCCCATTTTGTGGTATGAGAAGAAGATGGAGATCAACTCTGTTCTTACATATGTCCTACTTTCAATCTGTCATATCTAATTACTAGAAAGGAGCAAATTGAATTTGAGTTTAATATGAAATTCACAGATCCAAACCAATAAGAGCAATTCACAGTTTAATTTGAGAAAATAGACAAAAAAACACCTACTGCCTTTTTTGCACATAAAAGAAGAGTGTTTTTGTTGGCATTGGGGCATGCGTTTTTTTGTATTGGGGCCTATGGATGAGTTGTTGCATGCGTTTTTCACAAAATACAAGTGTAAAAAACTCATTGGAAAACCTCATCCACAACGCAAGTTTCACCCTAGCCTGTCAATAACAACCTTCAAAAGCGTAGCCAAGTGTGACCCTAGCCTAAGGCTAGGGTCACACTTGCAGATTTTACATGTGTTTTGGAGACCTGCGTTTCTAAAAACGTATGTAAAAACGCACCAATAGGCGCCCAATCAAAAATGCATGCCCCAATAGCAAAAACGCATGCCCCAATAGAAACAATGCATGCCTAAAGTGCCATGCGTTTTTGGCATGCGTTTTTGCAATTTAGTGAGGTGCTGCCTTCAAAAATGCATGCAAAAAACGCATCGTACCATTTAGTACATTTAGACACTTTCAAAAACGCATGCGTTTCCCATAGGGGCCCATGTTAAAAAAACGCATACGTTTTTGAAAAAGCACCAAAAAATGCTGCTTGCCCCATTTTTTGGTGCTGATTTAAAAACGCATGCAAAAATGCAGGGTGTCAAAAAACACCTTAAAAATCTCATGCAGAAATTAAACAAAGTATGCAGATACTCATGGCTGCCTAAAAAAACACAGCCAAGTGTGACCCTAGCCTAAGACTGATTTGGGACAACTTTGCGCTTTGTGTTTTGTGTTTCATTGCATACAGTTGTTTGATACAGATACAAATCAGAGTAGTAACCACTGACCGTGGATATTTCTGCTATTTGGGATTTATTTGTAGTTCACTGAGCAATAAGTGCCAGTCACGTTAGTATTACAGACAAGTTATATTATCTTCTTACTACTCTTCTTCAATTTCTTCGGTGTTTGAGGTAACTAACCATTACTAGGGATGGGCGAATCTACTCGCTAGGACTCGTTACTCGGCGAGTAGTAAGGGACTCGCAGGACTCGGTACTCTGCGAGTTTCCCAGTGATTACTCGCACGAGTCCAATGCAAATCAATATCAATCCTAGTTTTGTCAGAAACGCTGACAAAACTAGGATTGCCATTGTTTGCATTAGACTCGGCTACTGTGCCAGTGATAGCAGGGAAACTCGCAAATAACTGCTGTTACATTGCGAGCCGAGTCTAGCTGTCTTCTCTGTGCAGCTCCAGGGTCCTAGAGCCCGCCTGCTCACAGAGATGATGTAGCAGAGCTGAGATTGTTCTCAGTCTGCTCATTCCCTGTGCATAGACATCTATCTATGCACAGGGGATGTAGCAGAGAGGACATTGCGTTTTGGACTGCGTCGGACAGAAGAGGATTTTTTTAATTAAAGATGGAGTCCCTAATGGCTTTTTTTTTTATTTCAAATAAAATTTTTTCTCTGTGTTGTGTTTTTTTTAACCCTTTATTGGAGATTCTTAGTGGCTGGGTCAAACGTGGCCTGACATTAAGAATCTCGGGCTTAATACCAGCTTGTATAACAAAGCTGGTATTAACCCCTTTATTACCCAGCGTGCTACCGCCACCAGGGCCGCTGGAAGAGCGGGGTTCAGCGCCAGAGGATGGCGCTTCAATGAACGCGCCATCTTCTGGGGCAGCTGCGGGCTGCAATTTGCAGCGGGGGGTGCCCAGAAAGGTTGGGCATCCCTGCGCTGCGGATTCCAGCCCCCAGCTGCTTAGCTGTACCTGGCTAGACATAGAAATTGCGCGGAGCCCCACGCATTTTTTTAAAATAATTTCATGAATTTCAGAGTCAGAGTTTCAGAGTCAGTGTCAGAATCTCAGAATTTCATGAAATAATTTAAAAAAAATGCGTGGGGCTCCGCGCAATTTCTATGTCTAGCCAGGTACAGCTAAGCAGCTGGGGGCTGGAATCCGCAGCGCAGGGAGGCCCAAGCTTTCTGGGCACCCCCCGCTGCAAATTGCAGCCCGCAGCCGCCCCAGAAGATGGCGCGTTCATTGAAGCGCCATCCTCTGGCGCTGAACCCCGCTCTTCCAGCGGCCCTGGTAGCGGTGGCACGCTGGGTAATAAAGAGGTTAGGGCCAGTTTTGTATTATCAGCTGGCCCTAAGCACGAAATTTATGGTGGTCACGCCAATATTAGACATGACCGCCATGAATTTCTATTAAATTGTTTTAAAAAAAACACAACACAAAGAAAATTTTTTATTAGAAATAAACAAAAAAGCCATTAGGGACTCCATCTTTAATTAAAAAAATCCTCTTCCGTCCGACGCAGTCCAAAACGCGATGTCCTCTCTGCTACATCCCCTGTGCATAGATATATATCTCTATGCACAGGGAATGAGCAGACTGAGAACAATCTCAGCTCTGCTACATCATCTCTGTGCACAGACATTCATGTCTGTACACAGGGAATGAGCAGACTGAGAACAATCTCAGCACTGCTACATCAGGCAGCAGGCAGGCGCTAGGACCCTGGAGCTGGCAGCCAGCACACAGAGAAGACAGAACTCTTATCTGTGCGAGTTTCCCAGCGATTACTTACAAAGTAAACGAGCAATGCAAATAAATGACAAAACTAGGATTGCTTCAGGCTGAAGCTTCCGAGACACATCTGCGATTTGTAAATCTCACACTACTCGCTATTACTCGCTTCCCCATTCATTAACATTGGACTCGCTAGACTCGCAACGAGTAGCGAGTCCTGTGCTCGGACTCGCTAGAGTCAAGCAATTCCGAGTAATTTAGGATTCGCCCATCACTAACCATTACGCATTTATTATAAATATTTTTTAGTTTTATATCTATACTAGAGATGAGCGATGTTCGATTCGAATAGTTTGCCAATCTCAAATTCGAGTTGATTTTGGCCCTATTCGAGTCATTCGCCGAATTCGAACAATTTGGTTCAAATTCGTCAAATTTCAAACATGTTCGATTTTGGTTCGAAAATGCGGCAGATGCAGTCAGAAAACCGCATCTGCCGCATTTTCAGCCAAAATAAACAGTCCCTAAAAGAAAGAAAGCGTTAAAAATAAAAAAAAATCAATGCTCACCTGTCCGCGGTCCACCGAAGCCTCCGGCAAGGTCCTGTGGCTTCTAGGACCTGTGGTGACGTCATGTTCTCGCGGGAACTCCGGTCACATGACCGGAGTCCCGCGAGAACATGACGTCACCACAGGTCCTAGAAGCACAGGACCTTGCCGGAAAGCTTAAAATAGATATTTTTATGTTTTGGACACTTTCTTTTACTTAAAGAAAGGGTCCGAAACATAAAAATATCTATTTTAAGCTTTCCGGCAAGGTCCTATTGCTGATAGGACCTGTGGTGACGTCATGTTCTCGCGGGAACTCCGGTCACGTGACCGGAGTTCCCGCGAGAACATGACGTCACTACAGGTCCTAGAAGCAGAGGACCTTGCCGGAAAGCTTAAAATAGATATTTTTATGATTTGGACACTTTCTTTAAGTAAAAGAAAGTGTCCAAAACATAAAAATATCTATTTTAAGCTTTCCGGCAAGGTCCTGTGCTTTTAGGACCTGTGGTGACGTCATGTTCTCGCGGAACTCCGGTCATGTGACCGGAGTTCTCGGGAGAACATGACGTCACCACAGGTCCTAGAAGCCACAGGACCTTGCCGGAGGCTTCGGTGGACCGCGGACAGGTGAGCATTGATTATTTTTTTATTTTTAACTTTTTCTTTCACTTTTTTTCACTTCCACAATGTATGTATATACATTGTGGAAGTGAAAAAGCCCCACAAGCCTGGTTTGTTCGTTTTCCGGGGTGTTCGACGGTGTTCGTCGAGCATTCGACGAACATTCGTCGAACACCCCGTCGATTCGACCAATCGAATCGAATTTGAACACCGGGGTGGTGGCTCATCTCTAATCTATACTTACTTGGTAATTTTGCACTATTGGGTCTCAAAAATCATCATGTATGGTTCCAGACAACATGGCAACACATTAATATTTTTTTTCCATTTTTTAGAGTTTTGGTAGTTTTTACAAGTGTGAGTGCGTCACCCTCCACTAATTAATCTGCTTTTTCACTCTCATTGGTGAATAGTCACGTAGAGTCACCTTAGTCAGCTTAGGACTCCGCAGCATTTTTATCAAACCCTAAGTTTATTAGGGTCAGCAATAAACTTTAGCTCCAATGGTTACCTATAAGGGTACCTTTACACGCCACTACAACATGGTGGAAACAACCGGGTAGATGTGAGAAATGTATCTTGCACCGCCAAATCAACCCGAGGTAGCGGCGTGTAAAGGCGGTTGTTTCCACCCGTCACTTGCGGCATCTGTTTCAGAGCCGAGCTCTAAAACAGGTTGATTTCAACCTGGTGGTAACGGCGTGTAAATACTGTAGGGTAAGGTTTACTCGTCACCTAGATAACTCCCCGAGGTGTGAAACAGCCTCCGGGAAACCACCCCCCTTCAGCGATCATTGCAGGAAGCTCCTGCGTTACGATTGGTAGTCGCTGCATAGGGCGGCATATTTAAGGAGCTGACCAGTCACACTACACAATTGCTCGAGCGTCATGTATTAGTCAGCCTCCTGCGCTGGCTGCCCAATCATGAT
Organism: Allobates femoralis; assembly: GCA_033576535.1. Classification (NCBI taxonomy): domain Eukaryota; kingdom Metazoa; phylum Chordata; class Amphibia; order Anura; family Aromobatidae; genus Allobates; species Allobates femoralis. The sequence goes on from JARQOC010000005.1 coordinate 176,053,073, forward strand.
GCTATTGCTTTGTCTTATCAGCGTACAAAATTCTCGTAATCCACAACTCTGGCACGCCTATGTGTTGTCCCTGCTGCACCAGGTCCTCCCATATTACCCTCTGTAGTGGCGTGTAAATGAGGTAAGGTGTTTCTCAAAAGGTAACTTGAGGCACCCGGCGGTGCATCCAGAGATAGATTCAACCTTCTGTAAAGCACCTCATAGCGGCGTGTAAAGGCGGTGCGGGTACCGTTTGTAACCGTTCGTGAGTGCTCATGCACGTGAAGCACCCGGTTGTTTCCACCATGTTGTAGCGGCGTGTAAAGGTACCCTAACAGGTAGTATATCCAAAATATATTTGCTGTATTATGAAGCCTCCCTTTAATTTTTGTAAGTTTTTTTCATCATGGTCTGTGTTAAGTATATATACCTGTTGTATCTCATGTACAGATTTTTGCAATTTTTCATAATATATAAATGCATTGAAATTCTGGCCATGCAGTAAGCTGATTTATCTTTTCACTCTACTTTTAAAGAAATCAAGCACAATGTAAAGAGTGATAAATAATGTTGTAGTTGTTTCCAGCTCTGTTGACATCTTCTTAAGGTACCGTCACACAGGGACATATCGCCGGCGATGTTGCCGGCAACTGAGGGGCGTGGCCAGGTTGTGGCGACATCGCCGGAGAGTTGCCTCGTGTGACAAGGCGATAATCAGGCGAAAAATCGCCTGAGTCACATCGCCAGGTTTCCCAACAATGTTGGGAAATCTGGCGATGTTGCTCAGGCGATCATACCTGATCGCCCTGTGTAACGCGGCAACCTGCAATGTTGCGGGCGATTCCGCCTATCTACAACATTGCGAGTTATCGCTCGCTGGGTTGCTGGGCAACCCAGCGAGCGATAGCCGCGGCAACTAGCCGGCGACATTGCTGGTAAGTTGCTCCGTCTGACATCTCCCCGGCGATGTTGTCAGGGATGCGCGCTCCCGCGATCCCTGGCAACATCGCCGGCGATATGTCCCTGTGTGACGGTACCTTTAGATCATCGGTACTTATAAATATTCACTTTGCGCTAAATTTTTATTGGTTACTACAAGTTTATGAGCTTGTGTGACCTGTATTGAACACCTCAGGTGGATGTTGTGAGAGAGGATCAAACATATGCTAGAGATTACCATAACAGGTGTATATGTATTACAAATAGTTAAACATGGAACATTTTTAAAGGGAATTTGTCAGAAGGTTTTTTATATGTAATCTGAAAACAGGAGGAGATACGGGCTGATAACAAATTCACAGATGTGTCACTTGTTAGTAGAGATGAATTACCTTTCCCTGAACATGGCCAATTTCAAATTCAGCACGAAAATTGAAGATTCAGTTTGTGATTGGAAACCTGAGCAATTTACTAAAAAAATTGGTGAACACTGCTTTGTTCGGGTAAAAGGTTTGATTTAAAATGGCCCTAAATTTTTCTCTGATGGTTTGGGGCTAAAACGCTTGCTAGAAGACCTGCTGACTGGGAATAACAACTAACCATAGGTTCCCAGCTGTCGGGTCTTCCATTTTCTTTCAACCTGTACAATTTTGGGGAGCTTTAAAATATTTTTTTTACTCTTCCTGGAGATTGCAGGTGTTTAGACACTTGCAATGTGTGAATTTTTTAAACAGTGTTAGATGTGAGCCCTTGTGGACAGGTTCCCCTCCCCTCCTGTACCTATATGTCCTGATTGTCTAGAGTTATTGTAATTGTGCTTGTCTCCTCTATACTCATGTAAAGCGCCATGGAACCTAGTGGCGCTGTCAGGGCACTTACTTGATATTGCTGAGTAATTGTTTGATTTACTGAAGAATATACATATACACAATTATATGTATGACACCTAAGATGGCGTCCAGAGCTCTTATGTAAGTTGTTTTTAAGTAAGAACATGTAGAGACATGTCTCTGACATGTCTACATGGCCCCCCATCTGGGCAAGATAAGATAAGGGGGTAGAGCTACACACCCTGCCAAGGGTTATTAAGGGACACATGGAAAGTCCCCATATACTCTGCCAACTGTTTACATGATAAAGAACCAATCACCATGAAGCAGATATTGTTGGGGAACCAATCATTGTGAAAGAATTGAGAATGTAACCAATGACTTTGAAGCTTGATTAGCTCATGTATTAGCATCTGTCTATATAATAAACCTGTTGGGGCACCTCCCCTTAGGAATACTTTGATATTGCAATCTAAGACTTGGTGTCTGTTATTCCTCCGTCCATTAACTCAGATAAGAATCAGGCATTTTGCCGTGACATTAATTGGTGGAGAATGCGGGCATCACAAGAAGCCGACATCAGCCACAAGTGACTGGGACAGAGGAGCCAGGATGCGGTAAGTAATCAAAGTAATTACTTTGTGTTGCTGCCTGCAGTCCTGTAAGCTCACTCCTTGTATTTGTGGTTTGATGCGTGACGTGATGTGATGCCCATTTTAGTGTTAATGGACGTTAAACTTTTATAAGTTAGGTTTATAAGTTATGTTTGTTAAAGTGATCCTAAACCCACAAACTGACCCTCCCACATCTTTAGACCTGTCCCTGCACCCCCTCTTATCATTTCTAGCCATCCCTTTTGCAGAAAAAATCGATTTTGTAAAGTAGAGAAAAAGTTATATTTACTTTGTCCTGTGTGAATTCTCTCTTTCTGAGGAAGCCGCAAATAGGCGTGCCTGTCTGCTGCTGCTGCATTGTAATTATGCACGCCCCTCTCAGGTTGCTGCCTCGCATAGAGCCTGGCAGCGTCATGAAAGGGGGCGGGGCTCCGGCACAACGCGATTTAGCCCTGCCCCTTTCACGACGCGGCCAGGCTCTATGCGAGGCAGCAACCCGAGAGGGGCGTGCATAATTACAAGGGAGCAGCAGACAGGCCTGCCTATTTGCGGCTTCCTCAAAAAGAGAGAACTCACACAGGACAAAGTAAACATAACTTTTTCTCTACTTTACAAAATCGATTTTTTTCTGCAAAAGGGATGGCTAGAAATGATAAGAGGGGGTGCAGTGACAGGTCTAAAGATGCGGGGGGGTCAGTTTGTGGGTTTAGGATCACTTTAAGTTAACATACATAGAGCAAAAAGAAACACACAAAGGTGTGTGTATGTGTGTGTGTGTGTGTGTGTGCATGCGCTTGAAAGAGATTGGCACGTGACATTAGGACACCAAGGTTCTGTCTGGTTCTGCGATAAGAACAGTTGAGCGGTTCTTCTGTACCTGAAAATATAAATAAATAATAATAATAATAATGTGGCATCATCTGTGAAGTCCATAAATCTTACAATGCCCTTTAAACATTAATTTAAGAGAGCTTAATTAAAAAATATATATATTTTGTGAATATTATTTTTATCGTATTATTTTATTATTATGATTATGATGATGATGATGATGATGATGATTATTATTATTATTATTATTATTATTATTATACTAGTACAACAGTTACACACAGCAAATAAGATCATTATGCTGGATTTTGTATTAAATCACTAGTCAGACACTTCTGAAGCGTCTAGGACTGCGTGATATATCGTTGAATGATGTGTGCAGAGACCAGTAGGGTGGCCTTTTGCAGCTGACAAATTGTGATTTTGTCATCTCCAATTGTTTTTAAGTGCTGGTTAAGGTTCTTAGGCACAGCACCCAGTGTGCCGATTACCACTGGACCACCTTCACTGGCTTGTGCAAGAGTCTTTGCAATTTGATCTTTAAATCCTCATATTGTTTTACTTTTTCCACTTGCTTCTCCTCAATCCTGCTGTCGCCTGGTATTGCCACATCGACGATCCACACTTCCTTTTTTCTTACAATGGTAGGTAAGGTCCGGAGTATTGTGTTCCATGACTTTGGCTGGGGTCACACTTTCAAAGGCCATTGCGGTTGCCGCCTCCAGATTTGGAGGCGATAACTGCAATTGCCTTCACACACATTTTTAAGGAAAAATGTGTGCTGAAAACCGCAATCCGGTAACCGGATTGCTCCGGTTGTGCAATCCAGAGCAATGCGGTTACTGTATACTTTGTTCATTCCTGCTGCCACAGGGATGAACAAAGTGTTAACTGTTTATTAAAACATTAATTATTAATATTAGTTGTGTGCAACATGTCTCTAGGGAGTGCCCACCCCCCCTAGAGACATGCTGCCCACTCTTGTGGGCATGTCAGAGGTTAATAATGCATTTACAGTAAGCCGGCTATTGACGGCTTGGTACAATTTTAACATAGAAGCCGTGGCTCCCCTGACAGGTGCGCAGATTCTGTATGTAATGTACGTATAGTATCTGCCGCTGTCCAGGGTCCTGTAGGCATTTACATTAGATCTATGGGCACTGCCATAGATCTAATGTAAATGCCTAGACAGTACCTCGGACAGCGGCAGATACTATACATGCATTATATACATTATCTGCGCAACTGTCAGGGGAGCCGCGGCTTTATTGAAAAAATTATACCAAGCCAACAATAGCCGGCTTATTGTAAATGGATTATTAATCTCTGACATGCCGTCCTGAGTGGACAGCATGTCTCTAGGGAGGGTGGGCACCCCTAGAGGCATGTTGCACGCAACTAATATTAATAATTAATGCTTCATTAAACATTAAACACTGCGGCAGCAGGGATGAACAAAGTATACGGTAACCGTATTGCTCAGGATTACACATCCTGAGCAATGCGGTTACCGCATTGCGGGTCACAGAACCGCTCCGAAAACTGCAGCCTGCATGATTTTTCACGCAGGCTGTAGATCCTTATATATAATAAGGATATGCTGGCACCTTCATCCGATGTAAAGTTTTACTTGATTATGTAACTCACAACATTAAAATAAAAGCATCTTGGTGGCTGAGCATGCCCCGTCAGACGCGTTTCGATAAAAATCTTTGATAAAGACAAAGATTTTTAACGAAACGCGTCTGACGGGGCATGCTCAGCCACCAAGATGCTTTTATTTTAATGTTGTGAGTTACATAATAAAGTAAAACTTTACATTCGATGAAGGTGCCAGCATATCCTTATTATATTCCTTGACTTGGGTAGTGGCCGGCCATCAGCTGAAGCACCTCACTGGATCTTCTGAGAAGGAGGGGTGAGATCATTCCTATTCCCTGTGAGTTTGTAGATCCTGATACGGTAACCGGATTGCATGTAATGCAATCCGGTTGTTATAATGGGCTCCTATGTGCTGCGTTCCTGATCCGGTTTTGAGCATTTTTAATACTCAAATCCGGATCAGGATCTGCATAGCCCTGCCGCATGTGAGAAAGGCCAAAGAGCCCTATAAGGGCGAATAAGCCCATGACGAGCTGGAAGGGGACTGGAGGTCTGAAGGGGTTAATAGGTGTAGAATGACAGGGAACAATGGAACAATGCTGAGCTTAAGGGATTGGTTGCAAAGGGGAACAGTGGGATTGGAGGAAAAGGATTGGGGGGGGCGGGCTGTGAGAGGATATATAGGGGGCAGGGTTTTGGTACCTCCTCTTTGCTGGACGGTGCCAGATCTTGGTGTGTGTGGCAGCTCCTGCTCTGCGATGGCCGACTTGGCTGCATTATTGGAGATGGTGCGAGGGGCCTCTAAGGTCCTTGGAGTGGATGTCCTGCGGGAGCAGCTGGCAGCTGTGTTTGCTCCCCACCCTGTGGTGCCTTTCCCTGCACCCGGGCCTGATCTGCGCGCTCGGCGGTCACGGCTGCCGGAGCGTTACTCCCCTGTTGGGGGGAGGAGACAATCTAGGAGCCCCCTTGGGGACCCTCCGGGACTGGGCAGCCACCCGATGCCTTCTGGGCTCTCCCCAGTCACCGGGAGGAATCCACGCCGTTGAACCTGCGAACCAGAAGTCAGCAGAGCTACACGGACACCTACTTCCGGTTTGCGGTCTGCAAGGCCCCGGACCCGTTCTACCGCAGCCCCCGGTGACGTGCGCAGTGGGAAGTGCCCAGCTTGAGGGGAATGTGGAGGACACTCCCTGCAGACCGCAGAGGAGCAGCACGGGATGGAATCGGCTGCGGACCCGACGGGCCACCGGAGGGATGGAGGATGGCAGCCTGGGAGGATGTGAGCTCCTGCAGTCGGCAGGGGCGTCGTCTGCGTTCCTTGGTGACGGTTCCCTCCAGTGGGGATCGTGCTGGAGGGGGTACCCGGCAGGCAATGGACACAGTACGGCCTTCCTGCAGTCGGCAGGGAGGGAGACCAGTGGGGATATCTGAGGAGCCAGCAAGGTCCAGTGGCAGCAAGGTGCCATGCCGGAATAAGAGGAAGCGAGCCAGCAGGGCACGGCGTGCGGATAAGGGTGCGGTGACCGTGGGGGTTGACGGCCGCCAGGAGCTGGCTGTCCCTCTGCTGGTCTCCCCTGAGACTGCCAGCAGTGATACAGATTCCGGAGAGGAAGGACAACTGTCGGCTACGTCTGGAGAGGAGGAGCGTCGACAAGAACCGCGGGTTACGGCTGTTCCGGGATCGTCTCAGAGGCAGCATGGTAAGAGATTATATAATGCATGCAATGTTGCGGGTTGTGGGGGCTTGTCAGCGGTGGTGGGACCGATTGATTGCGTTGTGGGTCCGAGTGGGCAATTAGCCGGGTTACCTGGCCCGGAGTTTTGGGGGCAATTGTTAGTGTGTGTTAAAGGGGTGGGTAGCAGAGGGTTCAGCGGTGTCCGGTTCGGGCAATTCAGTGGGAGCGTGGGTGGGCCCCACTGGGGTGGCACAGCCAGTGGTGGCGGCACAGAAGGACAGGACGCTGGCGGCTGGGGTGGCAGCTGCGGTGGTAGTAGCACAGGTGGCGGAGGTGGCGGCCTCGTCGGATGGGGCAGTAGGCAAGGAAAAGGAGAAGGAAGAGGAGTTAGTGCGGTTGGATGATAGGGTGCGGAGCGAAGTGTATGTGTGCTTCGAAAGTCCGCTTGGGACCCATTTGAAGAAGGAAGTGAGGGAAAAAATCTGGAAAGGGAGTACGTGGAAATATTTTCCCTGCTTCCGTTAGAAAAGTTTAATTTGGATAAAATTAAACCCAGTGACTCCGGAAAGGAAAAGGAGGATGAGGAAAAGAGGCGATATAGATTGATCCCCAGGACCTTTACTAATTGGCTACAAGCCTTTGCCATTTTGGCTAGTGTCATTGGGAAAAAGGAGTCGGAGCATTGCTCCGCCCTTTTTAGTTATATGGACTCGATAGGGGATGCGTACAGATTGTATGGAGGTTGGGGATGGTTAAGATATGATGAGCAGTTCCGGCAATGGAAAGCTCTGCGGCCTGGAATCAGGTGGGATCACAATGATATTTCCTTGTGGATGCGGCTCAAGGCGGCTCTGGCTCAGCCCTTTCGTGGGGGCGCCGGGAGCCCGGGCACAAGCGTGGGGTCCTCGGCGGGACAAAGAAAGGGTGCTTGTTGGCAGTATAATGAGGGGCACTGCAAGTTTGGGGCGGCATGCCGGTTCAAGCACAAGTGCTCCGTCTGTGGAGGTAACCACCCTTTTGCCAGGTGTTTTAAAAAAGGAAAGGGGAAGGCAGGTGAGGGTGCTGGCAAGAGGGAAGACGCCAGTGAAGCTAGAGGTGATGCTTTCCTATTTAAATAGTTACACGGATGTACAGGCAGCGGAATTATTGCGGCGAGGTTTTGTTGATGGCTTTAGGATCCCGTTTGATCCTGATGCCCCCATTTTTCGCCCGGGGAATTTGAGGTTCGCTAACGAACATCCAGAGGTCGTGAAAGAAAAGCTATTCAAGGAGGTGGAGTTGGGTAGGATGGAGGGTCCATTCAAGGACCCTCCACTTCCTAATCTAAGGATTTTGCCATTGTGGGTGGTGCCCAAGAAGGAGCCGAATAAATTCAGGCTCATCCATCATTTATCCTACCCGGCCGGGTTGTCAGTTAATGATGGGATCTCACCTGATCTGTCAGCAGTTTGTTATGTGTCGTTTGACACGGCCTTGGATTTGGTGAAAGCGGCGGGACAGGGGGCATTGTTGGCGAAATCGAATGTAGAAGTTGCATTTCGCTTGCTTCCTGTTCATTCAGATAGCTTTCATTCGTTGGGGCGCATGTGGGAAAGGGAGTTTTATGTGGATTGTTGCCTGCCAATGGGTTGTTCTATTTCGTGTGCTTATTTTGAAGCATTTAGTTCTTTTGTGGAAAGGGCAGTTCGGGATGTTGCAGGAGTACACTCGGTGATTCATTATCTGGATGACTTTTTATGTGTAGGGCCTGCGGGGTCATTGGTTTGTTCATTGTTGCTGTTTACCTTGGAGAGGATAGCGAGCAGTTTTGGTATTCCGTTGGCAAAGAAAAAACGGAAGGGCCAGCGACTGTTTTGTGTTTCTTAGGCATTGAAATTGATACGGTGGCCATGGAGTGCCGTTTGCTGGAGGGGAAGTTGGTTGATCTGAAGGAGTCGGTCCGAGCATTGTTTTCGGCTAAGAAGGTGAGGTTGAGGGAGTTGCCGTCTGTGCTGGGGAAGTTGAATTTCACGTGTCGCATTATGCTGATGGGGCGGATTTTCAATAGGAGATTGGCAAGTGCGACTATGATGTCACATCTCCGAATCACTTTGTCAGGGTGACTAGGGTGATGAAAGGGGACTTGGTTGTTTGGAACTCCTTCTTAGACAGGTACAATGGGAAGACATTATGGATGAGCAAGGTGATGTCCAATAGGCAGTTGTAGTTGTTTACGGATGCGGCAGGAGCTGCAGGCTTTGGAGCGATTTTTCGGAATCATTGGAGTGTGGGTGAGTGGCCACAGTTATGGCGAGACAAGGGGTTGGTAAGAAACTTGGCTTTGCTGGAGCTCTTTCCGATTGTGGTGGTGGTTGAGTTGTGGGTTCAGACTTTGCAGACAGAAAGGTTTGCTTCCATTGCGATAATATGGCTGTGGTCCATTTCATCAATACTCTTTCAGCAAAATCACCACCGGTAGTGGAGATGCTGCGACATCTAGTGCTGCGATGTTTAGATTTTAACATCTGCGTGGTGGCGAAGCATGTGTCGGGCGTGGAAAATGAAGTAGCTGATGCGCTGTCCCGTTTTCAGTTTTGCAGGATCCGGAGCCTGGTGTCAGGAGCAGACGAGGAGGGAGAACAGTGTCCCGGTTGGTTGTGGGATCTGGTATCTGTTTAGCCTATGAAGGGATCAGGAGATCGGTGACCGAGGCTACTTGGTGCCGATATCAGTCGGTTTGGCAGGAATGGGAGGACTTGGAATGAGGCGGACTATTAGGGCCGAGCCACGAAGGAAGAGTTTTTGGGGTGTTGTCGTTTATCAGCGGAGATTTCGCAGCAGGTCGGTCAGTGTCAGCGATGGGACACAGGTTGTCTGCTTTAGCATTTTGGTTCAAGTTGCAGGGGGTCGAGGATGCCACGAAGGATTTTTTGGTTCGGCAGGCTATGAAAGGTTTTAGAAAGGGGGCGAGGGCCCGCGACACCAGGAGGCCGATTTCATTTCAATTGCTGGAACAGTTGGTGCACAGTTTGGGGGAGGTGTGTTCCTCCCGGTATGAACAGAAATTGTTTACGGTTGCATTTGTGTTGGCGTTTTTTGGGGCGTTTCGCATTAGCGAATTGGTTAGTCCTGCGAAGCAGGTGTCAGGAGGTCTTTTGTTCGGGGTTGTGGTGATTACGGAGGATCGGGTGGAGTGTACGGTGCGTCGGTCCAAAACGGATCAGTTGGGTCGAGGACGATTGGTGGTGATGTATGGTATACCGGGCCATCAGTTGTGTCCAGTTTTGCAGGTGACAGGTTTTGTGAGGCTGGGCGGAGGATACCCAGGGTCCTTCTTACGACATGAGAATGGGTCTTCCTTGTCTAAATTTCAGTTTGTATCAGTGTTAAGGCTTTGCTTGGCACGTGTGGGAGAGTTGCCAAGTGAGTATGGGTCGCATTCCTTTCGTATAGGGGCGGCAACGGAGGCTTCTAGATGGGGTTTGAGTGACGAACTGATCCGTCAGATTGGGAGATGGGAATGGGGGAGTTAACTATTGTATGTCAGGTTGGTGGATGTTTCGTTAATGGTGTTTATTTTGTAGGTGTGTGTTTGGTCTGGATCCTTGGGCACTCTTACGTTTATTGGGGAGCGATACATGCGGACGCACGGCCGGAGGGCAGACAGCTTGGAATGGCAAGAGATGATGCGCGGGTGAAGTGGGTTGGAATACGTGGGATGACGTGGGGTAGAGTGCTCCCGGAAGTCGCGTATTATGCCAGGGTTGATCAGGACCCCAACATCCTTGTCTTGCATGTGGGAGGGAACGATTTAGGGGTGCGGATGGCCAGAGACCTGACGAGGGAGATTAAGTTGGATTTATTGCGGTTGTGGAGAGAGTTCCCGGATCTAATTATAGTGTGGTCCGACATAGTGGCTCGGACGAGTTGGCGTTTTGCCAGGTCGGTCGATCGGATTAATAGGGCACGCATTAAGTTGAATAGGACGATTGGTCGGTTTGTTGCCAGAAATGGAGGTTTGGTGGTACGACACAGAGAGTTAGAGGAATCTGTTGATCTATATTTACGGCAAGATGGTGTACATCTTACTGACATTGGTTTACATTTGTGGATGCTGGGTCTGCGGGATGGTTTGGAGCAGGCCATGGGGGTGTGCAGGGTCCGGGCCACATAAGGGGTCATGTGGCCGGTCTGTGGCGGGGGGATAGGTCCGATTCCAGAGGCTGGGAGTACCAATATTTCGTGGTAGTACGAAGTCATTCATGGTAGTGGCTTCGTAAAAGAATTTGGGAACTTGTGGGTGTAGGTCCTGCAGGTTCGGGGAAGGGGTATTTAATGATGGAACGTTGATACTTCACACCTTGGGTCGGTTGGTCATGGCCGAGGTGGTCCCCTGGGCTGGTTTGAGGATACGGCCAGGGGATAAAATAATGGCTGCTTCTGGGACGGACCTATCGGTTTTTAGGTTATGGTTGTGTTATGTATATATATATCGGTTATAGTTGTTATGGTTGTATTAAAAGGGGGCGACATGGGGAGCCGCGTAAAGATATATATATATATGTTAAAATAAAGCTGTGGCCATTCGTCCAACATATGTAGTTATGTCTTTTATTTATGGGTTTGCGTTACAAGGAAGGATGGGGGGAGGTTATAATTAAGTTAAGACAGAAGTATCCCTCATAGCATCGTCATGACCCTAGCCTTTGTCAGTCTGAATTAAAAAATCCCATTGTAGTTTTGCATGTTCATTTTCAATAACCTTTTTAGGTTTATGATCCCACCAGTTCTTTGTGACAGGAAGATGGTAAATGTGGTACAAGTTCCAGTGAATCATCTGAGCAATTGTATTATGCCTTTGCATGTAGTCTTGAGTAGATTAAGCCTAGCTCAAAAAGTTATAATGGTGCTCAGGATAAAAAATAGTCAATATTGATAGAATAGTCCTGGCACACAACAAGATTAAACAAGAGTCCAAAAAGTTGCTGATACAGTGTTTTTTATTCAGAGGAACACGTGAAAGAATGGAAATTTGAGCAGTCCAGTAATATCTTGTGCAAACGTTTTCAACTCTACTGAGTCTTTGTCAGTCTTACTGCTGCCTTACAATTGTATTTACATAAAAGAAACAAAAAAGAACAATAATTAGTAAAGTACAAACAACCGTATTGTACATATAACATAAATCAAGTTATTGTCCTCAAAAACATGATGCATATGTGTATACAGTTAGGGCCAGAAATATTTGGACAGTGACACAATTTTCGCGAGTTGGGCTCTGCATGCCACCACATTGGATTTGAAATGAAACCTCTACAACAGAATTCAAGTGCAACGTTTAATTTGAAGGGTTGAAAAAAAATATCTGATAGAAAATGTAGGAATTGTACACATTTCTTTACAAACACTCCACATTTTAGGAGGTCAAAAGTAATTGGACAAATAAACATAACCCAAACAAAATATTTTTATTTTCAATATTTTGTTGCGAATCCTTTGGAGGCAATCACTGCCTTAAGTCTGGAACCCATGGACATCACCAAACGCTGGGTTTCCTCCTTCTTAATGCTTTGCCAGGCCTTTACAGCCGCAGTCTTCAGGTCTTGCTTGTTTGTGGGTCTTTCTGTCTTAAGTCTGGATTTCAGCAAGTGAAATGCATGCTCAATTGGGTTAAGATCTGGTGATTGACTTGGCCATTGCAGAATGTTCCACTTTTTTGCACTCATGAACTCCTGGGTAGCTTTGGCTGTATGCTTGGGGTCATTGTCCATCTGTACTATGAAGCGCCGTCCAATCAACTTTGCAGCATTTGGCTGAATCTGGGCTGAAAGTATATCCCGGTACACTTCAGAATTCATCCGGCTACTCTTGTCTGCTGTTATGTCATCAATAAACACAAGTGACCCAGTGCCATTGAAAGCCATGCATGCCCATGCCATCACGTTGCCTCCACCATGTTTTACAGAGGATGTGGTGTGCCTTGGATCATGTGCCGTTCCCTTTCTTCTCCAAACTTTTTTCTTCCCATCATTCTGGTACAGGTTGATCTTTGTCTCATCTGTCCATAGAATACTTTTCCAGAACTGAGCTGGCTTCTTGAGGTGTTTTTCAGCAAATTTAACTCTGGCCTGTCAATTTTTGGAATTGATGAATGGTTTGCATCTAGATGTGAACCCTTTGTATTTACTGTCATGGAGTCTTCTCTTTACTGTTGACTTAGAGACAGATACACCTACTTCACTGAGAGTGTTCTGGACTTCAGTTGATGTTGTGAACGGGTTCTTCTTCACCAAATAAAGTATGCGGCGATCATCCACCACTGTTGTCATCCGTGGACGCCCAGGCCTTTTAGAGTTCCCAAGCTCACCAGTCAATTCCTTTTTTCTCAGAATGTACCCAACTGTTGATTTTGCTACTCCAAGCATGTCTGCTATCTCTCTGATGGATTTTTTCTTTTTTTTCAGCCTCAGGATGTTCTGCTTCACCTCAATTGAGAGTTCCTTTGACCGCATGTTGTCTGGTCAGAGCAACAGCTTCCAAATGCAAAACCACACACCTGGAATCCACCCCTGACCTTTTAACTACTTCATTGATTACAGGTTAACGAGGGAGACGCCTTCAGAGTTAATTGCAGCCCTTAGGGTACCTTTACACACGGTTACATTTGTAGCTTGTCACCAGGTAACTTACTGGTTGCAGTGAAATCATGGATACATGGTTCTATCTTGTTGCTGTGTACAAATGGAATCATGTCTCCATGATTTCACTGCAACCAGTAAGTTACCTGGTGACAAGCTACAAATGTAGCCGCGTGTAAAGGGGCCCTTAGAGTCGGTTGTCCAATTACTTTTGTTCCCTTGAAAAAGAGGAGGCTATGCATTACAGAGCTATGATTCCTAAACCCTTTCTCCGATTTGGATGTGGAAACTCTCATATTGCAGCTGGGAGTGTGCACTTTCAGCCCATATTATATATATAATTGTATTTCTGACCATGTTTTTGTAAACAGCTAAAATAACAAAACTTGTGTCACTGTCCAAATATTTCTGGCCCTAACTGTATAAGTGATATATAAACAAGAATTTATGATCATAAAATTGCATACAATGCTTCAAAGTACAGGTGAAGCTATTCTTATCATATAATGGGGGATCACCCCTGACATGTATATTACCTCATATCATGTCACAAAATTAGTAGAAATAAACAGTGGTGTCTAGAAGGAAGTCAAAGGAAATAATGAACACATTGAACAGACCATATGTTTGTACATGTGTATGTATGTAGGTTCATACACATATTAAGAACAGTATGTTATAGATAGAGGGAGTATACAGGATATGGGGTAAATGATTGCAATAGTCCCTGGTGTATAGCGGACATAGGTGAATGGGGAAATAACGAAATTAAGTAGGAGTGTACTATGGGTATAAGGTAGATAACTTGTGTTAGAAATGAGTGAACAATGATAATGACGCTACCTTAGGAATCAGCACTAATTATGTCCTGATCGAAAATCCTCATGGTTGAGAAAATGAATCTATATTGGTACCTTTACACGCCGCGACGGCAGGCTGGATACATCGCGCTACTTCACGTGCACGAGCACGCTCAAACGGCTACAAACGGTGAACGCATCTCCTTTACACGCCGCGACAAGGTGCGCTACGCCACGCTACATCTATAGCTAGCTACATCGCAGGGTGTCTCAAGTAGCCAGCTGTAGCTTAGCGTACCCGCTTCACACGCCGCCACCACAGGGTGAGTGGGAGCAACAAAGGCAGGACGTAAAACACAATAGGCGTGCCACAGTCCTGTACGCCGCGCCCAAACCACAACCATTGGCCAACACTACGGAGTTGTGATTGGGCACGACGGAAAGGGCGGATGGCCGAGACGTGACGTACCAGTGAGGGGAGTGAAGCACGGAATAAGCGGTTGTGACATGGCGGAGTGTGGCGAATGCATCTAAACCGATGGTAAAGCGTCACCCAGGAGCGGTGGCAAGTCATCTACCCAGTGTGCATAAAAGTAGCGGTGCCGGGGCTATGTGTACGTAGTACAAGTGTTTGCCCTGTCACGCACGATCAGCGCTTGTGACAGCGGCGTGTGTAGATAGCGGCGAGGTGCGTTTCTGCGACACACATGAGCGGCTTACAACACACAGTATGTGCGTTCTCTGTGTACACTGTATGTATCTATCTCTGGCAACAGATGTGAATGTAGTGGAACTGCTCCGTAGCAAACCTGTGAAAGATCTGTGTGACAGTGTATTAGAAAACACCTGAGAAGAATATGTCCTGCATCAATGTGCTGTCTGCAGGTGACCCTCTGCCTAGAACAAAATAAAGGCTCATGTACGCACAATGGCCACAAACACTGGTAGCCAAAAGACTGGGAAAAAAACATGGCTACCCACACATATTGTCTGCACAATCCCAGCCAATAGGTGGCTATGACATCCCAGGCCCCCCACCATAAACTTCATCACATTTCCCTCCTCCACCAAGTAAACAGGCTCACACATTTGTTTGGATCCAAAAAAGTATTTAATAAATCAAAATCATTCATCGTGACCTTGGATTACAAATTGTAACCAAAAATACATCCAAATAAAAACAACAAATAAAGTGCATGTCACAATCTGCCAACACATTGCAGAGAGAGCAAATTGAACCCACATTGGAACCTGTGGAGCATCAAAAAAAAATTCAAACAACATAAACTAACTAACTAACTAACTAAACATCATGCACATTAGGAAAAAAAAAAAAAAAAAATTGCTGAACACAAAAGAAAAGGGGTGCAGCCACCCTGCTGTCACCTCCATTGCAAAGTTAAATAAACCTCCCAGAACCAGCCAAACTACATGGCCTGGTCCTGCCAGCTCACTGCACCAGACCCATTGAAGTAGGAGCAGTAGGCGTCTCTACTGTCCCTGGCCTCCTGCCGAGTGCGGCCATGGCTCTGCGGCTGGAGTGGCACAATCACATGGCCCTCATCACGCCAAGACCCTGGACGGAGCTCCCCTGTTGTAGCGTCTGCATGATCTACATAACCTCCTGGCGTGTATGATGGCCTATCCCTACGACGCAGGAAGTTATGCAGCACACAGCAGGCCACCACTACCGCGTCAATAGACTCCGGTTTCATATGCATAGCCGTATGAAAAATCCGGAATCTATTCGCCATTATCCCAAACGCATTTTCAACTACACGGCGGGCCCGGGATAGCCGGTAGTTGAAAATGCGTCTCTCAGAAGTAAGGGCCCTCTGTGGATATGGCCGCAGTAGGTGCTCCTGAAGTGGGAATGCTTCATCCGCCACAAACGCAAAGTTGAGATGTTCGGTCGTGTGGTCATTTGAGGGTAAGTTTAGCCCACCATTCCCTAGTAGTGTTGCCAAGGAGCTTCGGGCAAACACACCCCCATCTGAGTTGCGACCGTTCATTCCAACATCCACGTAGAGGAACTCATAGTTGGCATCTACTACAGCCATGAGGATTATACTACAATACCCTTTGTAATTGAAAAACAAAGAGCCAGAGTTGGCAGGTTTGGTAATCCTCACGTGCTTACCATCCAATGCCCCGCCACAGTTGGGGAAGTTCCACCGGGTTTCAAACCCTCGGGCTACTTCCAGCCATTCTGTGGCTGTTTCTGGCATTTTCATGTAGGCTGGCTGCAGAGCTCTCCAGATGGCCCAACACGTTTCAGGGATCAGGCGG
Organism: Allobates femoralis; assembly: GCA_033576535.1. Taxonomy (NCBI): domain Eukaryota; kingdom Metazoa; phylum Chordata; class Amphibia; order Anura; family Aromobatidae; genus Allobates; species Allobates femoralis. The sequence continues at coordinate 176,069,250 of JARQOC010000005.1, forward strand.
CTCAGCAGGGGCAGGGAGACACGTGACATGTATGTGAGTGATGTCATGGACTGCCCTGTAGCCAGGAACCGCAAAGTGATCGCCAACCGCTCAGCAGGTGATACTGATGGGCGCATTATAGTGTCCTGACGCGCTATCATTGGCCCTACACGCTCCAATAGGAAGGTGAAACAGTCCTCGGGCATACGGAGATAGTTTCGGTAATCATCAGGACAGTTAATCTCCAGCTCCCGCAACAGCTGCATGTGGCCCCGGGTTTCCCGCCTGAGAAGCCAATCACGGGTCCACAACCGCCGCTGTCTGCGCCTCATCAACCTTTCATACCGATCCTGATACCACATTTGCTCTTCCACCAACGCAAGAGCCACGATAACATTGCGGTCATGGATATTCTGCATCCTCAATATCAGCACCTGTAGATGAGAAACCACAACATGAGTAGGTAGAACAATATGTGCCAATGTCAGCAGGTTAAGCAAGCCACACCTATTTTTGAGGACACACTATATCCAACTGGAGGGGAACTTGCGTCAGGCCCCGAAACACATCCCTGAAGCCAGGAAAGGCAAACACCCAGTAGTCACCCCAAACAAAATGGAAGACGCCCAATGATAATGGCCTCCTCTACATCAACTTCTATGGGAGTTTGTCAAAGTAAAACATCTGCACCTAGGTGAGTTAGAAAGGGACATGTGTCACCAATAATGTATGATAACAAATTTGCAGATGCCATTACACAGACCATAATGAAAATGTGGCCATTTACTATTCTGGGAGGTAAAACACACAATACGTACCCCGATAGGCTGGTCAAGTAAGCTTACAAGAAGCCAACAACTGAGCACATGAGTGAGGTTGGGTACCCATGGTTACATATGTTTTTGCTGGTGGCATTTGTCCGAAACATCTATGTTATGTCTTGAGTGCCACACCTCCAAGCCATGTCTCATCCTATCCCCGTTCGACCCAGTTTCCATTGGCCACAACCAGTATGCAGACATTGATCCAGGTGACAGGAGTAACACATTTCTGTCTACAGTCCTGCAGCCAATCTCCTGTATGGTGTCTGGAAACAAACACAGCAATGTATATGTTCAAATATTCATAAGCACCAAACCAAATGCCTACTCCAAGTCCACACAGTACACTATATCTTCCCCAGCAATACAGACCCCTATACACTACGCTAAAACAGAGTCCTGCGGCCGCAAATAACAACAACATATGCACCCACACCCCGCCATTTCCATGTGTGTCCACAGATACTTACTTAATGGGTCTGGCCAGCAAGCGTAATGTTTGCCGGCATGCGGACCTTTTAAAGGGCCGGCAACCTATCACGATTCAGCGATCTCCACCAATTAGCGGACGTTAATTGCGGCCCCAGGTGTCCCATTACGCTGTGCGTCATTGTGTCCGTTGTGATTGGTTTAGCGGACTATAAAGGCAGGCCAATGGCCACTACACCTTGTCCAGAGGTCCATGTGCATTGAGCTACTAGTGTCCTGCCTATCTTCTGCTGCTCTGACGGTAAGCCTCTTTAGCGGTTTCTATGAAAGTGCACGGGACGCTGATGCTTGTATTGGCGGCCGCTTAGGCATTGTGTGTATGGGCATCTTTGATACGGCCTTTAATTGTGGCCCTCTAATTAGACAGATGGGTCAGTTTTTCTAGTGTATGGTAATAGCCAGGTATAGCCTCAACTGGTATTGTGTGCGTATACATTTGGCCTTTGATGTAATTTGTGAGTCAAACATATAAAATAGATATTTAGAACTGTCAGGCACATCAGCATTTGATGCCTGCAATTATTGGTCCCTTCATTGCTGGGATTCTTGTTACCTCTGTTACAATTGTAGTCCCATGGATGGCCACACAACTACATGATGATGTGTTTGCACATTACATGTAGTATGTGCAGTCTTGGCACAAACCACGCCCTCCTTTGTCATCTGCTTAATGTTATCCATTTTGCTCATTACAAAGGTAGTAGCTACCACACAATGTCTTTGCTCACATGTTGGCCTACAGGTTGGTACGCACACACCGTCTCCAGGTGTTGTTTTAATATGGACAGTGGGGTCTTACATCAGGTTTCACACATGTTTAGGGGGCCACAGAGTACCTGACATGTGTAATTGTGTCACATATGTCTTTTACTTTGGACCGGTGTGACATTGTGCAAATGCCACACATAGGCCAAGTTGTAATAACAGTTATTGCTGCCTATAATGTACATATGAGAACCTTATGAGCATGTAAATAATGTTCACAAGGTTTTGACAGATCGATATGGCTTGTGGCGTGACGGTCTGGATTGGCTGTGTTTTGTCTTCCCCAGATGCCGAGGTGTACTGTGGAATTTGAAACCCAGCTTCTCACGGAGTATCAGCGGCACGAATGTTTGTGGCGCAGCTCGCTGCCTCAATATAAAAACCAGGCAGCGAGGTCCGAGGCCTACAGGACTCTTGTGGCTCTAGCCAATCGCTTGGAGTCAAGGGTAGGCAAGAGTTGGGACCAGCATGCGGTGGCCTTAAAAATCAAAAACATGCGGCAGTCGTTCATGCGGGCTCACAATGACTACCTGCGCCGTCGCTCAGGAGCTGGAGCTGAGGAGGTACCATCACCTACCCTATGGTACTATCCCCTCTTCACCTTCATCCTGGGCGAGGGGAGCTCGCGTCGAACGACCACCAACCGCCCCGTTGCTGCGTCCCATGTAGGCCCGGATGAATCACCATCTGCGCCACAGGAGGTGGGTAATCGTGTTACAGTGTTGCCCCACAATGTTGCCTTCACATGTGTGGTTTGCCCAAACCAGAACTAGCACACTTTTGACACATTTTCGGCCTTGGTGTGGGAAACCTTTTTCTGTCTGTGAATCTGGCCTCCTTCCATGATTGTGGATTATATGAATTTTACGCAGAGAGCCGCATTCCAAAATAGCATTTTCACCAAATATGGGTACCGGAAAAATGACATGTGTAATGTTGTTAAAATTATTATTGGATGAAAATGAAAGAGGCACATAGTGCCATCTACTAAATTTTGCTGCCACACATGTGTGTTGGCTCTGGTGCAAGTGGGTTTTAGTTCTTTGAAGGTTTGATGGTTTGACAAATTAGTATTACAAATGGGAAGGTGGCCAACTTCTGTGTTTGGCCAGCCCAGCCCCCAGTATCAAGGTGTTGTGGTGACATGTACTCATTGGGTTACGGCTCTCTGACTGACACCAAAATCTGTATTGTGCTGAGTACCGGGAATCGTAGAGGTGAGTGTCCAGGCGCAATACAGGTTTTGTTGTTGTAAAAGTTTGGTGGGTTGCTGTTTGTAGATTCCTTCCATATATTTTGTTAGTGCCTTTACTTTAGTGGGAGTGGTATATTGTGTCCTGTGTCCATGGTATGGTGTGGTCCTTGCCGTCACTAATGTTTTCTTTTGTTTCCTCTCCCCCCCACAGGCCCCAGAAGAGGACGGCTCCATTGCGGAGCATTCTGTCGCTGATGATGCTCAGCCCATGACATCTGGGGCTGAGCAGGAGGGCGGGGCGAGTGATGTGGGTCCGGGCCCAGGGCCCAGCTCCAGGATCCGTCGTCGCCGACGTCCTGCACCACCAGAGACGGAGCTGGGCACCTGGGCCCGACGCGTGCTGTTGGATGAACAGCGGACCCACATCGACAGCAACGCCCTCTACATGAGCGACAGAATGCGAGGGATGGAGCCGCTCCAGAAAAAGATCCTTCTGAGGGTCTTCAACAATGCCGCTGATGCTGCCGATGATGGGGCCCTTCAATGGGGCTGCCACGTCCCCCCCCCATGCAACACACCTTGTGGCCCCTTTCCCCAGCTGCCCCATCTCGGCCCGTGAGAAGACCGGCCCCGCCACAGTCACCCCATCCCCCCTCGTCGTCGAACCAGACGTTCTCAGGCAGGTCGGGGCTGCCGTCAGAGGAGGGGGGATGCGGCATTGTCAGAGCCGACAGAGGATGATGAAGTAGAACACTAGTAGCCAATGCACCCAATTGGCACTCTGGACTATTTCATGTGGAGGCACCTTTTTGTTTTTGCCTTATGTTTTTGTTAGACTTTGAAGCAGAATTGCTTCTTATGATTTGTGTTTGAGTTCCAAAATCTTATGTTATTAAATATTTGAACAAACTCAATTGTGTTTTTCTTTTGGGTTATGGCTTGGGGGGGCAGCCTGGGTGAATGGTGTTGTTCACAATATAGTTTGGCCCAAGACACCCAATATGGGCCAATGGCCTCAGTGTAGGACGACCATAGGTTCCTTTGTACTGTGGTAGGACATTGACAAAGAGCTGTAGTAATGTGTGTGAGATATTAACCTGTAGAACATTTGCCCCCCCCATATTCTTGTTGTGACATGAGTGAGGCAAAGTAAAACTTACAAAGACATTTTATTTGCTACATACATGTGTGGAAGTCATTTGCCACAAAACACAGAATGCAGCTTTCTGATAGGTGTAGCCATCCCACACTCCTGATGGTCCCAATGTGGGACAGGATAGGTCCATGAGGTAAAGGGCTGGTTAATCCACACTCCTGATGGTCCCAATGTGGGACAGGATAGGTCCATGAGGTAAAGGGCTGGTTAATCCACACTCCTGATGGTCCCAATGTGGGACAGGATAGGTGCAAGGGCCAAAGCCCTGGCCATCCCACAATCCCCCTTTTGTGATAGTGGAACACTATAAGAAAAGAGCCCAACGGGGGCCAAAAATAACAAAAAAAAAAATCCACATCAAAAGCCTAACAGGCAACGTCTGTAAGTTCAAGGTCCAACTAGGACAACACGTTTGGGGGTCAGGGGGGCAAATTTGTTTACGGGGGGTTCCATCTTAATGTTGGCCATCTTGATGTTTCAGGACGGTATCCACCATGTTAGACAGGCGGGTAAGATCCTGTATTCCCCGGTGTAGGGCCCGTTGCAGTCGGTGGGCAAACTGGTGTGTGAGCCCTCACGACGTCCTCCATGGTGGGTACACCTGTATTGTGTGTGGGGAAAAAACATCATTACTTCAGAATCCTACCTCTGGTGTTTGTGTCAGGTTCACACAAGCAATATTGTCCTTACCCTCGGGCGCAACATCATCCTGACTATCAGGGGGTGATGGGGAGGCACTGACACTCCAGCCGGCAGCTCCAGCACGTTCTCCATCTGCAAGAGTGTGTGAAGGACATTATGTCAGAAATGCCTAGCTTTTCCATTTCCCAAGTAACAACAACAATGCTTACAGTGTTCGGCCCCTCTAATCAAACTGAAATCACTTACCGCCATAAACATCCAACGCAGCTGCATTTGGGGGTTGGCCAACAGCATCAGGTTGGCGACCAGGCGAGCCCACCTCTGCCTCCACCAACGCAGGCTCAGCAGGGTCCTCCTCCTCCTCATGCCCTGGTGAGGGGCTATTCCCTGGTGGGGATGGTGGCCCAGCTGGCTGTTGCCCCGGTGGTATGTGGGCTCCAGCTGCCTCTTGTGGCGGTGGTGTGTGTGGCCCAGCTGCCTCTTGCGGCGGTGGGGTTGGTGGGCCACCTGCAGCCAGTTGTGGGGGAGCCTCATCGGCTGACACTTCCGCATCTGCAGATTATGAAACAATAATTGATGTGTTAGCATACTGTTTAGGCTCTGAGATGTATTGACAGTTCAATATTTGTGATATGTGTTTGGTGTTTTTCATATATGGGATGATCTCATGTATTCTGTATGGCGTAGGTATGTGGCATGAGTGTGTTAATTGGTTGGAGGGCATGTAACACTGTAGAGTAATCTTGGGTGGCACATGAACATTATTTTTAGGCAGATGTGTAGTCAGTCTATCTATAATGTGCCATATACATATAATCCGCTGCACACTACACACTACAAGATACAAGTATAAGGTATAGCATAATGGCTAAGTGTAAAAAGCTACTGAAATTTGGATGAGGAAAATTGCACTAACTGCTAAGAATCTACATAAGCAAAATGAGAATTTTAGTTAATGTAATGCATTACATATAAGCCCGATAACCAGTCTTCAAGGTATTCTCATGTATATCGGGTCCTACCGTATGCCTCTGTCTGCGGTAAAAATCATCTGAGGATGTGAGTGCCTCTAGGTGCATTTTAAAACCTGCGTGTATGGGTGTGGTGGAGACTTGATAAAACAAGGAATGAACTAGATGGAAAACTGGACTGGCTATCAGGTAATGAAGGGTGCTCAAGTCAAAAAACAGTAACATTAACATTAAGAAAATGACGAGCACACCTCCCAGTGTAGGTGCTAGCAAGAGAAAAAACATTACTATATACATATAATCCGCTGCACACTACACACTACAAGATACAAGTATAAGGTATAGCATAATGGCTAAGTGTAAAAAGCTACTGAAATTTGGATGAGGAAAATTGCACTAACTGCTAAGAATCTACATAAGCAAAATGAGAATTTTAGTTAATGTAATGCATTACATATAAGCCCGATAACCAGTCTTCAAGGTATTCTCATGTATATCGGGTCCTACCGTATGCCTCTGTCTGCGGTAAAAATCATCTGAGGATGTGAGTGCCTCTAGGTGCATTTTAAAACCTGCGTGTATGGGTGTGGTGGAGACTTGATAAAACAAGGAATGAACTAGATGGAAAACTGGACTGGCTATCAGGTAATGAAGGGTGCTCAAGTCAAAAAACAGTAACATTAACATTAAGAAAATGACGAGCACACCTCCCAGTGTAGGTGCTAGCAAGAAAAAAACATTACTATATACATATAATCCGCTGCACACTACACACTACAAGATACAAGTATAAGGTATAGCATAATGGCTAAGTGTAAAAAGCTACTGAAATTTGGATGAGGAAAATTGCACTAACTGCTAAGAATCTACATAAGCAAAATGAGAATTTTAGTTAATGTAATGCATTACATATAAGCCCGATAACCAGTCCCTTGCTAGCACCTACACTGGGAGGTGTGCTCGTCATTTTCTTAATATCTATAATGTGCGGCCTATATTGTCCCCCATTGCATGTCTGCCGGTGTCCCTCTCACTATACCTAGGATGTGTGTCAACGAATTTTTATGTTTTTGTTGTGCTTACATACAATACAAATCATGTGTGGCCCTCTGAAGTACTCACCACGCAGCCTGGCAATCCTGCCACGGATATCGAGTATGCGGCCTGGGCATTTGTGCTTCAGGTCCGCTATCTTCTTCTGGACGGCTTTAGCGGTCCTCTGCACCCCCAGTTGGTTGAGCAGAGCCCGCTGAATCCGCCGAATAGTGGCGCGATTGCGCAGCCTAGGGTGACGGTGGTGCCGATTACCCCAGTAATCATACCGGTCACAGTGGTCAATTAAGATGATGAGCTCTGCCATCCCCCACGTAGCAGCGCGGTGAACGGCCGCCATGACTGCAATGGTGTGTGCAGAGGAGGGGCTGGCACCTTGCAGGCAGAGTGAAAACGAAACTATCGTAATTACGTCATTACGGCCACGTTCCGGGTCACGCACCCTTTGAACTAGTCCTACGCGCAGTGACACGGGCGAAGCACTTCTGCGGCACCTACTGTACAACACCCACAGAGCGATGCGTACAGCAAGCCTGTGCGCTGTGTACTGACTACTCGACTTCAATGCGGTGTCTGTATACGTGCATCAGTGTTTCAGTTGCGCCCAGACACTTAAGGGACACTTTTATGCGGCATCTGCAGTTCAATAAAAAGGCAGGCCGGTCCGTAACACATTGTTCACCGCTGTGTCCAGCATTATTCATTATGTGTTCACAGGATGTGCACACTGTATATGAGAATCATGGGCCATTTGGTTTGGTTTCCCGTAAGTTGTGGGCCGCGTAATTGTACTAAGGTATGATCGTGCATACGGCGCGTATGTGTAGTGCTGAAGGGACAGCTCATCCAAGATGGAGGCCTGTGCGCCAAAGGCCAATCGGCACGCAGAGGCTTCCACCAATGATCGCACATGGGGCGCGGTAAGACGGAGCCGAGGTGACGCCTTAGCTACATTGCAGCTACAGCGCAGGGTGTCCAGAGTTCCCTTCCGTTGCTTCTTTACACGCCGATACAGCTCGCTACCATCGGCGATATAGCCATCTGTTTTCGAGCAGAGCCCATAAACAGATGTATCTGTCGCCGGCTGTAGCGTCGCGTCTTCAGACGCCGCTACGACGGGCTACATTGACGCTACAAGCTACATTTGTAGCCTGTAGCGCGATGTATCCAGCCTGCCGTCGCGGCGTGTAAAGGTACCATAAGGGCTGGAAATAAGAGGCAAAGTTTAAGACATATATTGTGGCTGCTAAATTTGTAGTGCAAAAATAGTTTTAGAGACTTTACCTCTACTTGGCAGAAAGGAGCCCCATTCAAAGTGTTATAATTAGAGTGCTGAAAGGAAGTAATGGGCAACAATAGACCATAAGTATAACATATAAACAGAGTGTCATAAGAAAGGAGCATTAAGTTGTGCTGTAAATGTAATGCAGCAGTAGGAATTTTGCCAGCACTGTAAAGTATAAAAGCATTGAAGTCCCATTAATCAGGTTAAAAAAGGTTGAGAAAAGTATAATAGGAGTGATACCTATATTGGCTAACAAGAAAAATTATATTTGTAACCTTTCAGAGCTCAAGGCTCCTTCATCAGACAATATTACATATGAGTTACTGAGACATTTAAATACAAAATACCCTGAGAAAGCGTGCATGCACTAGAAAAGGCATGGACATGTGGAATCATCGGTACTCTAGTTTTATTTAACTTGTTTATGCTGAAGAAATTAAAAGGAACCTATAAAGTCATTTTGTGATATCAAACCGCTCCCAATGTTATTTGGATCATGCAATGTGCATCACTAGAATAATTTTCTAAAAACAAAATTCCATATATTTATCTTAAAAAAAGACTTTATATGCTGAGCTGACTGTGTGGAGCCCACTGGGACGGGGTACTCGGTACCGGACGGAGGTATCACGGGGGTTATCAAGGTGGTCTTGGTCTGGAGCATGTCCCGAGCCCACAAGTAAAGGGGGGTATTTACAGGGGATAGAGTCGTGACACCATGCATACTGCATTCTGTCAAACACATGTGTTTGTGAAGTTTGTACTCCAAGATATAAGCTTTTTAAAACATACAGTTAGAAGCCATGGAGGTTGGCCCTGGTGCTTGGAGCCACCTCACTCCACGGCTGCATTTGGCGCCCTCTGCATCTCTGTGCCGCCTTGTTTACAGCCATTGCCGCTTCCTTTCTGCCAGTCAATTCCTCCTGCTCTGCTCCTCATGCTGTTATGTATTCTCATTTCCCTGCATTGCTCCGTGGCCGGGGCGGGATTCCTGCGCTTGCCCAAAAGCCCTCCTCAAACAGGGCTTCTGATAACAATGGCAGCACCAGCCCCCATTTTCCCTTCCTCCTCATATTTCTTCCCTGCTGCCTCAGATAACCTTGGAAGTTTGCCCACAGTGCAGGAGAAGAGAGAGGAGGAGGAGGTGAAGCAGAGGACTTTGGCTGCCATCGTTATCTGAAGCCCTGCTTGAGGAGAGCTTCTGTACAAGTGCAGGAATCCCGCTATCATAGGCAGAAAGGTCAGGGTCGAGCGCTGGTATCGCATGCCAGAGGAGGTCCTGAGGAGGTCACAGTCAGGAGGTGAACCATTCCCTATATCAGCCAGGAGCAGCAGATGTCACACTCAGGAGGATCTTGCAGCATGCCTGGCACTATTACACCTGCTGCCGGTGCGGCAGCTGGTGGATCAGCAAATCCAGGGGAATGATGAGGAGGATGAAGAGGATGAGGATAAGGAAGAAGAGGAGGTAAAGAGGAAGAAGACACTATTTCCAAGATTTATGTAGCACCCCCTCCTAGATGTCTTTGACTGGGAAAATGCCATGCTGGAACCTACCCCTCCAAGCAATTATCCTATTAATTATGAACATTTCTTAAAAAGATTAATTTCCCAGATGTTATCGCCCAAGAGTCATTGCATGGGCATAAGGCCAATGACTTTGATGGCCAAAGTACCTGAGGCATGGTGGTTACATTCATCCTAGAGAGGGGTTTGGCTTCATAGCCGATGAAGGGACTGGTCATAGGTGCTACCTCAACCGGTCGACCCAGCTATGTGACTATCTTCCTAAAAGACTTCAAACTCTCTATGTTGGAGCGCAAGTCACCTTCATAAAGCTGAAGAGCAGCAATAGGAGGTTTTCATTTGGCATAACTCAGATCGCCATCGTGGATGATTTTGAAAACTGGTAGCAGGAGGCTGACCAGAAGAGAATGTTGTGCCAGATGGAGGCCAGACCTATTTTGGCTAGCTAGCCAGCTGAACACAAGCCCACAGGGGCTATCAATCCTAAAGGGCCTGTCAGTGATGCCCAAGTTCCTCCCATCTCTCTTAGAAGGAGTGGTCATCTCTTAATTACTCCATCCTCTTTTCTAGCGGTGTCCATGATGGGTGTGCTGGGGGGCAGGAGGTGACGGTGATGATCCTGCAGGAGCCCTTACCCCTTAGACCATCTAGCTGTGAAGTACTATGTGGAAGAACAAAATTCATCCTGGTCAGTGTTCAAAAACCTGCTTCAGTCTTTTGACTCTTAATAAAGAGAGGACTTCCCTAAAAAAGGCCTGTTGATTGGTCGCTGACCCATCTTTTAGTTGGCATGTTGTCCGAAGAAGGACTTTTTCAGTTGCTTTTGAGTTCTTAAAAGAGTAAGGCTAGGGTCACATCTCCGTTTTTTTTTTTTTTAAATCCTGATCCGGTTTTGAACTTTCAAAAAGCTCAAAACCGGACCAGGAAATGCTCCTCATAGGAGCCTATGCTAAACACTGGATTGCTTCACAAGCAATCCGGTGTCCGTCTCCGGCACTGCAGCCTGCATTAAAAATCATGCAGGCTGCAGTTTTCGGAGCGGTTAAAGCAGCCGCACTGCAGTAACCGGATTGCTCAGGATGTGTAATCCTGAGCAATCTGGCTACTGCATAGTTTGCTGTTGCCAGGATGAGCAAACTGTACTATCAATTGTAAAGTGTTAAATTTAATAAATAAAAGAATGCTTGAGGTCTCTAGGGGGGGCTTAGTCCCCCTAGAGACCGGACGCCCACTCAGGTGGGCTTTGTCTGCAAAGTTCAAATGCGCCACTGTCCCCATAGCTGGCGCAAGACCCCAAACTCCCCCCCTATCTATATTGAAGGGTCCCTGCACCCCTCTTTGCAGTTATTTCTTTTTTTTGAAAAACCTAAGTATTAAAATGAAGAAAGATGCTTATAGTTACGTGTCTCTCATTCAGTTTCATTATCAAGGCATAGGCGGGGCTGTGTGGTGCTGCCTCCGCCCGCTAATTAATTATGGCCGCCCCCTCTGGCTTGGCTTCTGTGTTGAGAGGGCGGCCGCGTCATGAAAGGGGCGGGGCTAAGTTCGCGTCATAGCGATAGCCCCACCCCTTTCATGACGCGGCCGCCCTCTCAACACAGGAGCCAAGCCAGAGGGGGAGGCCATAATTAATTAGCGG